>VXBI01012992.1:998338-1225332 GCA_013397375.1 Toxostoma redivivum
GAAGGAAGGAAGGAAGGAAGGAAGGAAGGAAGGAAGGAAGGAAGGAAGGAAGGAAGGAAGGATCCTCTGATAGTACAGGGTTGCTGTTATGAAGTATCCTGCCAATGACACTGCTATTTAGATTTGCCAAGATACTTGTTAACATATACCATGACATCTTAAAAAGCATCATTACAGTTTATCATTATGAGACTTTAGAAAAATAGTATGTGACAGTCATTTCAGTGGAGACCATCATGACCTTAGTGTCAATGGGAAAATCACAGACTATTCATATGTATATTCTCTGGCATAAACAAAACTTAAGGACAAAATCACATGGGGAAATATAAATGGTTAAGTGGACTAATACATAAACCTGCATTCAGATTTGAATTTTTTTGTAACACCCCTCTTCTTAGAACACTTTCACATATGTGTGTGTGTTTGTGTGTGTGTGTGTGTGTGTGTGTGTGAGTGTGTGTGTGTGTTCTCAAACATTTGGGATAGACAGACACAGAAAAAGGGATCACTGAAATCTAGGTTGAACGAGACCTATTAGTTAAATTTATGCCCTTCTCCTGTTGAGCTATTTACTCATCTGTTTGTCAAACCACATCCCTTTCTGTATTCACATCACTTGGGAATTCTCATGATATTTACTTCATATTCATTGTCTTGCAACCCCAAAGTTTTCTATGACTAATTTGACCAATTACTGGCTTTAGTATTGCATTCTTCCAATTTTTCCTCCTTCAGAAGACCCCTGTGTATAGAATGAGCTATGACATATGCTACTGCTCCTGAAGAGGTGCTCCAGTAACATGCATCTACTGAATGTATTTGGGAGTAAGTGCTTTATTAACAAATCATTTTAGGTTTACAATAGTCTATAAGATTTAGGCATTCTATAGGCTTCAGATGCCTCCAGTTTCCCTGTGTCCTGCTCTGTGTTCAATGGAGGGGAAATAAAATTTTGTTCACAAACTGCATGGTACAAGGCTGAAGCAGACACTTTAATGAGCACTGAATGTCTTTATTTTGTGTTTTCTGGAATACTAAGCTGCCTTTAGTACCAGCTCTTAGGGGATAATTTGTTACACATAAGTTTTTCATAAGAGTAGATTCACTGTCTTTTTTCATCATATCTCATAATCTTTGAAAAATATTAGTCTTAAGGAGCCACAAAAACCCGTAAGTATCTGATCAAGATATGCTCTTGAGACAGCCAGCAAAACTGATGTGGAAACCTATGAGCTATTTTACTGGTCAGCTAAAAAAAGGCTTTTTATTTTGGAGAAGTATGTGTGTATTACCTGTTTTGATGCAAGTTTCTCTGATGTGATCAAAGTTATCTCTTAAATTTTTAGTTTTTTAGCTAGTGATGTTAGTGTCTCTAGCTTTACCTAATGCCAAGAAAAATGTTGTAAGAACACGGAATGAAAAGCATGTGTTCAAATGCTGCAGGATGTGGGCAAAGCCAGTGGTGACAAATATAAAAAATTAGGAGTTCCAGAAAGGAACAGAATGAAAGAGCTTTTTTGGGAAAATGCAAGGGTGTTCATTCTGTGCATGATTTTCACTTCTTACTTGATTCTATTAATTTCTGTGTTTTCCATTTCTTCTATGGAAAAGTACCCTGAACCCATTTCCTCAGACAATAACCTTTATAAAAACTTTCATGCAAAATTATCCTTTATTGTTGCTGAATTCCATTAAACACTTTTCAATTATTTCCCAGACATTAACTATCTGAATCCAAACAATCTATGTGGTAAAACGTAAATAGGGATTTTCAGCCTGCAGACTGCTTCTAAGGGGCCCAGAAAACTGAGAACAGACAAGCTTATTGCCAAAGGGCTCACATTTGCCATCCAACATCCTCCACTTGAAAATATGCAGAATAATATAAAGCATAAGAAATATGTAGAATAAAAAAAAAAAAAAAAGTAAATAAANCCTGTAGAAAAAAAAAAAAAAAAAAAAAAGTAAATAAATATATAAATAAGGAAGGGGGGGTGAGGGGGGAGAGAGAGAGAGAGAGAGAGATTGAAATCATTGATGTAAATTGTACCAGAAGCAGCAATTGTTTTTTTTACATGGCTGGGGACATATTCTTTTTACTTATTATTCCAGGTTCTTTGTGAAGTGCCAATAGCTGTACTTGGCATTGTACAATACTTATACAGCCTCTAGAGAAAAGAGCAGGCATTGACAAGCAGGCAGGGGCAAAATAGACACTACGCCTTGAGAAGCACAAAGCGAGTGAAAAGTAGAAGGGTTGACTTTTTTTCTCTTATCTTTTCTAGCCATCATCAAAAAAGGCGTTCATTTGAAGACTTACAACAGGGCGTTTTGGGAGAGGCGGCTCCTCTCCGTGCCGGAGCGCCGCGGGGTCCGCGCTGTCGGAACGGGGCCGGGGCTGTCGGAACGGGGCCGAGGCTGTCAGAACGGGGCCGAGTTTGCCGGGGCTGTCGGAGCGCGGCCGGGTTTGCCGGGGCTGTCGGAACGGGGCCGGGGCTGCCGGGGCTGTCCGGGCTGCGTTCCGCCGCTGCAGTGCGCGGATGGCCCCGCTAGAGGGGCCAGTTGTTCCTGCCTGGGCAGCGCATCCCCTCCTCAACACCAGCGGGGAGGTGCCGCTGATTGCCTTTCTCAACTAGCAAACAAATTATTTGCCTCTGTACCAAATGAACAGACGGCTAGCGGACTTGCATGAGCTACCTGTTTTACAAAACCCGCAGGAAGGCTCCAAGCTTGGTGGTTTGTGCTGCCGTTCCACGGTGGTAAATACAACTTGACTTCAGGATATGCACAAAGCTTAGAGTCTCTTCCACCTTTGGAACTGAACTGCTCATTAGGGGATAAATTGGAAGATCTGCTGCAAAAATTGTGATATTATAGGCAGGATTTTGAGGATGCTACTTAAAGAGACTTTACCTTTCTGCAGAAGCATCCCTGCTGAAACCAAGGTGATTGAAGTGAGCACAGCCTGCCTGAACATCTGCACATGCAATAGCTACCCAGGATACCACAGTCAGAAAACACTTCTGATCACTTTAGACTTACAGGATTTTAAATGGTACTATTTGTCTTTAGAAAGCTGTCAAACAACCCTGAGTTCATAATTATAGCTTTGCTTTGAGAAGCAGTCAGTTATAAAGCAGCCTGGTAGACAGAGACATGCTAACACTCTTTGTATTTGGGGAAGACGTGGGATATGGGCCCAGACTTCCTCTATTTATTCCCGTTGCTTTTCATAGTCTGTTCTTAACGGGGCCCTGCTGCAGCAAATGAGAAAGCATTAGAGGAAGAGGACACGGAAATGTTGCAGAGCAAAGTATGGTTAATATTTTTAATGCATGCAGAGAAATATTAAATTTAAAAAAATTAATGGAGGTCAAAAGCCAGTTTCTAATTCTCTTCAGGCAAAAGGAAGAATTTATTAAACAGCAGAAAAGGTATCCACAGAGAAAATTTCCCCATTCACTTTATGTACATGAAATATAGACATCATCTTGACATTCAGCTGTTGAAAGAGAAGAAAAGACAGTGAAATTACCACTCAAACAGTTAACAGTAGCCACATTTTGGGAAGGGAGACAAAATCTCAGCACACTGTGTTTGATACAGGATGTTCTAGAGATCTGTTAAAGTTTGCAGAGCCACATTTCCTAAGAAATCTTTTTACAGAACCAGCTTTCATCATTCCGTATCTTCAGTACAGATAATCTTGGCATGGCATTATTTTACACACTGGAGTTAGCTGAAAATTTGACACAAAAAATACGAACATAGAGGAAAAGAAGCATTCATCAAATTTGCCTTTTGTTACTGAACACATCTTCTCTGCTGACAGAAATATTTGTATAAGTTTTTGCATCAAGACAAGATGCAGGTATAGCTGATCAAACAACCTAAATCTGCCTGATGATTAAAAAAATTCCCTGAAAGCACCTTAAGTATATTTTAATTTTCTGTGTTCTGTGTGCTGAAAGCATGATTCTCAGTATGGTTCCTCTGCACGACCTGTTAGAGGACAGAAAAAAGATTATTTGAACCAGTTGCTATATTTTATAGAGAGAGTTTGCAGAAGGAAAATAATACGTGTTTTTAAAATGTCACAGTTCTGCTTCCACTTATTGCAGACCTCTATAGAGACATGCATAAAGGCTGGGCACTGCTTTGATGTTGCATAAGCTTTGGAAATAAGAGATTTTGTAGAGGCTTTGGACAGGTGCCTCTGCACATGGGTGAATTTCAGGCAACTTGTGTCAAACACAGGATTTTAGGTTTTGTTGTTTTTTGTTTGGGTTTTTCTTTTTTTTACATGTAGCCTTCCTGTATTAAATTCCTTGTGCTTCACCAGTGTTGTTAAAATCTGACATTATTCCCCTGGTATTAACCCCCAATTTATCATTTACTCAAGACTGCACAAGGTTTTATCCTGGGAGTAGGTTTTTTCCTTTATCCATTTCCTTAAAAACATAATTATCTTTTTGTAGGATTTTCTATGATTAGAGGTTGTTCTTGGCTTCATGAACACACAGGAAGATGAGGGTCTTACATTCTAATTATAATTACAAACAATTAAATCTGAGATCTGAGACCTGAGACTAGGAGCAGACCTTTAAGAGTGAAGAAACAACTGCCAAGAAATAGAAGAAATTGCAAGTAGCTCTCCAAGTTCAGTCATGTATAAAATTTACAACACGACTGAAGGGCCGGTCTATCATTTTCACTTTCTTCTTTGGCTTATATTATTTAAAAATGTATGTTTTAAATCTAAAAGGATAAGGTCTGCATTCATTACCTTACAACATCTTTAGCAGGACCTTTTGTCTCGAGCTCAGTATTGTGCCAGCACAATAACACGGATCCTTCCCTGGAGCTGGCTTCTGCTTTGGCACTTCAGAGTACAAGGGAATATTCTACTCTATAGGCATCTCATGGAGGTGTATGCATTCTCCACCACCTTTTCAGTCTCTGGATAACCTCTCCCCAAAATACTGAACTGAAGGCTATTATCTAGCTAATCAGCAAACAAAAGTTTTTCCACAAAAATTATCTGAAGAGGTATTCATAACAGACTCCCTGCAAATATTCTAATCCAATCTGTTGTGTAAATATTACAGCTGGGGCTGAGAGGGAATGCATGTGCATTGTAAGCAGTGATAAAGCCGGAGTGTCAGCCTGGATGTGTGCCACTGTACACTCAATGGAAGCCTTGGACAAGGGCAGTGGGAAGCTGTGAGTGTCACCAGTGATGTCATGGGCATTTTAGGGCACAAGGAAGTGATCTGAAATCACACCTCTGTGGCATTTGCCAGAAAATAGGTTTTCTGCTTCTGCAGCATTGTACATCACAAAAACCTCTAGATTATACCTAGTATTTGTGTACTGAGTGCTTTTTCACAAACAAGGCATTTTTGCAGTCTCATGGTTTATCAGTATCTGAAGGTGTAATATCAGAGTAGTGACCACAACCAAGCTGATTTTATTTTATGTCTATTTTCCAACATCTGTGGAAATGTGTCAGACAATGACATGAATACCATATATGCCAAGAACATAATTCATTAATGTTTTACTTGGCTTTTGTGTAGTTTCAGAAAGCAGTGGCAAAGTCCTGCAACCTGCTTTATGTATAGACCCTCTGTCAAGCAACTGTAGGTTGCAGACTAAAATATTTTACAGAGTAAAATTTTCTGTCCAGGAACAAAAAGTCAAGCAGCAAAAACAATATAGTAGAAAAATGTACTTTGTAAAGGAGCTACTTTTGTCCTATGTCCCACATAAGAGATACTCTTTCTGCCTCCAGTCCAGAGACAGGGTGCTTCTGCGCCAAGACCCAAAATATTAAGTGTATCTGACTTTTTGCACATGACATTGAGAGAAAGAGAGATAGTTGTGTTCTACTGCCAGTGACAGAGAAAAGTATCCAGAGAAAGGATATTGTATGGAGAAAGGCTCCATACAATGGTACAGAAAAACATCTAGAGAAAAGAGAAACCAAATGGGTCACCCCAGGGCCTGATGGTGCTGTTGACCTCGGGAGCTGTGGTTATTTCAATGGGGCTTGTGGACAGAGGTTGTGCCAGAAGCGAAATGCATGTTCCATCTTTGGAACCTATAAGAGTATGAAACCTGAGTTTCGTTTCTGAAAGAGGCGAGGATTTCCTTGTTTTGGGCAATGTGCAGAATAAAGAAAGATAGAGTAAATCATAGTTACAAACTAATTCTGTCTGCATGTGCATTGATTTTGTATGTGTATGAGTGTGTGTACAAGCTTTCCTGTTAAACTGCAGGCTATGAAACTGTCCCATTTCATTACCCTGGGATATTATTTTAAAACACTGTCTTGCCCCAGTTTTGAATTTTATAACTCTTATCAATCAAATAAAGGCAAGGAAGTCATTAACTTCAAAAAATGTAAATATGAAGAGGAAACATACGTAGTCATCTAACCCAAGATCTGCAAATATAGTATTGGTGGGGAGGTTATTGATACTCATCCTTTTCCAACTATTGGGGTGCATTTTTCCATTACTCCAAAGAAGTGGACATATGGATGCTGTGTCTGGCATCAGCTGTTATCACAGTTCATTGCCCCTGCAACAAGTTTTCACCCTTTCAGCTGGGGGTTTTGTTTCTTTGACAGACCTCCAACAAGATGACAAAACTGATTAGTATGGGAAGAGCCCTAGAGATCAGTGCTGGACCTGCCCAGGGATGGATTGCTCTAGTGCAAAGTAACTTGTGATGAAACACTGGACCCATTTCAAACATTTTCATGTACGAAGGTCACTAAAGCCCCCCAAAACCAAAGTTATAGTTTTGGATATTTGCTTTATATTTCACTTGCTGCAGAGTGGAAGGTTTCATTGCTGTTTGCTTTGGGTTGGTTTTTATATAGACTGCTTTAGATCTTTGTCATTTCCCCCATGCTAAATCTGTCTTCTCAATAAGAAAAAATGAAGAGCATGTAATTTTAAAAATAGTTTTCATCATAATGTTGTCGTAGTATAATCCCAGCTGGCAACTACACCCCACACAGCCTCTCACTCACTCCCCTCAGTGGGAAGGGGAAGAGAATTGAAAGAGCACCAGTAAGAAAACTCGTAGGCTGAGGTAAAGACAATTTAATAGCTAAAGCAAAAGCCACACACCAAGCAGAGCTAAACAAGGAATTCACTTACCATACCCTATCGACGAGCAGATGTTCAGTCCATCTCCAGGAAAGCAGAGCTCCACCTCATATGATAGTGGCTTGGGAAAACAAATGCAACACCTCCAAATATTCCACTCTTCTTGCTTCTTCCTCCAGATTTATATGCTGAGTGTGATGCCACAGGGTATACTTAAGCCAGTTGGGGATCAGTTGTCTCAGCTTTGTCCCTCACAACCTCTTGTGTATCCCCAACCTTCTCACTGGTGGGAAGGAGTGGTAAGCAGAAATAGCCTTGGATGTGTGTCAGTCCTGCTCAGCAATTGCTAAAACATCAGTTTGTTATCAACACTGTTTTCAGCACAAATCCAAAACATAGCCCCACACTAGCTACTGTGGGAAAAAATGCATAATTCTTGATGAAGTATCATTCAAACTTTTAAGTATTTCACATAACATAAAAGTTTTTCCTCTGTTGAACTATGTAAGCCAAAAATTATTCCAAAGTTAATGTAAAGTGTGCAAATTACTTTTATATTTAAAAAATACCGTCCTTTTGTTTTGAGGTTACAAAATCTTCCGAGGTACCTCAGAAAAAAAAAAAAATTCACTATTTTCCTTTTCCAAATCCCCCGGACTGTAGCTTCATTCTGTCCTAGGCTGAAGCAGTTGCCCATGACATTTTCTTGGCAGTTCCTTCCACACCAGAGGGAAGGTTCCTCCTGTGAGCACATCCCAGCAACCCTTGGTCATGGGAAATGTCATATCAACAGCCCTCCTCAAGGTTTTAGTTAAACACCTCTAACAAACTTATCTACACCCCAGTCTGTCCCTGATGAGCTTTTCTTTTAGCCTATCTCGCCCTGGCCATACTAGGAAGAGTTTCTCACTTAGAGTAAAAAGACCTTATATTTCGTCTTTAATTCCCTACCTCCCCAATTGTTTCTCATTTTTTGTTATTTGTCTATAAGGCTTTGTAATCTTGCATTCTATAAAAATATATTTATCATCTAATGATTTTATAATAGACTGTCCAAAGAAGGGCAATGAACCTGATGAAGGATCTGAAGCACAAGTCTTTTGAGGAGCAACAGAGCTGGGGTTGTTTAGCCTGGAGAAGAGGAGGCTCATAGGGACCTTATCACTCTCACCAACTGCCTGAAAAGAGGTAGTGAGGTGTGGGTCTCTTCTCCCAGGTAACAAGAGGTAAGACAAGGTGAAATGGTCTCAAGTTGCAGCAGAGGAGGTTTAAATCAGATATTATGAAAATTTTCATCACAGAAAGGGTTATCAAGCATTGGAACAGGCTGCCTAGGGAAGCTGGGGAGTCACTGTCCCTGGGCTATTTAAAAGATGTGCAAATATGGAGCTCAGGGACACAGGTCAGTGGTGGACTTGACAGTGCTGAGTCAATGGTAGGACTCAATGATCTCAGAGCTCATCCCCAACCTAAATGGTTCTATGAGTGCATGATTCTAATATGTACAAGGAATTCCAGCATCTTTTCATTATTTCCAAGTTAAGCATGTTTTTGTGGCTTTCTTTGATATAAACATTTATGTGGCCCTCTAAGCCACACTTACTTTTTGACTGTCTTCCTTCATAACTAACTCCCTCTCCTTGAACAAACTGCCTGCACACATGCACACCAATACAAACCCTTACCTTCAGTCATTTCTTCATGTCTTGATTTCATAGATTGCTTTACTTTGGGGTTTTTTTCCCATCAGCTGCTGGTAAATGAATGTTATTAATGCCAGGTTTGTCTATAACAATAGATACATGGAAATTTCATGTTTCGTTTCTTTTTCATGGTAGAGTCCTTTAACACATTAGCACATATATACATACAGGGAAGGACTTACAGGTTAATTTGATATTTTCATTGTGACAGTTTAGTTGTCTGTATTTGGGTTTTGACATTGCCTAGTGAGTTGAATGAATTCCCCTTTTTTGTTCTCCAGGATAGACTTGTACGTTTTTCATGTGTGTCAATTTTCTTTTTATGATCTCGGCAGGTAGGCAGCACCAGAGAAGGGAAATAAAGTGATTTGGGGATATTCTTTATAACACTTAGTAAAAATGGCTGCCTAGCATTAATTGCCAGCTCTGCAACCTACTACTTACATAAACGGCCTAATTTTAAAATAGTAATTATTATTGTTGAATATCTAGCATCTTCCACTAACTGGAATGATCTTAAATTCTCAGATCAAACAGAATTACATAAAAACTCCAAGGTAAATGCTAGAATGTATAACTGAATCTAAGCAGAAACCTCAGATATGCATATAAATTTGCATCACTATATTGAGTTCTCTGACTTCATGTAAAATCCTGTTTAGTGAATAGATTTAAATACTTACACCTCCAACAGTGGTGTGTTAATGTAAACCATTTCTAAATAAGAGTCACCAAAATATCCATGTCCATCCTAAGTAGATTATAAGATGATGTAGTTTAACCCTTGTCTGTATCCTTTTGCAATGACTTGGAATTGCATCTGGCATGTTAACATTTCTTAAACAAAGTTGAATGTTTTCCATTTATAAGAAATATTAAGAGTGTTTCAATTTAACTCATTTTTATTTATTAGGATTGTCTTTAATGGGTAACTTTTCAGTTATATCCACAGTTCTGCTTCAGAGTTGAAAAAATACTCCTGATCAAGAGCACAACTTGCCCAATACAGCACAGCAAAAGAGACAGACACAATATGGGTTTGCAAGTAATGGCAAAAAATAAACTGTAGGATGTTTTCCCTGTATACCTGTTTGATGAAACATTTGTTGAATTATGTTTATGTAGCCTGTTGGATTTGTTTATACTTTGTGGGGGGTATTTTTGGTATTTTTTAGAAACTTGCTAAAATTTCAACAGGAAAAATAAGAACAGGGATTTTAATAAATTGCATTGTTCATATGTAATCTTACAGGCGAAGTCCTCTAAGGTATTTAATAAAGTAGGCCAGAGAACTCTCCTTTGTGGATAAAACTGTGTTGCAGGTTCCAAGATGTTGGTGAGATAGATCTATTACATTATTAGCTCTGGGGTAAGGTTTCCCAGTGCTGCTAAAATATGCTCAATTTAAATTCTATATTATATCACCCTGTCTGAATAATTTTATATCTATATTTTACTTTTAAATGCTTAGCTGACTCATGTATTTTAAAGAATTATAAACATATATTTTTAAAAAAAGAAAATACATCTTTATGTTCCCTTTGTTGTTTATTACATTTAACTAGAATGAAAGTGGATTGAGGCCAAGGTTAAAACCAGAGGTTGCACTATATTTACATTTTGTTCAATACCAGCACTTAAGAATAGCAGCCAAGCATTTAAAAATAGGCTGAAGGGGATGAAGAGATTTAGAGGGGAATGCCTGGCTGTCTCAGAAACTACCAGGTGAGTCATGGTTCTGCTGCTGTGATGATCTCTGCGCAGGGAAATTGGTACAATTTAGCTCAGGGAAGGAAGACAGCAAAATACAGAGGCAGAGGAAGGCTGTATTTCGATTGTGTTGAGAAATCCTCCCCACTCTGAGCTGCATCTACAGAGCCTCCCAGGACCTCTGCAGATCAATACAGGACGCTGGCACAAGCCTGCAGATTTCCCTGGCAGCACTAAGACTGTCAAGGTCAGAACAGGTCAGTAGCTCAGACACTGCCTCCAAATCATTCATCTGCCCCCTCTCCTGTCCCGCAGGGTAGGGACAAGGCAAACTCTTCTGTATGGCTGTGTTCCAATACTCTTGCAGACCACTGAATGTAGTAGCACTCAGGGAAACCACACAGTAAGCAATTTATGTTACTTGTCCCCAGAAGGACAACAGGGGACAACGCACTGTAGTTGTGCCAAACAGCCTTGAAATGAAGGCAATCTCATAAATTCATAGGGTTGGATTTAGGAAATCTTAAGTGAAATATTTTTCTTTGCTTTTCAATACAGATGGCATTTGGTGCTTATGGACGTAGCATTGGTTCTGACAGTGGAAGCCTTTTTACTTCAATATTTTCAGTGTGAGTTATTCCCACAGAGACTATTTACTTCAGGTAAAACTCCAGTCTTTGTATAGTAAACTGAGTAAACTGGTGCCTCTGGTAAGAGAAGACTATATAAATTTAGCATCCTAGCTAAACTTGAGCTCAGGTAAGAATACTGCTTTCTTACCCAAGCTACCATCACTCCCCAAAAATACACTCAATCTCTTTTTCTGTGCTAAATTATTTCAGAATACTTCCCAAAGATGGTTATGCTTTTTCTGAAAACAAACAAACAAACAAACAAGCAAGAGACTAACAGCTAAAATATATGTTCAGATTGATCAAGGTAAAATGGCATTTGCAAGAAAATCCCAACCAAAACCAATCCCCCCAAACTCCCACCTAAACCTCAGAAAAGTGCTCTAAATCCAGCTGCCTACAAGCAGGGTCTTGAATAATGATAAATGTGAGTTCCTTCAGATACTAACTTTCAAGTCCAAAATGACCCCTGCTTTCTAAGTCTATATCAAATGGAATAAAGGGCATCTTATACTTGAGTAGAAATTATGTAAGTTCTCTCTTACCTTATAATTCATGTTGTTATCACATAATAATTTTTCATTTCCTGGGGCTGCTAGGGGCTACTTCAATTTTTTTTTTCCATCTTTGTCTTTATTTCCCTTTGTTCCAAGGGGCTCATTCCCCACAGGCAATGCCAGTATTGAGTCAAAATGTCATTCAAACTCACAAAGTCACACATTTTCAGCTGGGAGGTGGGTGTGATTATCCAATTACCTTTTGACATTTCCATCATCTCCTTTGGCACCTAGGTACAATAAGTTGGGCATTTCAATATCTGTCCATCCTCAATTTAAACCTGTTTTGAAAATACAAAAGAACCTTAAGTGATCTGTCCACAGCATTGAAATACCAACTTTAGTGGATACTTTGAAAACTCAAAGGCTTTATAAGATGAATAGCAAACTGGGGATGACAGCTCCTGTGGAGCCATTATTGAACTGCAGCAGTGACGACTGCATTGCTTTGGATTTAGATAAAAGAGTCCATGCAAGACAAATGGTAGGAGGACATCAAACAAGACTGTGTCCATGCAGTGACAGAAGCAATCCAATTGAAGAAGCTGTTGATTTCCGCCAGGTAACTTGCTATTCCTTCTTAAATAATCTATACTAAGGAACTAAAAATTGTATATTCGTCTTCCATTTATATTTTCCTCTAAAAATACTGCTTCTAGCTGTCAAATATAAGTTTTGCTGAAACTATATGCCAGAAAGGAAATAACAGTATCAGACCTTGCTAATTATTTTTGCATTTATGTTTTATTTTACCATAATGTCACTGTGCCTAAAGGTTATAGATTGAGAGTTACAATCAATACTGATCAGGTGAAGAGATTAGTTAGAAAATGAGTAACTGATACCAGCAGAAAGCACTGTGCACTCAAGGCAACAATGAACGCAAAGGGTGCAGATAAACACCATCACCTTCATTTAGATGAAAGCTGATTCTAGAGCATTTCTACTATCTCATTAATAATACACGAACCTTTTGGAACCTATGCTACACAAGCATAATGTAGATCTTGAATAAGTGTCAAGATGTGACATGAAGTATCTTTGTACAAAACGATAGAATTTGGGGTTTACTGACAGATTTACAAGCTGTACCCTGGAAAGGATGCAGATGTTTATTTACCTTCTTGTAGAAAGTCTACCTTGGCATGTGAGTCTTGCCATTCTCACTTACTGTGCCTCCCTCAGTGGATCTGGATCACTCAAGCCAGGTTTATTCACAAGAAGGTAAAGTGGGAGATACACCCTGTAAGAACACACTGTGCACTCCAACTGGGTATGGCCATTCAGCCCACAGGGCTGGATTACAACTTTTCCAGGCAGATCTGACTGAAATATGTGTAATGCTGTCAGTGGGTCTTTAATGCACACTGGTTCACTCCACAGATCCACTTTTATTTGTCTGTCATAACAACTAACAGAGACAAAGAATTATTCTCTTAGAGCACAACCACAAATGAAGGTTAGCATTTAGTGTACCATGGCTCCTTAAAAGTGTATTTTTGGAAAATGTGGGCATTTTATGGATGTGAAGAAATTAAATACATTTGCACACATAGAAGCCCAGAAGCATATAACATGTCTGGCAATTCAGATTTTTTTTAATCTGCCTTTCTTGTATCCCTTTTTGTATCACTTTGCAACTTATTATGCTCACTTTATATTTGGGATCAGGTCTGGTTGTTATCTTCATATTTTCCACTGTTCCCCAAAATGTCTCTGTTCATTTTTCTCTCTGCCTGTCTTTCTCTTCTCCCTTTCTAATACCTTTTCTTTCCCAAATGTTTCTTGTTAAAGTAGAGTATATTAAATTGAGATTAAAACCAATACCCTTCAAGGAGTATGTTCCTCTTTTCCTGATCATTCTACCTCTCTCTCCCACACAAACTGCCTGACAGAGATACCATGGCCAGCTGTCATGAGAAATTTTACCTGGGTTCCCGCTTTGCCAGGAGGCATGGTCCAAAATCCCTCCTCAACCTGATAGAGCATTTTCTGGATGAAACTTTAATCTAAATGTCCAGGCATATAATTTCCTAAAACCATATCCAGATTCAAATGACATTAGAGCAAAAGGAGTCTTTAGCCTGCCATCTCCTCACAATGAGAAAAGGACTCCCAAATCCGAGGAGTTTTTGGAAAAATCCCTGAGCAGCAAATTTTTTACATAATCAAGAAATAGATCCCCTCCACCCCACCTTCAGATTCCCAATTTAATGTGTGCATGTGAGTCTCTGAACTCCTTGCAATGATCTTGGTCCCGAGAGGAATTATTCGCATCTGCTCCTTTCCTTTCAGGATATTGTGAGCAATGTAGCAGAGAATCTAAAAGCTACGTTTGTTCTGAGCAGATTCATTGAAAAGAACAGGTTTCAATAAGCTAAACTTAAAAATAGCTTCAATAGTGTCTAATCTGTGATTCCTGCTTGGCACTGATAATTAAGACAAAAAAAGAAAAAAAAGGACAGAAACTAACGTAATTGATGTCAGTGAAAACAGTTTTGTTTTGTTCTCTTGAAGTTACCCTCAGAATTCTACTTTGCATGATTACTTGTGGTATTTTTCCATCTTCATTTTTACTTTCCAGAACTGGCTAGTATGTCTGAGACCCAAATAACTACTGAATTCAATTGTCAGCCTAGGGATAAGCTTCAAATTAAATTTGTCTCACTTACTCTTTTTCACCTGTCCCCTGATTGGAGCAAAGCTACCTCTCATTATAGAGTTGTTACTTTTAATTATCCTCTTCCTCTGCCTAATACAGGCAGTGCTTTAGCTCTGGTTGGGAGGGTGGAACACTTGGCACCTCTGTGACACTTCTCTTGGTGAGCCAGTTGGAGAACAAAGAACCAAACCTGCTCTGTCTCTGAAGACACAGGGTTGGTATGTATGGCTCCCTTGACTTCACCTGAATTTATGGCTGCTCAGCATCTCAACAAAGCAGGCCACAACAGCTACCTTTATGTCTTATTGCCAAAAACCAGAGACCTACAGGCTGTAGCTGTTTTCTCCCCTGTAGGAAGTTATACACGCAGAACACCATCTGTGTGGAAACACATGGTTTTTCTTAGCATCCATTTGTGCACTGCTCCTTGAACAGGAGGAACTGTAAGGAGAATAGTCAGGTGCCTTCTGAATCCTTTTTCAAATAATCATTTGGAAAGCAGAAATTTGTTTTATTTCCTACTGCAGAGGGATCCACGTCTTTGCCCTTCCCCTTTTATTGCTCATTTTATTGGCAACATTCCTTTTCCTCATAAAGTAAATTTCTGATGTGGATTTTTTTATTTTGGATTCATCATTCCTGCTGACTCTTACCTGATTGGGTTATTCTGATCCAAAGAACTGAACAGAAATTCCCTGAAATCCCTCTGCAGTTTTCTCTCTGGGAAACATATTACAAAAAACACAGGAAAAGAAAGAGAGTAAGAAAGAGAGAAAGAAAGAGAGAAAGAGAGAAAGAGAGAAAGAGAGAAAGAAAGAAAGAGAGAAAAAGAAAGAAAGAAAGAAAGAAAGAAAGAAAGAAAGAAAGAAAGAAAGAAAGAAAAGACTGACTCAAACCAACATCACTCCACCATCCTCAACTAAAAAAAAAGAACAAAAAACCAAGCAACAAAAAAACACCAAAAACACCCAAAACAAAATACAAAAAAACCAAAACAAAAAACAAACAACCCCCCCCCCAAAAAAACCACACACAAAAAAACCCCAAAAAACAAAACCACCAAATAAAATAAAATAGGAAGAAACAAGCCACTTCAAAACCAGTGTCAAATGCAGGTCTCAAAAGTATGTGTTGATTCCACAGTACAAAGTCACTTTAAATCTCCTAGTCCCTCGTTTCGACTCCCCAAGAGGAATCAAACCAAACAGAGAACAGCTTACATTGCCAGGACCTGGGAGCTTGTTGTAAGAATAACTAGTTCTTGACATTTGAAATTACTCTGGTTCAAACATTTTTTGATCTTTCTTATTAGCCCTGTGTCTTGAGAAATAAAAATATGATAATCAGAAAGTACATAATTGGGTTCAGGGTATTCTGTGGTCACCCCTTCTGGCTCTGGAGATAAAGGCACTTTGAAAGATTATGCGCGGATATCTGGAATTTATTCTGCACAGTCTGTGAAATGACAGATCTTTTTTCTTAATTACACCAGCTATCAGTCTAACACCTGTAGTTAACCATTCCGTCCTAGGAATCTCTTCTGATACCTTTTATTCTTCCACCAGGAGCCCAGCAGCAGAATGGCACGAGGATGCAGAGGCGTTTATGGCACAGACCCGCATCCCCAGGGTGGCTGTTCTCCAGCACCACCTTCCTGGAGCTCCCCAGCTCTGATGGACAGTCTGCAGCAGGTGCTGCCCCACTTCGGAGGCATTTTGGACTGAAACCTACAGTGTTACCAAGCGTTTGGAGAGAAATGAGTGTGCCACAGCCAACCCTCACAGCTTCTGATGAGGTGTTTTTGGCGGCCAGAGCAGTGCCATGCATCCCCAGAGCTGCCGTGCCATGGGTGCCAGGTCCCATCCGTGCAGCCCAGCCCAGCCCAGCCAGTGCTCCTCCTTAAACCTCCACCCGGACCCCTGCTGCAGCAATGAAGCACATGTGGAGGGTTTTCCACAAGCTGGGTTTATTGAGCTGGGTTACAGGAAAATACAGCTCAGACAGCCCCACTGCAGCCAAAACAATCTGTCATTTTTAATTCTTCCTGTCACCTCATTGGGTATATAGCAAGAGTGACAGTAAAACACCTAAACAACAAAAAAAACACCAACAGGAAAACCCAGATTACAATGTTTCCACAGCTCCCACTCAGAGTTTAACATAAATATCAAGGCAGCAAGACTCATCGACCAAACATATGTGACTTGGTGCTATATATAACAAAGTGACATGGAGAATGGTCTCAATAGGCATATAAAGCAATTAAAATAACTGTGCTTCAAAGCATTATACTATAACATTAAAGGTCATCCCTATAAACATGAAAAATATGGCTGTGGTTTTTTCCTACATACAGACACACTAATACCTAGCTAGAGGTTCTATTCTAAAAGGTAATCTTTAAAAATCTCTGAAAACATGCCATGTCCTGTATCAGTCTCCCTCAGGCCATGTCTTTTCATCAATGGTTAATATTTTAAGTGAACACAATAGGAAACATTATTGAGCCCGACTATATGTCGGAAGAAAATACTGTACTAAGTACAAAATATTTACCCTTTGCATACATATGATTGTGAAGGAAACCCTGGCTAACCTTCTGTGAAAATTAAAAACCTTTTTGTTTTTTTTTCCTCCTAGAGCTTGCTTGTTCTCACATTAACGCGTTAAAGTTGTATTCCAATGGAGACCGCAGAGAGTACGTTTTGAGGACTCTGATAATTTTTTGCAGTAACACTCTGAGTTTGTGATAATAATGTTTATGCACAGATGTAAAGAATGTGCTGACAGATTAAAAAGGAGTCAGCTGGTGTTTGCACAGCGTTCATTTTTATTTAAGGGGAGTGAAAAAAATAGAAAGGAAAAAAAAGAAAAGTACTACACCTGGCTGTGAACAAACAGCTTTTACAGAAGTGGAAGTAGTTTGGTGTATTGCAACTCCCTAAACCCTTTCTGCATTAATTCAAAAATTCAAGTTATGGGCACACCAGAGAATCACACGGGGCTTTTTTAACTGCAATTAGAGAACTCACTTTGACTGGTTTTCCTACCAATATTAAAAGGAATCTTAGCCCAGACAGCAGTATTAAGGAAGGAAGTGTTTTAAAAAAATGTTTATTTGTTGCAGACACAATCCTCACTTTGGAGACCCTTTCTCCTTACATATTTAGGCTATAGACCCATTCCAATTGTATTGTAATGCTGTAATGCCCCCAGAGGTGACTTGAAGGGTAGTGAAGGTACAAGTGTAGCATATGGCAATAGGTATCTGCTATTTCTTAATATGCAGCTATAGTATTTTGAATCTAATTGATGTACTGTAACCTCAAATTTTACAATTCTGTACCATGGGAAAGATGACAGGTAATGTCATTTTCTCTCCAGTCGATCAGAGAGACTGCCCTGATCAATTCCTGCAGAAGTATGCAGCAGCCACCTCTAGAGGAAGCATACCGATTCAGGCAGAAAAAAAGAAAACACCAAAAGAAAAGGAGAAGCAGCAAAAAATATTCAGTTGGAAGAAATACTCATTTGGAAAGCTGAATCATGCAGAAACTGTCAACTTCACAACAGAATTTACAATTGCAATGGGTAACCTCAAGCCATACCTCCCTTTTCTGAAGGATTTGCCTTTCAACCTAATTAGAGCAGGAGCTGAGTGATCAGATGTCCCTTGCTCCTTTTGAAAAATGACTGGGAAAACTCCATGTAATCAGGAGGTATTTAGGATTTCCATTGACTTTCAATTTTCTTGGTTCATCTGTTCCCTTTCAGAACATTTGATGCTAGTCTGTTCTAAACTGTATGTTGAATTTGCTTTAATCAGATGTCTTTGTAGCAGGCATTAGGTCATTTACTGTTTGATTTTTTTCTGTGAAAATACAGGTTTTCTTAGTTTCAAAAGTATCCTTTGAAGAAACCTGTCATATTCCAGATAGAGGAAAATAATAAAAAAAAAAGAGAGAGAGAAAGATAAGAGGGTGAGGGAGGGAAGTGGGAAGCAGTCCTGTAATTCTGTTCTTGCCCCACAGTAGAGGTAGGGAATTGTGGAATTGTGCAGTAGTGTCACCCTTTTGTGCCCAACACTGCCCCCCCCAGGCTCCTTTCTCTGGTGATCCGGGCTCATGCACTGAAGCTGATTAGCATAAGCAGAGCTTAATAGTCAAGTAAACAATTGCATACATTGAGTGCTAGCTCAAACAAATGCTTTTTCTAGATTTACGCCTTCTGTCTGTGGAGCTTCCTTCCACAGCTTTTCTGCCCTGGAACTCTCAAGCCCCCTTTTTCCTGTTCCATACCTGTTTCTACATTTAGAGATTCAATCTTAATGTCACCTCACTCCCATCCCCAGATTTTAGCTGCTCATCCATTCCCACCTTTCTGCTGTCCACTGCAGCCACCTGAAACTCCAGCCTCTTGAACTGTCTCTATAAAACCAAAAGTCCTGCTTCTCACAAGAATATTCTAAGTGACACATTCAATGAAAAACCACTTAACTAAGGCTCTGTGGTGAGGAGCAGAGTCTCACACAAGTCAGTGAGTATAGTGTGGCTCAGGTAGGGTGAATTTCTATTCAGAATGGAAAGCCTGTCTCCAATGCCTGCAGAAAGAGCCCAGGGTAAATTTGCTCCTTAGCTCCTAGCCTAGCAAGCCTCAATGAGGTGAATGAAGTCAAGTCTCTGTTTATTTACCTTTAAAGTTTATCTTAAAAGAGTATGTTAAACTAGAAAAGTTTGCTGCTATACTTGGCAGTGAGAACTTCTATGGAAAATCTCTGTCAAAGAAAAATATAGTCCCCTCTAAGACATGTCTGCTTTTTAGAGGGAACTGTCCCTTATATTTAAAATTCAAAAATAGTAGAAGGTGCTGAACACCATCAAAAAGCAAGCCATAAACCATCTTGAAAATCTATTTTAATTGTTCTAATACCAATTTCTAAGATTAATATCTCCTTACTTGGATTATGAAGCAGTAGGAGCTGTGGTACTGTTTGGAACATGGAAAGAATAAATTGTGTAATGCCAACAGAAAAGGTGCTGAGGTAGCTGGTAATTGACAGAGTTAATGAAGTATGTTAAGCAGGTACAATATAGATGAAGTTGTCCCCTGCAGGGTGATTGGCCACTGGGGAAATAATGTGACAGTTGTCTTTGTGTTAAAATAATGTGGTACTCCTTCTTTGCCAGATCCTATCTGCAATGAGAGATGAAAGAGGTCTTGCAAGGATACCCAGGTCCTCCTATAGCATATGCTGTGCTTGAATCTGGCAAGCAAGGAATAAGATAAAGAGGGGGTAAAGAGTGTAATGGCTGTCTGTAAAGCCATTAGACTATTTCCTACAACCCACACATGAATTATCTGCTATTGAAAAGTAATAATTTGACACTGTTGTCTATAATCCTCCCTCCTACGCTACAATGCACTGGTGCTGTCTGGGGATGAATGGGAACTGAATTTGGCCTGCCAATTTTTCTGGAAGTTGATTATTTTTAGATATTGTTTTAATAATTAGCTAACTAGCTCCCAAAGAGTACAATGGTTTTAGACAGCAAAAGATGGTTTTGAGAGTAATATAGATTTTGTATTATTATCTCCTCCTATTGTATGTGAATATTATCATTGAAACAGCAGGGAAAATATCAGATGGAAATAGAGCTCAGTCTCTCAATTATACTAAGCTGTGTGGTCAGCATTGGTTCCAAAAGAGGCGTGTAGAGCATAGAGTAATGAAAAATCATTGATAGCATCAGTTTGGTGTCTAAATAATCTATTGTGCTATTCCAGCATTGTTCTTGCTAAAACCATCTCAGAAGATGAGCTAGCCTTCCTCGGCCATCAGATCTCAAAATGCGTGAAGCTTTCTTGATTTCCTCAGGTGCTGACAGCATGCTCTGTCATGGCACATGAAAATTATTTATATTTTATTTTATTATTTTATTTTATTAGTATTTTCTTTCCTGTAGTTGTAGCTGTTGACATTTTCATAGTTGATAATTATCTGCTTATAGTGGAAGTGAGTTAGGTGTTATTTGACCTTTGAGCTTTTCAATGTGGCTTTATTCTCATCAACATATTCTAAATCCAGGAATCCTTCTCAGGGTTCCTAAAGAGAGCAATATTTAGAGAGAGAAGCGATTCTTAGCAAACCTCTGACTGAGAACATAACCTAAGAAAATATTTCTAAGCATCTCATGGCAAACTATTTTCTAATTTTCAAAATACAGTAAAGAAAGAATAAGTGCAAACATTCGTTCATTGTAGGATTTAGATTTACAATAATCATAATGTTTTTCCCCAATCATTCTTATGGCTCTAAGACTTGTATAGCCATTTTTTAGTATGTTATCCAGAACAACAACCTGGACATAAGAACGTTTTCAACAGAGCTTCTTGCTTTGGGAATTTGAAAAGCTCTTCCTGAAAATTTATCACAGACCACAGTTTAAAATATTTTTGTGCCCAAGGAGTCTCAGGTGATGCCATTAAGAAAGCATAAAATACCACAAAATACCAGGAGAGCAAACCAACTAGCAATTATCTAATGCATATTTCTGGTATCCAGATCTGCCTTTTGGGAGTGCTAACTCAATAAATAATCACTATACATAAACAAAGTATGGCTATAATTCTCAAAAAACTTAGAATTGTCTTCAAGATGTTTTGCTTTGTTTGATAAAGTACTCTTTGGGGATGTACTAATGGACAAAGCTAAAGATCCAAAGAAAGGGAACTCGATCCATTTGAAAGAGAATAGAAGGCTGAAGCAAACAAATGCAAAAAAGTGCTGTTACTCACTCAAAAACTGCTGACTTCCTGCTGTAGGTCACCTCACCAGCCCACCTTGTGCCACAAAATAGGGTAATTAAAAAGTGCTGATTCTCTGTGCTAGCAAGACTTCTCTCTTTTCAACTGTTGCTTAGGACTAACCAACAAGACAGAATGCGTTATGTGTGGGGTACAGAGTTTATATCTTACAGACTGCCTTAAAAGTAAGAGATACCACAAAACCCCACAAAATAAGATCAAACAAAGCACTCCCAATCTATTAGTAATAATTAACGAAGTCTGAACTAATATTTTCTATCTGAAGGCCTTGTACATATATCTATCCACATGATACCACTGTAATTAACTACAACTGACACAGATGCAAATTGCATGTGCCTGAATGACATACTCAGATGCTCAGGCTGACAGTGTATCCTGTAAAATGCAATGCATAAAATTGTCAAGTATAATGACCATTTTACAAACACTAGCCAAAGCAAGAGACTAGTCATCTCTCCCTCCCTTTCATCTCCTCACTAAATATACTACCTCTTCTAAATCTCTGTGCAAGTATTTGTAGGGCAGCAAGTCTGAGCCAGTTGTGAGGGATTAATTGAATTTACAAGGGGATTGTGCTGTGTGCAACATCTCAATTAACTTACTTGTTAAATAGGTAATGGCACTTGACTGTTAAGTTGTGAAGGAACTTGTTAAATGGATATTGCTACTTATTTAAAGGATATGGTCTGTGGTCTGGCTAAATAATTAGGACTCCAAACCTAAACAGTATAACAGGCTAGGCTAGGCTAGACGACAAAAGAAGCCCTGCCTCCTCACTCAGATACTTTCATCTAATTCACAGTACTTGAATGAGACCACATTTTTCTCAGATTTGAAACACTGTTGACCAAAGATATGCAGAGAAGATACAAACCACAGTCAGATGAAAATCGTCAACTGTGATGTCCTTTGAAATCTGTGGAAACTTGCTTTTGGTTTGAGATTTGTTTGTTTAGCTTTGGGGTGTGGCTTTGGGGGTGGGTTTTTGTGGGTTTTTCTGTTTTCTTTCTCCAGTTAATAACTTTTCAGATCTCTGCTGAACCAAGCAAGAGTTGAAATAAGATATGGAATATATTTCTTGAAAAAATCAACAGCTTCATGCTCCTCCTAAAAGGTACTTTTTTATTTGTCCTTTCATTCCAAAAGTTTCCCTTACATCAGTAGCTTCCTTAACAACAGGGATAACTGAGCTTGAAAGGGTTTTACTCTGAAATGTCAATGTTGTTTACTTCCTCTGCTCTTCATTTCAGCATTTTGGCCTGAGTTTTCAGATCTTGGTCTGTGGGAATCATAAATCATGGGAAATAGATACATAGAAAATGAAATAGTATTGTCCATCTACTTATTTTTCAAGGAATTTTGAGTCTATAGCTCCCCAGTTGTCAGCACCAAGTTTTTGTGCAATCAATTCTTTTCTTTTTAAAGGAAGCTAGGGGAAAAAAAAAAGTACTACTCCATTATTGGTTTTCACCAAAGTTTGAAGAGTATGTTTGATCTGGAGTTCTGCTTAGGAACATGTCTAATTTTAATTAAAGCAAACTGTAACAGACTGTACAGACTTCAAGTTTCAGTTTGATTCTCCCTTGGTACAGACCATCTTATAAATACAGTGGCATCTCTCTGAAAGTGAGACAGACTCTCTAACCTCTTGTAGAATGCATAAAATCCTGCACATATGTCATGTGGCTGCCACCTTACCTTCTCGTGGGACAGAAACTCCTGGCAACCACTTCAGAACTTCAAAGAATGTGGGGGTTTTATGAAGGTTTATCAAATAAAAACAAAGCTTTATGTTGTTTAAAGCATCATCCAAGATTCTTTTTAAAGGATAAGTCCTTTTCTTAGTATTTAGCTTATGCTTCTCAGCTGGATACAGAGAAACTAAATGGAAAAAAAATATAAGTATTTTCCCTGTAGATTGTAAGAAAGGCAATGCTTCTGCTTGAGAAATGACATTGTTTTAGTGGCTTCCACTTACTCACTTCACAAGAAAAAGATCACGGAAGAGTTTGCTATTGAGGCAGTTGCAAAATTTTCTGCATTTGGAACTGGAAAATATCTTTGCAGGAGATGGAGGCTGCTTTTTGAAAGGTCATTTTCAACAGGTGATAACTTGAGTAGCAGGAGCTCTGCATCCCCCAGCATGATTCTGTAAGCAGAGGTGGCCCTTGACACTGCACAGTGTTGGCTCTGAAGCCAGCAAAGCTGCACCTGAGGCCAGGAACTCCCATAGATGTGACTGCAGAACTGATGGTTACAGTTTGGCTGCTATTTTTGCAAGGGTCTGGCATACTTGCCTGCGTGGGTTATGGTCATCTTTTACATTTCTGTATTTGCAATCAACACAAGGGGAGTGGAAGAAGAAAATTTCACTCTCACATGGAAACAGAGGCAAGCATTGAAAACACAGTGCATTTCAATAAGCTGTAATTACAAATACAAATTCATCGACTAAGCTTGGGTATGCAATTAGTAGACTGATTATGCTGTAATTGTAGCTGAATACCAAAACAGATGACCGTGTGCCAGCCTCCATCCCACCCAGTTGTCTTTGTGTCACTGCTCCTACACACAGTAGTGTCTGTGGTCTTGTGTCTCTCCTACTGAAAATAGGAATCGAGCAGATGTGTAAATGCTATGAGTTTCTTCTTCCAATTCTTCCAATTCTATATTTACAATCAGCTTGCTTTCATAATTACTGTGACTGAGACCCTGTTGAGATGTGTTGTCTCAGCAGAAAGTCAGAGATGGTCCCCATCTCAAAAGCTTAGATTCAAAGAAGACACACTTTGGAGAAGTGCTGCTGTCCTTGTTCTGTGCATCTATGGATAGATCAGAGGTGTGCAGATCTCCACGGGTATCGAGCTGCCTAATTCTCTCTTGCATTGACATATTTTGCAATATGAGCCACTAATGACAGATTTTTCCAAACTTGAGCTGCTTGGTTGAAATGACCACGTTGGTTTGTATGCTCCCAGAATAATCAATCACCTGCACCAGGTGATTGCTCGTGTAGCTCAGCTGAGCAGAGAGGAGCCTGGCTTACTCTGCTGGTGTCAGCTGGGAAAGTCCAGGCCTAAATCAGTCCTCAAAGGTCTTCACCCAAGATCAGACAAAGAGTTTGTAGCAAAGAGAAGGAATCAACCCTGAGCCTTTTTTTCTTCATTTACAGCAAATTAACTCCTTGTTTTATATGGCTTCATGTAAGTTTGTCTGAAGTTTTCTGAATGTACTGATGCTATGAGCAATGTCTGAATGTCAGTATTTTGATTGCTATTAATATGCATAAGTTTCAGTAAAATTATTTTTAGATAAGAATACCTTTTATACAAGACCTCACAGGTTTTGGCAATGTAGTGTTTTAATGTACTTGGTTCAGTGAAAAATATGTTGGTTTAAGCTATCTTCCATTAGTTTCAATTAAAATATATTGATCTGAGTAAATGTTGGTTAGTAAGTTTTGCCTGACTTACTAAAAAAATATTTGCTTAAGCAAAAATTGTATGAGTATTTAGACATGTAGTTTAGGCTGGGGACTCTTCTAGCATAAGTAGAAGTGTTCAAGTATCAATAAATTTCTCTAAATATAAATGAAAATATTTTTTCTGAAATTAAAAAAGCTGATTGCAGTATTATTGGGACTGGCATGCATATTAATTCAAGTAAACTTGGTTTTGAGAGAGTAAGCATTCAGTCAGGAGTATAGTAACCCAAAAACACTGAAAACTCAAGCTCTCTGTGAGGAAAGCAGGCTTTCACATGGAAAGCCAGGCTTTCTTCCTTAAACTCAAAGCCAAATAACCACAAACCAATAATAAAATAAATTTGGTAGCCATAGGTAGTAGGAAAACATGGGTGCAGGCTAGGAAATGTAGCTGTTTTAAAGTACTGTATGCACATTATTCGTGGGATTAATTTTAATCCAAAGCATAAAATAATATCCATAGAAATAAAAAGCGTGCAGGCAGTAAGACTGATAAACCAGTCCTTTATTAGTTCTATAAAGACTGGAAGCCCTTGGGACTCTGGTCTGCAAGCAGAAGAGTACCCTCTCCTTGGGATAAAAGATGGGCATGCCTGCCTAACTCTGTCCTCAGCTCCTTGCACTCACATGTAGGTGATAACTACCCAGCACTGCCAGCCAGAGAGCAGGTTAAATCTATCCCACAGTGGTTTGCTCAGAGCCATGCAGCAATTCACCTCTAGGGTTCAGGTTTAAAAACTCAGGAGGTCTAGAATGGTAGTTGTACATGATACTTCAGAGAATCATGCTGCCCATTTGTTAGCTGCTTACACAGAGCTGTTTATTTTAGAGATGTTCTTGCTGTAATCTCATCTATTCAAGTTAAAAAAAAAAAATCCTGGTTAGAAAGTAGGAGTTTTTTATCTTTGTGGATTTGTCTGGGGGAGCAATACTTTCGAGTTTCCCTCTCTTTTCCACATGTGGGCATGTGCAGAGAAGAAAAAAATGTATTCATAGGCTTTTGTAGCTGCCGCTTGTCCTGTATTTCAATAGCACACTTTGTCTGGTAGAATTGCCTGGGAGACAGTGTATCTGTGTATATACTCCTTTCACAAGCACCAAGAGACTGGCAAAAGCCCCACCACACTCTCTGGATGGCAAGGGCAGCAGTCACTGCCACAACAGCACAAAGGTATGGGGCAGTGTTCAGGGGTATCACCCTTCAGGTAGGCACACACTCTCACTTCTTATTTTACCACTCTCATTTCCTCAGTCTTTTTGATTGTTAATTGGAGGCTAAAAAATAAAAATCTCTTTAGCTGTGTGGTCACAGTTGTTGGACAGAGGTTCCTATAGTTTTGGCTAGCTGTTTCCAAAAGCTGTGGTTTTAAATGAAGAACCTCTACTCATTGCCTTATAAAAGTTGTTCTCTTTTTTAAAATTCTGTAGTAGCAATAGTTAAATCCCACTACTACATATGCTTACATACTAGAAATAGAAATTCATACATGAAAATGTCATGTATATAACTTTCACGTTGGGATAGACCTCTTGGATTGTATGTCACAAGCAATTATAACAGCCATTACCCTGCGAAAGAAAAAAAATATGCAAATGTGAATATGAGAGATGAAATCCAGGTACATTCCTACAATGGAATGTATGGATCAGTAAGCTAGTCTTGGGGCAAGACAGGGCAGGAAAATCAGCCACAGCACTAAGCAATCAGTATCATACACTATATTTGATTACCAACTGTTAAACAAAAGTAAGTTGAAGCTTCATAAACAAAGAAAAACACAGATAAAACGCTAAATCAAGGCACCCTATGATCCAGTACCTTTTCTAAGGCTGAGACACTAACAAAAACCTTTGTTGATTTCCTTCAACTCTAATTTTAATTCATCATCACAGAGTGGAAAAGAAGGAAGGATCATTCTCTTCCTTGATGTTCATGTTTGCTTTTATTTCTTAATGTTCTTAGACATTGTCAGTATTGCTGAACCAGCAGAGGGATTTGCATCAGAACAAATCTCAGCTGGCTTTTTAACCCAATAATGTTAAGAGATTGCTTTTTCCCATTTAAGTGCTTATTTATCCAAAGCGAGTTAACACTGCAAAAACATAAATCTTTCAAACAGGCTTTTCTGATTTAAAATATACAGGGACCTTCCCTTTCCCTTCCCCATTCACCTCAGTGGGAGTTTCTGAATGAATAGTTAAAGACAAAGTTATCTTCAGAGGTTGAAGAATTAAGTCTGCTTTGAAGCAATGAGATAATGGGAACCCAAGAATGCAGAGAACAAAGTTGTTTTCAGCATGATCCCAGTCACTTAGGGGGTAAGTCTCAGAGACACAGAAGCTCTCTCAACCAAAGCCAGCCCCAGCATCCAAAATCCCAGCAAAACACAGATGACAGAGCAGAATACAGAAAAGCAAGAATACTTACATTATAGGATTTACTTTAATCCATATCATAAAACTAGGTCAGATGACTATCTGAGCAGGTAAGAACGGAATGAAGAACAATAAGTGCAACAAATAAGAAAGAAGGGAACGTTAAGGTGAAAGAGCAAGGCAAAGAAAATATTGTACTAGGCCTAAGCAGCAAAACACGTGCACATTGCTGCTGGAAGTTTAATACTCTACATGTGTGAGCATAAAACTCAAGGGAGGTATCCCATAAGGGAGTAGAGGTGGCATTTATGTGACAGATTTATTGTATTTATTTTTTTTTCATGTTCAGAGTAATAATACTTTGATGCCATCTATACTAGTTTCTGACCAGGAATACTGTCTTTCTTGACACTATTTTAAGTAATTCATGGATTGTGTTTTGCCCAGCAAGCTGAGGTGATGTAGAGTGGTCTAATTTCCTATTTGCTGAGCCAAGGCTGGGGCATAGAAGTTCTGCAAGGTAAATCAGTTGAGGCTTCATCCTGCCTGTGTCCATGAAAGGTAAGTATTTTATGGGAACTCCGGACTTTATTAATTTTCACACATTATTCTATTTTTCCTAAAATTTCAAGGTCTAGGAAAGTTTTTCCAAAAATGGACAGAGAAGAGAGTGGGCAAACATTCTTGAGAAAGGAAAAGAAGTTATTTATGGCGAAGCTGAACTCAGTCAGATAAGTGACTATTCTAATAAATGTTTGACTTTTCTCACTCACTTTCTAGAGAGAGATTCAGGCTTAAGAAATAAAGTCTCTAAATTAAGAAGCTTAATAATTTTTGAATTTAAGATGACTTGGTGGCTTGTGGGAGTGCTTAAAGTTTATGCTAGAAATTCCCTTGCATCCCAGGGATCAAGAGTTGAAGCTGATAAGATAACTTGAGGCACGGGAGCAGCATGTCTCACTCCACTGGCTCTGTCTTCAGAGAACATTAGTAGCTGGCATGAGGTTGAGTCTAGCTCTCTCTGAAAATCATAAAAGAAAGCAGACAGCTACACTATACTGCCTCTAGTTACTACTAAACACTTCCCCTATGCACAGAAGCTTATTTCCGTTGTTCCAGTGGCTGTTTTCAGTTTTTTTTCATTATGGTAGATTCATTGGCAAACAAAGGAAAAGGAAAAAAACTTTGTCCTAAAGAGTATCAATCATCAAATAGCAACATACCTGAGATGGAATCACAGATGCCACACTGAGAACTGGAAAAGCCCTCAAGGCTTTCTAGAAGCAGGATATTTGATCTCCCTGGCCTTCTATGCTCCTTCCTGACAAGCAGTGACAAGTGACCAGGAGGCAGTAATTGGCTCCAAGGCAGTTTCACTGTGACTGAGTAAAGAAGTGAGATCATATTTTTGCTGTGCAAACTCAACCTAAGGAGCAGGCCAACTGAAAAGACATTTTCTGATGGCAAAAATTCACTTGTTCTGTGATGATATCTGGGTATGATACTCTATTAATATAACTACATTGACTTGGATTATTCTTTTCATCACTTTTAACCCCTAAATCCTTTCTAAAAGGGCAAATAAACAAGAAACTCCCACACCCTTATCTCTTCTGTTTTAGGATTTTTTTCTGAAGACAGGAAGAAGGACAGGAGATTTCAAAGGCTTCTTGCACCTGTTAGGCCACCCTGCGCTGCACCTGTGAAACTGCTTTTCACGCAGGCTCTCTGCCCACATGTGGAAGCAATATGCTGAGTGCTACACAGCAATGTGTATTATACAGCTCAGTTACTTAGATACTGCATTTAACTAGAGACACTTATTCCCATCAATTAATGGTTAGCCAGTGTGACTGAACACCGGAAAATACTCTCTGTGAACGTTTGTTTCAGCTCCTAGAGAAATTTGCCTGCAATCACATTCCTTCTGCCTACACTTCTCACAAACGAGCTATTCATTAGTTTTATGCTCAGCCAGGAATATGCACTGAAAGTGGAGCTACTCGAAACAATTTCCAGTTCAACTTTAAAAAAAATAGGAAAGGGTGGGTGGAAATTTAGTCTGTGTTCTCAGATATGAAAAGAAAAGGAGTGAGAAATAAAAATTGAAAGTGGTTTTCACATTTGTAACTATGGCAATGGCAAGTTTCTAAATGGCAGAGACTGTGAGCAAGTACCACTGTGTTTTGTGCTCCACTGAAGTAGGGGCAACATTGCAGGTATTAAACAAAGAGTGTCTGAGGCCATCCAGGATGTTACAGGTTTAAGGCAAAGGCTTGAAGTTCTAAGTTGAACTACAGGCATGCCAAAAAGGAAGTTCAGAAGTTATGTTCCCTATTGTCTTCCATCCTCTTCTGCCTTCAGACTGTAAGTGCTTCAGGGCATAACTATACATATGCATGTTTTCATATGCAGCAAAAATTATAGTGTGGATTAAAATAGTTGATCAAAATTATTTTGATCAAAATACATTTGCAAGCATATCTTTATCTTCAAATTACTCATAAAATGTCTGGCAAGGAGCTCCAAGTTTCTTGCAGGAGGTTTTGTAACCAAAATTTACCTTGAGAGCTGAGAATAACGTGTCAAGAGGAAGAGATGTAGGAGGAGCATGGCAGCAGCCCAAGGGTTAAGGCAGTTGCAAAAAAACATCCAGGAAGATGGTAATACAGCAAACACCTACTCAGCAGACTGTTTAATGCCAAAGATCAAGTTATGGCATGTAGCTGGTAATATTGCTGAGGTCAAGGGGCTGCAAACTCTTTTATGATGGTTATCTCTATCTTTCAGCTTCCTATATTTTGACTTTACGCTCCATTTTTCTTTCACCAGGCCTCATGGTTAGTGCCTAGTTGATGGTTATTCTGCTTAGCCTTTAAGAAATAAGGGTAAGCCCCAGCCAGCATTTCTGTGGTTTCTGTTTCCTGTGTCAGCAAATAACTCTGAGTAACAAATGCATTCTGGAAAATCAGGGTCTGTTCATGGACAATTTGCAAACATACGAAGACTCGAAATTTCAATTAATAGCTGGTTTGTTATGAATTATTATCTCCACCTCTTCTGTTTGCTGCTCAGCAGCTGTGTGTGGTCAGCTAGGCCAACACACGCCCCCAAAAACATGAGACGCATCACTTCTGACCTTGTTCTTCCTATGACCTTACAGCACTGGCTTGCAGAAAGAATATGTGTGTACAAATATCCTGGCATAACTTCAAGAGCAGTTCAGTAAGTAGTTCACAACTGCTGACCATCTGGCTGTTAGATTTAAGAGGGATCTATTAATGTTAGAGACAGAACAGAGCCAAGCTGCAGCAGAAACTGCATGACCAAAGTGCATGCAGGCCACCCTTAAAACCCTGACAGAAATCATTGCAATTGTTTTATCCACCCATTTACTCAAGTAATGTCACATTACTGCTCGTGCTGTCACATCCAGGAGCACTTCACAGGAAGGAGCTCCATTATTTGATAGTACAATAATAGGCAGCTTCTAACAGCTTTAAATCTGGGTTTATGTCTTCATGATATACTAGAAAAGACAAATTTTTGTGCATTCTCTTGCTCCTTCCTGCCCTTTGAGATGATCAAAAGCAATGGAATAGATAGACATAGGTGCTGTTAACACAGTGACAAGCCTCAGGTAGAGGCAACATAAATTATACGGAGCTCTGCATTGTAGGATGGTTTTACTGTGCTCTTGTTCAGCCTAAAGCCTGGAAGAACAAGTTTGTGTCATCCACAAGTTTTACTGCATTGGTAAAATATACAATAAGCAAAGAACAAAGAGCGAGGGGGGGAATGGGGAGATTCATGAATATATACAGTTTATGGGTCGATTTATGTATCACGGAAACTGATGTACAGAATCTATACTTAGACATCCCTCCACACTTCTATTTTGTTGGTGTCACAAAAGAAATGATCCTGAGGGATTTGCCAGTATCATCATGCGTGTCAGTTTACAAAGGTTTTTTCATTTACTGGAAGCAACAAGAAGTAAAAGCTGTGAGTAGGATAAAAAAAGGTATTATATTGAAGCTGCTGCCAATTTTGCAAAACACTAAGTAGTAATTTTTGAAACAATAAGATTTAATAATAAATTTTGCATTTTTTGTTAAAGAATATTTGGAAAACTGTCCAAACACACATTCTTTCTCTTATAGATACATTTAAATGTTTTTGGAATGTGTATTGGGTCTCAGGGGAAAGACTAAAATTGATTTTCTAAATATTTTCTCTTTTATTATTACTGAGCGGATTGGTCCAACTTAAAATATTGCCTCTAGATATTTTTCCCTCATATGTATGCTTCCAAGGAGCAGATCAGTCTATGAAATTTAGGAAGTTGATCTGAACTGAAGCCAATATAAAAACCTTTTGAGGTTTGCCCATCACTGCTTACAATGTTGTTTTGAAAAGTAACCTCAAGGCTATTTAATTAATAGTTCATTCTTCTAGTCTCCCACCCCAGGTAGATTAATACCTATGCTGCCCATGGATCAGTGAATTCTAGAGTTTCCTACAGATTACCACATCTGTAGTTTAAAGCCATTTTGCCTTAGAAGGAAAGAAAGAAGCAAAGAAAAAAAAAGAACAAACATATTCCTGTGAGGAATATTTCAGGGATCAATTCATAAGCAAAGGAAAACATGCTATTCTCAGCAAGGAAACAATGTATTTTTTTGTCTGCTACAGTGATTAATAACATTCTATAGCTAGAGCCTATTTAAAGGGCTCCATCAATCCATGTAGGCCAAAAGCTGACCCACTTTAAATTCTTAAAATACAGTGAGAAGTGCCCTCAACATTTTTTAAAATTATAGGAATAAGTGGAAGCTATAGAATTGCTACCAACAATTTTCTTCATCAAGTAAACTTAGTATCACTGTTGAGAGCATTCAAAAATAGTGACAGAAATCCTAGAGCTCTAGGGGAAGCAGCTTAAAAATCTCCAAATTTCAGGGTAGATAGGGACCACAAAGTATCATGTTGTTGGGTTTTTTTATGCATACAACAATACAGAAGAAGGATTTTTTTCCCCAGTCTTAATATCAAAATCTCAAAAAAGGTTCTGCATTTCTTCTGGCTTCAAGGTTCATAATCAGATAAAAAAAGCAATGTTTTGTCTTCCTGTTTCTGTGTAACAGAAGTGGTAATGTTTTCTTGGAACTGATGAAATAAATTTGATATCGATAGGCATTTAGGAGCTCAGAGATTACATTTTAGGTTTACAGTCTGTAGACTCAGTCCTCAGCCTTGAGCCTTCCCTCTTCCACATAGGTGGAGATGAATATTTGCTGGTCTTCCTGGGTCATGACTCTGAAAAGGACCAAATCCTTGCAGGTGATGTTTAGTCAGTAGCCTAGAGAGTGCTTGATTGTCACAGATCTGACCCTTGAGCTCTCCTCCAGCAAAGTACACATACCTCTTCTCAGCTGGTGAGTAATCTTGCTGATGTTAGTAGAACTACTCAGATATGCAAAGTCACATTGGGATTTTAGTGGGTAAGGGACTCACTGAAAAAATAAATTCATAAATCCTCAAAGCACAAGAAAATTGGAAAAATGATTTTTAAAAAAATCATCAAAATCTTCAGTCAAAATAGATAAGAATCTCATTTTTTGTATCTAGTGAAAAAGTGCATTTCACTGAAGACGAAAACTGAATGAATTATTAATGTACGGCCAATAGCCAAACATAAGATAGTGTGTATGCTAATTTCAGAGTTCAAATAGGCATTTATTATCCTAAATTTAGCCTCCCATTAAAAAAGTACCTTGGCCAAGCTGTTTAAAAACATATCAAACCCTTTAAGAGTGAAGGAGAAAAAAACAGGGTAGTGTCTTCAGTCTCAGAAAACCAGGCAGCAAAAGAGCAAGTGAGCAACACCTCCACCCTCAGCATTGCATGGATAGCATGCAGTAGGAACTGTGAATCACCCATTTCACCTGATGGGATGACTAACAAATAAAGCCAGCAGGGCTGATGACAAAACAAAATCCTCGATATTATATAGAACATATGAATAATGAGACAAATTCTTGGGATCCAAAATCAGGCCAAAATATTCTGCCATGAAAAAAGACGTGAACTAATGGGTGGGTAAGTGCAGCCCAGTTCTGCAGCCTGTGTGTGCCTCTGGGCTATGCCTCTTGCTGTCAAGCTGGGACTGAAGGAGGCAGCAAACAAGGGCTACTTGTTTCTGTGCTCCAACATGCATCGGTCTGGTCCCTTTGATTCATGAGCGTCTCAGATTTGTCTTTTCCACCCTCTTGGAAGAAAGCTTTCATGCTTCCTTTGCTCTCTTTTTATATGAAACTCGTGGTGCTGTAGGACTCTGTCTTCAAAGGATTTAGGGCAGTTTACAGCATATATATATCAGGCCCATAGCACTTTGAAAACTGGGGAGCTCAGGCTTACATGACTTTAATGTTCCCCCTAGATATGGTCCTACACTGGCAAAATGCACTGAGGATGACATCACCTGCCTGAAGTACATAATGAAATTCATACTTGAATGGCAAGTACTTAAAGTGCTTTTTTTGTAGTATATCACCAATGATTTTCTCACTCTAGTTATTACTTATTTCTAAAACCTTCATTACAGAAGCAGTTAAAAAATAACTTTCTCCTTTCAAAATGTTGATTTGTTTTTCTTGCAGAGAATGTGTTGTGAAATGTCAAGGTAAGCATTAGTTAAAGGGCTACTACACCATGCCAGCAGGAGCAATTTGCTTCTTATGCATATATTCCTGAATATTATTTTGTTCCCTTTCTTGTTGTGAATGGGAACCACTTCCTTACAGCAGCTGAGGGCTTTCCTCCCCCCTCTCCTGCCCTTTCTTCACCAACTCAACAGCAGGGGCACATTGAGGGCATGGGCAGTAGAGGCACTTATAGCAGATCTGTGAATTAAGATACAGTTGCCCTAATAAAGGCAGTCAGCAGGCATCATTTTGGTCTGAAAACTCAACATTTTCTGTGTGTTAAAACTATATTAAGCCATTTAATTGTTTTGTGATTACCAGAACACTTACCTTGTGAGGATATTAATTATCTGAACATAAAAAGACCAAGTTTTTCTGTAAGGAGAGAGCTTTTTTTTTCTTTTTTTTTTTTGTTATTCAAGTTTATTTTACTCATTCCAGCTAAATAGATCTTGCCTGGGAAAGAGGAAAAAAATGGGTCTAAATGCAAATTAACATTACTGTTTAAATATCACAGACCATTTTCTCTGAGCCCAGTTACAATAACTAGTAATTATAAAAATTGCTTGCCTTGGGCTTCTGGCTAAGCCAATGCTAAACTTGTCCTTTTATTAGATCTGTCAGACTGAGTTAATTATCTTTATGATAATAGATGTGCCTTACCTCAAACAAAACAAATACCCTTATAATTAGCTTTTTAGTTAGAATTTTAATTTATTTATAAAGATTGTTTGTTTTGTTTCTTTTTTTGCTTCTACAAAGAAGTTTTGAGCTTTAACACATTACTAGTCAGCTTAGTAATATTTAAGAAAAAACTGTGATTAATATTGTTCCCCCCTAGCCACAGTGAAATCTGTTGGGTTATGTGAATATGCAGGTGTGTATTTGTGGAGAATACGAGGGAGAGGGAAAGAGGAAGAAACCAGGCATGTTCTTTCATTCCAGAAAGTTTTCTCTGAGCTGAGTTTTGAAACAGCACATTAACCAAATTTAATAGTGAGGCATGCTAGCAAACACTAATCCTGGCTGCATGTTTTCTTTTGAATCCCTTTTCTGAAGTCAGAGATGAACTTTCGTTAGACTACTGAAAATAGAAAGTACAGTCTGGTTTAATATATCTCTGTCTCCACAAAATCCCTTTCAATCTCTCTCTCTTTCTCTCTTCTTTTTTTCCTTCTTATCTTCCTCATATATTCTTGGAACTGATCCTGCAAGCCCTCCAAGCAGAGCTCCGGGTAAGAATTGAGGACTTGTAGAATGGTGTCTGTACTTTATTCAGCATTTCAGATGTATTTATTCCACTAAATAAAAAAATGTGCCTTGTGCATCAGGGCTATCTATTATTTTTTGAATAAAGGAAAATGTTTCCAATTTGGGGTTGGTGGAAAATGCAATCTACAGATTAATGAATTAAAGAACATGGTTAGGAAACACGTGCCTTGTGTATTATTTTAGTTCTGGCACACTGATAGGATCCAGATTAGATTTGTCAGATGAAGCCTGTTTAAATCAGAGTCATAGTGTAACTTCTCTTGATCTGATTGTCCCCATGGGAGTAAGGCAGTCCTATCTGACAATATTGTCAAGGTCTCAGGTCATTAATATTTCTGTCAGAATTTGAGATCCAAGGATTAGTTGAGGCTAACTAAAACTGTTTTATCATCTTATTCCCTCTCTATCATATCTTGTTCCCTCTCTACTGAAGTAGTGGAACAGGCTTGATATGCAACAAATGTAAGGGAAATGTGGATAAAAATGTGGTGGCAATTACAGTAGGAGGAGACATTACCAATATTTACTAGTTTTTCAATTAATGAAGTAATTTGGAAAGTAAACAGCTTTGCAACCAAATGAACGCAAATGCAGCTGTTTGGTAATGAAAAAACCCAAACCATTACTATGCACCTTGTGTAAGCATGCAAAAGGGAAAAAGACCCACTTGAAATCAACAGACATATATCTTTCTTCTCTATAACTTCTATATAATATATAATTTCTGTATAACTAAACTTATAAGCTCCTCAGAATTACAGGAAATACTACTAAACAATGAAAATGTACTATTAAATAAAAATAATAGTGATAGCTAACATTAAGAGCAACCCAATACCAATATATTTCTGTTTGTGATTAAAAAACCTTCATTAATTTTTTGTGAGTTAAAGTTTTTTGCTGACAACAGTTATTTCTGTGGCTAATAATTAAAACTATTGTGACAGGTTATATTTGCCTAAATTTGTACAGTCGATTTGACTCTTCTAAATCACCATGTTTATTCTATATTTCTGATAGATGGCAGGGAAAAATGAAAAAAAAAAGAGGAAAAGGAGACAGGAAATCAAAATAGAAATGGAGATTTTTTAAATGTAAGAGTGGGTGAAATATAACCTCCCTCCAACAGATTCTCAGAAGTAAGTTCTTGTTACCAGCCATATTTGCTTGCAGTTCTATAAGTGGTGTTAAATCTACTATTTAGGAAGAGTTTATAATTTTTGAGTCCTTCTGCCTTGAGTCCTAGGCCCCTTGCAATTTATAGAGCTATGTGGCTGCTTCTTTTTCTGGCCAAGGAGATAGACAAGGAGACACCCACGTTAGCTTTCTGGAGAAGCCAGAGCCCCTGGAGCCAGGTCTGTGCTGATTCCCACACTAGCTGACAGCCTCATGGGCAGGGTTTCTGCACACACAAAGTCCTAGTGATTCTCCTCAAAACCAAACATTGTTTGTTTCTCAGCACTTGTACTGCAGCTAGAAAAAGGTATTAGAACTATAGATAACCTCTCCTTCCAACCCTCAATCATACCCAAAGGTGGCATTGTGTTCTTACTGATGGTGAAAAAGGATTCTGATTCGGTGCTTCTCCTAGAGTCCCAGAAAACTCTTTACTGCTGAAAAGAGAAGGCTGATCTCTGTTTCTTTCTTAGCAAGTCAAAGTGCAATACCACACCAACATTAATGAAAGCTGATGCTTCTTCAGTCACCCCTCATTCCCAGCTCAATTTCCTGGTCCTTTGCCCCAGACCTGATGCCTGTCTGATCCTTTACCAAGACGGTTCACAGAGCTGAACTAGCAGTAACTTTTTTTCTGATTTAGTCTTATTTTCTGATTTTTAGCAGTAGCTTGTTTTTCTGATTTTCAGTGGCTCTCTGACCCACCTCCCCGTGGCATCAGATGAATGCTGCTTGCAGGACAGGTGGGACTGTGAGGCTGCAGGCGAACTTTCAATCGCTGCTGCTCACAGGTCTGTGACGCCAGCTATTGCTGCCACACAGCCATGCACCAGCTGGGGTTTTTCAGTGATTGCTGGGATTCTCTTTATCCAAGCCAATATTTTATCTTTCCTGAGTAGTTTCTTAAACAAAACATTTTGATCTATCTCTTTACCAAGCAACATAACAGTTGCACATAACACAAAACACTCTAGATAGATCCCAGCTTCCTGTACAATTTGGGTGTTTCTTTTTCTTTTCTTTTCTTTTCTTTTCTTTTCTTTTCTTTTCTTTTCTTTTCTTTCAGGTGTCTTGTTTAGATGGGGAGAACATGTTGTATGCAGATAAAGAAACTGGGGTTAAATTACATTGTTGACATTATTGTTTATGCTTGTACTACAGTAAATTTCGGTATTTTCTGTGGCCACATATGTGCTTTCTTGTACAAAAAACATAACAGCTTCTGTTCAAGGAATTTATATTTTTCAAAGAGATGCTATACTTCAGTACTATAGAAACAGACCTAAGATTTAGATATTCAATACATAGTCTATAGTAATAGTAGAGATTATAATATGCAGTCTGTTTTTAATAGTTCAAGGGGACTCCACATGAACACAAAAATACGTCGTGAACTCTATTAACATAAACAAAATCTTCTTCCTCTGCAAAGTTTTCCAAAATTCTCATTAGTCATGATCAACATTTGGAAGATTCTGATTGAAATAGAAAGAATTTAATTTTAATGCACAGTACCCTAGAATCATCTATTCTTACAATTACATGATCAGTTATATAAAAACAGAAAACTTCTTACTATTGACCAGACATCTCCAGGAAAAGTCATAGCTGTACTTGACTCTGTTCTGCTCTTTTATGGTTCTGGTGCTCGGTCACCATCCTGCAAGGACAAATACTCATGCCCTCAACATGGGCATGGCAGGGTGAGCTTTTAAAAAGACTTCAGAGTGGCACTTTAATATTTTAGTATTTTAAAGTGAATTTCAAAATAGAATGCATTTGCTGCATATTTGCTTTACAACTAATGAATTAATCCCTCTGAATATGAATGTTCACAACAAGCAACAGGAAAAGAACATTACTAAGTCTGCAAATTCAAGTCTTCCAAAGTTAGGAAATGTCACAGTTAAGGTTGCAACTTCACCCCCTTGGACAAAGGCAACATGATACGAATTTGAATTAGTTTCCAAGCTCTACTTTACCACAGTACTACTGCTTTACTGGATGGAAGCACAGTATGCATCCCTTCTGGCTGCCCATAAAATATAAAATGATGAAAAATGTTGTTATACCAGCCAAATATTATTACTAAAACATCTCGGTGAAAGGTGGCTGGTGTATATAAATTTTTTCATTTGTATGTACTGTACATTATTGTGAAAGTTACTCTTCTCATGAGAATAATAGTGTCAATTAGGCTGTCAAGGATGAGTGAACCCATCATGTGAGCTTTGACAGAATGCTTGGGTTGATTAGCTTCATGCAGTTATCATAGCTTAATATTTACATTTGAGTAGCTAACATTTTACAAAGTCTCTTTGAATCTTTTCTGCTTACCGAACTGCATTCATAAATATTATTTGTCTTGAAATATCACATACTCTACATCACTTAAATATGTTCATTTAAACAGGTTGCAGGAATAGTTATCAAATCAAGATTAAAGCGCAATTTTTTCCTTACTATATGAACACGCAAAACAGGAAGCAAGTCACACTGCTTAGGATTGTTGAACACAAGTCTGGGTTTCTCACTCCTGTATGTAGTTTGTGCTATTTACTGCTTACACCACTGGGAAAAGTAAAATCTTATACCTGTGGAAGAAAAAAACAGGCAGACAGTGTCCTGTAGGCTAGAGTGCATATCAGGCTCAGCACTTGGCTTAACCCTTACAAGAAAAGGAAGGATTGACTAACCTATCTCTTGGACACCATATCTCTTTTCTTGGGATACCCTTCTTTCCAAGCAGACATCTTTCAGCTTGGGAACTGGACAGGAACTGACCATCCCCTTCGTGTAGCAATAATGGAATGAGGTGGACTACAAGGAGGTGTATTATATGCAGACTTGGCAGCACAGCTCGTGCTTTGCTCTGTAGTCCAAAGGCAGAGCAGGGACCAGCAGGATCTGGAGTGTGCTTTTTCCCAATTCATAAAAGAGATCTTAATTTTTTTAAATGATAATACAAGGTGTCAAAGACCGATTTCCTTCAGAATGTCATATATCGCTCTCAGCAGGGCTTTCAGTTTTCAATGATTTCTGTTATATATGCCATCTGCTTTCAGTTGCAACCTGACCAAATCTCCTCCCGGATGCTATTTCAGGGCTGCATATCTTGGACATTGCAAGGTCAGAATTCTAGGCAAGTTGCTATCACTGCACCAAAAGATAAACACCTTCTCAATTTTCATTTCATCTCTAGTCAAATTAACCTCTCATTGACTTCAACTCAGGACTCTGGAATTTTGCCCAAAATATTTCTATATCAATCTATTTCAAAATAGTTCTAATAAAATGAATGAATATCCAGTATGAAAGAGGATTCACAGATGGAAGCACAAAGGTATGGAATGTTTTAAAACATTGAATAAAACATATCTATCCCAAGCGCCTCCTCCACATGGTGGCAAACACACAGACTAGGTTTTCTATTTTGTAGCAAGAGTTTTCTGAATTCTTTTTCTGTTTGGGTCCTGTGTGTTCTCCAATGATTCTGTAGGGGATGGATGCTGAACACCTAAGTGCCGGGCTGTTATAATCTCAGTATAAACTTTAGTCTTTTCTTACCTGCATCCGTCCATAGCATGAATAAGGACTGCCAATGGGCTAATCTAAAGCAAAGTATTAAGTCATTCTACCTCATACTGTGCCATTGAAGGAGATGTCATGGGCTCACTAAATGAAGGATAGAGAAGGCTTGTGGCTCCTATGTTGGGTTTTCACCACATCAAATCCTGCTGTGTCAGGGATACTAGATCACTGTTATGAGAAATAATAACTATGTGGGAAAAGACAGGAAGGAGAAGTGTATTTTAAAAGAAGATTGAAAGAAACACCAAGAGAGCAAATGAATAAAACATGACAGAAGCAATCAGAGAAGTAAAGGAGACAAAGGAAGCATTAAGGTAAAAATATTAAGTGAATGATAGGGAGGAAAAGATGCATGGAAAGTAAAAATGGAGATCCATGATAAGGTAAGATTGTTAGGGACCTGGCCTATTCAAGTCAATAGCTTGAATTTCCTCATTAGGCATTTGCATTGCAGCCATGTCAGGAACCCAGACAGTGAGCAGGAAGGTGGCATGCGACAAAACACAGCATTAAGTGAGAGAAAGAATAAACTTGTCTGGCACCTTTAGAAAAAAACAGCCAGGAGAGTACATCTCTGATAAACTGTTCTTGAATATACTGCCAGAAATGTAAACATAGCAGAGATTGATCTGAACTCCTCATTTTTCACATAAAACCTCTTTCCACTTCTCAGCGATTAGGGTCACTAGAGAAATGGTGGAGGAGAGAGAGAAAGGCTCACATTAATTACAGATTTACTATGTCAACTCCATTATAATATGAAAGAATGAAAGCCAGTACTGTGAGACAAGTAGGGAGAGCACATATAAAAACTGGCAAGGTCTGAGAAGGCACTTCTCAAACTCCACATCCCTTACTGCTCCCTTCACCAAACAGTAACCAGGGCAAAGTGAACTGGAGGCTGTAGCTGCAGATAAGAAATTAGGGAATTGATATTGTGGACCATAGTAAAGTAGAAGATAACCACAAGTGGATCATGATAAAGAACCCTAACTACATCAAACTCACCCATACCTTCCCAGGTCTCGCAGTGTGTGCAACCTGATATGGGTGCAAGGGACATATCAGTGGAAGGTATGTAAAGATATTATAATTCAGGATCTCCTTGTTCAATTCCCAAGACAAAAAATTACCTACAATTCACAAATTACTTGAGCCCATCTTTACAGATCAAGGACATTTTCCAGAGGTGGGGGGAAAAAAAGCCTCTGGAATATAGTTATCACAAAGCCAGAGGGGAAAATTGCACAGTAAAGCAGTATATTTATATCAACAGAATCATAGAGAGCAAGCAAAACAAAATAAAAATAAAATACCTCTAAGCAGTCTAAATTGCATTGCAAATAAAACTTTATATTAAGAGATACATTTGCATAGCAGAAAAATTAGATGTGAAACTTACAGTAACCACAGAACAAACCATTAAAAGTAAAAAGGGGTCTGCAGACATCTTGATGGGGTGATGACTTAGAAAATACTTATTAAGGACTTCAAAATTTGACCTAATAATAGGATTTGCATGTCCAGTTTTAAAATGAAACCCCATGGAAGTAATTTTCTCTTGATACATACACATACTTCAGTCTAACAGTAAAGGAAGAAATGTGAACACATTAAGTATGGAATATACCATGTAAGAATCCCAGAAGGACTTAACTGAGTTTAATTTAGATTAATAGGATACTATATAAATACTTCTTGCTTGTTAAGCACTTTTTATTAAGATATAACCAATGTCTAATAATTTTTCATCATTCACACTCCAAAAGCATAAAGAGAATAACAATTTCAAAAAAAAATGAAACTGTTTTCAGAAAACCAAGACATTCAGAGCTGGGTTTGTTCTTAAGAGTGTAGAAATGTCATTCACCTCCTAATTTTAATTCTTGAAAGGACAGTTTAATCTTATCATTTAATCTAGCCTTAACTAGCTGTCTATGTTTTCTCTGAAGTCAGTGAAGAGAAACAATTACCCCCAACAAAGTGTTCACCCATTGTATAAGAGGAGACTGTAGTAAGTGGTTTATGTCATTCTCTGATGATGTTTATTAATGTCTCCTCATTAACACTGATCTCATGCAGATGACAATCTGAAACCAGACTTGTACATTTACACACCTGAAAGCAAGTTAGATGATCCTCAGCTCACAGTGGAGTTTTCAAAATCTCCAATCTCACATTACCAATTATTTCAAAATTGTAGGCACATATGCCCTCAAGCACCTTTGGATGGGACATTGGTTCTCTTAAATCATCTAATTGGTTTAGACTGTGTATTTCCTACTGTTTAGAAACACTATTAAATCAGCATGGGGACTGGAAGATGTTTAGGAGAGAAAACCAGGTCCTAACTTGTCACTGCTTTATATTAAGAGAAAAGTATTAGCATACTCAGTTTCACCAATTATTGTGACAAGATATATGTGATTATTACTCAACAGAAAGAAAACACTCTGCTTATTTACCCTGAGCTGTGAGTAGTACTGATCACTACCCTTTGAAAATAGTGAAAGCTACACATAGTGAAATCTGAGTTTCATGGTCGTATTTCATGAATATTCGGGGAATAGCAACTATGAACTAGAGCAGACAGATAATAAAAATAGAAGGAAAAACACAAATATTTAAGTACAGATAGAAATGTAAAAGAACAGCGATTACTACTGGCAGAGAGAACTATTTGCATGTATATTTTTCCTCCCAGAACTATTGTATCTGAGCATTTTTTCAAAATTAAGTGGTAAATCTTACACAGTATTCTGGGATGAGAACTATTATTTGGTGAAAAGTGAGGCTCAGAGAAATTAGAGACTTCAGCCAGAAAAACATTCATTAGTGTACTAGACTTTACTGTCAATAGGAACTGTAAGCTTGACACATGCCTGGAGTTTTACTCAATCCAGACCATAATTCTCTTCTCAGTTCTTCAAGGTAGCTAGTAACTAAGATGGATAAAAACTGTTCTTTAACTGTGTACAAATTATAGCATTTCCATAGGACTAGATTTATTATCTGTATAATACTATTGATTCCATCTTTATTTAACTCCATTAGAATGCTATAGAGAATTAAAGAATCAAACCCAGTTTATTCTTACATTTAAAATCCACACTGAAACAGATTGTTTTTGACACGTGTAAAATGTGAGATAAAGACTTAGGATACACTTTTTAATAGCTTCATAGTTACTTGTTGTCACCTTGAACAGAGAGAACAGAAGACAATCATCACAATAATTCTGACATAGCAAAAAGTCAGGGAACTTTCATTTTTGTCCTTTCCAAATCCCGTGATCCCAAGATATAACTTAGAAACTGCTAAAACATCTTTCAGATGATAGATATTTCCTATGCAGCCATGAAAAAAATCTGGTTACCTAATTGGAAATATATGATATTTATTTTTTTCTGTTGTTACTGATCCATAAGTGAAGTATCCAATAAACTTGTTAGAGGAAAACATGGTTGAACTGCTTACAAGTACTGAGCCTCAGTAGCTAGCAAGTTGCCAAGTTTAAGCATTTTTGGAAGAAGATCTACATATCTAGCTGATTAAATAATTTTAAACCTCAGGCCTAATGATACTCACCTATTACTCATTTGGTTTTTTTGTATTTCTTCTTCATTGTCTTCTTGGGGGCTTTTCTTGAAGCAATGAAAATTCTCAAGGCAAAGGGGATCTTCCTAATTAGTAGGCTAACAGTAAGCATTTCATTAAAAAATGACACTTGATATGAAATACAGAAACATGGGATAAAATTCTGATTTCAGAAAAGAAAGTAGTTTGAAACCACTCATGAGCCCAATGTAATCAGTGTGAACAGAATAAAATCTTCATTATTTTGTACAGTTCCATATACCATGGCTCTCCTTTTAACATATATCCACCTCTACTTAGGCACAGCCCTCTGGCTTAATGTTAAGGGATGCTCTTAAGTTTTGCTGATGTCCCTCCAGTTGAAAAAATGTCACTGATTACTGTAAACAGAATGTAAAGAAAGCTTTTTGCATCTTCTGAGATTCTCAACATCAAAATATTGTAATCACCATTTTTCCTTAGGCTCATTCTCCTGCTCAATATCTAATGGCATGTATTTTAATCCTAATGTTTTCAGTTTATGACAGGGTTCAGCTAACCACAGTATCCTCAGCTCAACACCACCCACGGTTTCTATCCATTTTGTACTGTCAGAAGCACATCAAGCAGCCTCTGAGAGTAATCACATCAAAATCGATTTTCATGGCTGAGAGAAAAATAATGGAAATTTCTCTAATGTAGAAAATGTATGTGTTCATATTGGTTAACCAAAATAGACTATATATCAGTTCTGTAAAAATTAAGTTTTCTTAAATTTCTTTCTAAATTTCTTTCTTTTAATTCAGTGCTCTTCTGCAGATTTGTGTACAAATTACAAGCACTCACTACAGAATGTCTTTAACATTATATTCTGTTGGACTGTCTCAATGTGGTTCCCACAAAATGAACAGACTACCCAAGTGATGGACATTCTCCATAGCAGATATACAATCAAATTAATCAAGGGATTGCAAAAAGAATCCCTGAACCTAGACTGAAATGGCCAGCCAGGACTTTATACTTGCACAGAGCCTCATGATGTTATCAACTGCTGCACAAAGCCAACACACATTAAATCATGCGTCAGTTCTGTGCATCTATAACTCCTCAAGAAATGTGAGATTCTATGCAATATTATGCAAGCAAAGCTCAACAAAATTTTCAAGAAGAAACTTCAACAAGGATATTCTCTACAGGAACAAGAGCCTCTTAAATATAACAATTGTTTCTAATTGTTTGACAGCATTGTTGGAAAATCATGTTGAAATGTTAGTTTGCTGTTCTGAATATGCTGCTTGTTTGTGACTGCTCTAATCAGTTGTGCAGTATTATGTTCCAGAGTTAGATTTGCTTACCTCCTTTAAATGGATTTGAAATGTTGAAATGGATGTTCATGAGCTTACTTGTAGAGATTCTGGTAGGAGCCATAAAGAGAGGAAAGGCTAAAATAGCTCACATTATTTCCTGAAGTTGTCTTAGAGCTAGGTGTTACAGAAGAGACCAGTAGCAGAAATAGCCATGCAAAAGTATTTGGGATGCAGCAAAGGCATTTTCTGTGGAAATACATGGAAATCTTTTGAAGGTAATTACAGATGGCCATAAATATTTATTACAATTTGAAAATGGATATGGTAGTGACCTACATTCTTAAAACAGGATTAGCTCATTAATCTGAAAAGTGGTTTTTGTAGTGCATATGGAAAAAATAGGAGTGGTAAGTTTTGATTTAGAAAGGCTTTTGTTGTTGCTTTGCTAAGGAGAAATAGTCTAAATGGAACTATGATGTCATGAATGAAAACTTGGGTTAGAGAACTTTATCCAGAAAGTATTTCTCAGATAACATTCTGCAACAGTCTATTCTGGATTTTGTCCATTGCCACTAACAATTCAGACAATAGAATAGAAAATATGTTTATTAAAGCTGTAGTGTGTGAGAGATCACACACACATTTAAGGATAGAATTAGAAATCAAGATGGTTTTTATGAATTGAAGAAATAGTCTGAAAAATATATGGTGCTGTTTGGTAAGTGGGAAGCATTAATGACAAGTCAGAATTAGCAGCTGCATTATACAAGAACCAGAGCAGCTGATCAGGTCAGGAACTGAGGGTATAGAGGACTATAAGGTGAACATGGATAGCAATTCCAAGCAGGTATGACAAAGGTTAATGTCATATTAGGACACATAAACAAAATTTTAACAGTAAGGGATATGGTATGTTTCTTCTTGCACACTTCATCCTAGTTAGGTTTAGTTAAAATAACGCATCCAGATTTGGCTGATGTGCTTCAGAAAGAAGAGAGATTTGGAGAGATGTCTAGAGCAGAGCAATCAGACTGAGCAGAGCCCTAGGAAACATGATCTAACAGAAAAGATTGAAAGCCTGAGTTATTAAAACTTAAGAAACACTGTCAGCAGACCTGACAGGGCTGTTGCACAGTGGAATGGAACAATAAATTCTCCATGATATCTCACAGGCTAAGAAGAGATGATCATAAATTACAACACTGAAGACTCAAGTTACAATGTAGGAATGATTTTCTAAATATAAGGCAGTGAGGAGATGACTGAGCTTTCACTGCCAGGGACCTTTAAGAACAGGCTGAGCAAGAATGGCACAGATTTAACATATCTCACCATAACCAAAGGGGTGGGCCAGAGGAAGCTTTTTCCAGGTCTATTTTTATTTGAGCTGATGACTGTGCACTTAAGCGTCTGTGCACAAGTACTTGGACAGGTCTAACCAATTAACTTGGTCATGATGGTATGCAGCATCTCTTAGTGACAGAAACACCTGAAAAAAAGTCAGGTGGTGTTGTCAGCTCCTGCAGTTATACATTGGCACAGCTCCTGAACTCATACAATAACAAGAAAACCTTTCTCCTCACAGAGAGGGGAAAAAAAGTAAATTTATAATCTTGCCTTTGTGAAGAAGAACTTGAAAACTTGTCTCCAAATAGCTTTAAAGATCAGATGACAAAGAAAAAGGGACAATGTTTCTACCCCATTAAATTCTCATGGTTTTGGGGGGGCCTGACTCACGGTTTTTCAAAGGAGTTGGCATTAATGGTAATGGGCTAATTTGAATAGACAAATTTAGAAATTGATATTCCTGAACTTCCTATTACAGAGAAGGCAATACTGCCTGAACAGCAGGTCTATTTCAGGAAATTAAAACCTCCCCATATCCTTTCAGATGACTTGATCGTTTCTACATTTCAGTCAATGTTACACAGGGGACATTGCACAATGCTTAACATGGTGGCAGAAAATTCACCTAGCAGAGAGTCATGAAGGCACAGTGTGTCTGCTGAAAGACAGAAACAGCTGAGAACAGACAGAATAGGGGCACAAGGAATTAATTTTTGGGCAATCGCTGTTTAGAAGTTGTTGTCTTATTAACAGTACTTCTTCAGCACAGGGTGGGTCTAGATAGAAATTGCATGCAGAAGACCAGCTCTCTTTTATACCAAGCAGGTCCAGACATCTGCATTCTCAAAAAACACATGAGTTAAAACATATTATAGATGTCAAATGTGAGATTTGTTTAAGTGAGTTTCTTTCTCCAGAAACACAGAGAGCTCAGGACAATGTTTTAAAAAACTTAAATTGACCAACATTTAAGATATTTTTCTCTTGAATAGTTGTGTTCTTCATTATAGATTTTATTTTCTTTCTTCCACCATATGTCCTTGCTGACTGTTTCTACTTCTACTTTCCTGGAGAATGGGCATTTTCTGTCATCTCTTCTGTTCTCACAGATAGAGAGAGGTGGGAAAACCATTGCTGTGACAGATCCCTTTCACAAGATGAAAAGAAAAATAGTGGAAAAGACCTCTCTGATTAAGTAGTCAATCTCTTGCAGCATTTCCTTCATTATGACTTGGAATAAATGTCATACCTGTTTTACAAAGCTCTGATTATTTTATTATCATGTCTGGGGCATTTTAAAATGCTACTTAGGCTCCACTGGACTTGGTCAGCCTTTACTCCATCAAAGCCCTTCTATGGGATCTCCTCTTTCCACTTTCACAAATTTCTGTGAGGCTCAAAATGCAGACACACCACAGAGGTGTCTTGATTACTGCCAGCTTCTACCTCCTGAGACTTTATTATTTTCTGTACCTTTATCCCTACATTAAAAAGGTCTTCCTGTATCACATATCTTCCCTAGGCATTGCTAATCAACTTGTCCTTTGGCTTCTTCTCTGCTAAGATGAAAAAAATGAGTGCTGCAATTCTCTCTAAGTGAGCAGTGTTTTTCATACTCTGAAGCATTTTCTCTAGCTCTTTTTCTGAATTCTCACCCAATTTTTATCATCCTTCTGAAAACTCAAACTTCTCAGGAGACTCCAGCTGAGACAGCCATTCAGTTTTGCTCCTCTTGCTCCAACTACCATCAATAAGGCCAGAACCCACTGAAACTCCCCTGACAAGCAATAGCTGTTCTGCTGCTTCCACTGCAATTGCTGGTTTCTTGAACTTTTCAGTCCACCAAAGAAAAGCAAGAGGATCTCTGGAGCATTCAGAAATGCAAAAAAAGGGAGAAGAGATGTTCTTCCTTTGGTGGGGCAAAGAAGCTGTGTACATTCACACCATCTCTAAGCTCTGTATCTTCTTAGAAACAGCTGTGATCTGAAACCCTGACAGAGAAGGTACAACAGTGGGAGTTTGGGCTCCACGACTGCAGGAGGGGGAAATTCTTCCTGGAAATCCTTGGAGCACAGCATTTTTCTCCCAGAGCTGCATTTAACCCACTGAATGCAAATATGCCCTTAAGTTACATCCAAAAATGAGGATTCTCCTCGCAAATGTTAAGCACAGTTATAATGATTCGTACATAAAAACTAGAGACCACAGAGAAACATCTATTATTGTTGCTGCAAAACACAGTAGCAACTCATGAGACTTTTACTTTTATTATTCATGTTGCTATTAGGAGTTGCATTATTACTAGATCCTAGCTGGCACAGATGGCTGCTGTGCTTTGAGGTCTGCTTTAGTCATGTTTTTAGCCGCTTTTTTCTGCAGATTTTATAGGGTTTGGGTTGATTTTAGCTTCCTTCATTTGCTTGATAATTGTTTTGGGTTTTGTTTTAGTTTTTTTCTTAATTAGCGGGAATATGTTCATGTTTATAGTGTGCTTTATTCACTCTTTTTGAACTTGTGGTAACCAGAATCAGCAATGCAATTATACCTTCTGTTGTTTGTGTGGGACTGGCTCAGGCCAGGTGCTTTGCTGGGGGCAGCAGTTTTCCTGCAAGGTCAGTATCAATTTGCTGGCGCTGCTGGTCTGGTGTTTCTCACCTGTTGATAAATTTCCACCTTGAAATCATCTTTCCCAGCATAGCTTCTCTTTACTGCTAGAGCAGGAAGGAACCTCTCACCCAAATGTTTCTGTTCCCCTGAGACTTTCTGTCAAATCTCAGTACCTGAGCACTGGTGAAGGTTTCTGTTTCCTGGGCTCCTCCACTCACACTTGTCTCAGCCATCACCTCCACTGCTGCTGTATTTTGTTTGTCTAACAGGTCATGTGCATGCAGTACCTTCTGGTTCCACCTGCCTCCCAGTTATTGCCTTAGGAATAATGAGAAACATCAGGAGAGGGTTGGTTACTTGCACTGCTGTGCATGGTCAGCTCTTGTTGCGTGTACGACTGAGCAGAACCTACTGGTTCTGTTTATGGTCAGTTAGAAATTCAAGCTCAGTCATAAACAGCTGTGCCTGCCCTGCAGTTTGCTTTGGCTACATCATCACAGCTCAGTGATAAGAGATCTGGGTGCAAAGTTCCAGCTTTCCTCTGAAATGGAGCATGTGAGCTAGGGAATAAGGTGTGGTGTGCTCCCGTATGCCTTCTGCTCTGCAAAGTCAGTATGTGATCCTCAAAGCCAAACACAGACTGACTTCTGGACCTGAAATACATTGTTTAGTGGTCATCACATAACGTTTCCACACACTTGCATGCCATGCTGTAGTGTTATTTCCCACAGTCCTGTTCTTTGCTAAATGTGTAAGGAGAATTCACAAAAAGCTTCAAGTACTGCCCATGGTTGCACTACTTCTTCTCTTGGTTCCTCTGAAGGTAAAGGTTTCAAAACACAAAGTTTGGGAGTAAAATTTTCAATTTTTTTTTTTAACGAGAGCTTTTCAGGAGTATGTGGTAAAAATTAATTTTGAAAATCTGTCTCAACTCTCCAACTGCAGGAGGCAAGAAATTAATTACTAGTGTCATAGGATAGTTTTCAATGTTATGACCAAAGGAAAAATATCTCACTTAGGATGCACTAATTTAAAGTAATTGGCTCCTAATCTTTTTCCATAGGATTTGAGAAACTCGTCTTTAAAGTCTATGGCAGTGGTTTGTACTCTGTGGAAGAGGGATGGATCCCTTAGCTTTTACCTGTTCTTTATACTAGCCTGACTAGAGTCTATGAGCCAAAGCTATAATCCCAGTTCCAGATGCCCCCATAATTTGGATCTGGATAAGAATTTAGCAGATCGAGCCATCTCTAATTACATCAGACAAATTATTCGATAATTTCTTCTGCTTTATCTTTGCAATTCACTGGAGCAGTTAATTTCTCCAAAAGCAGGCACATCCTTTCTCATTAGGAATCCCTTTTTGGCCTTTTTCGTGTGAGTTTCTTATATTAAAAAACCACATGCGTGGTTTAAAACACACACACACACACACACACACACACAGAGTGTTTTGCTTTTATTATATTAATGTTATTAAGAGAATATGACATGCTTAACAGAAAGTTGGCTTTAGTCATTAGGTAATCCACCCCTTCACAGAAGAAGAGGAATTACATTAGTCCATATGTTTCCATGGGACAGAGATGGTGGGCAACAAGGAAGAGCTGGAAGAGAAAAGGACTGATGGCAACTGATTTTAGTATTCATTTTGTGGTGTCACGGACCACAAACTTCTGGCTTCTGTTTTTGAAGTTTCTGTTTCTCTCTTGCCTATGATGGAAGTGAGGTATTCATCAGTTTCTAACTCTGATATTTATGTTACCTTCTCTTTCCTTTTTGGATATTTTTGTTCACTAGAGGTAAACCCAAGTCATTATTTTGAAGAACTTGGCTGAAACATATGTCATCCATCCCTAAGGATACCAAGAGATGTTTAAGATAAAGAGAGGTTACGGTCTGGTCCAGAATAAACAAAAACAGGAGCAGGATATTTGTGCTAGGTGGAAGTGCAGGCTGTCATTCTGTCACCCAGAGGCATGGCCAGACATAAAGCTCTGGATTCTTGCTTCCCATCAGTGCCCTTTTGCTCTTTTTCCTCCCATCCATACAAAAGAATTTAAATATCTGCTGAAAAAGAAATCATGCTTTCACAAAATATCCTGGGAAAAGAAACCTTAAATATAAATCTTCCTTGTTTTATATTGATGAGCATTGCATTTTTCATTTTGAAATGGGGAACCCCAGGGGTTTAGACTGAGACTTCCAGGAGACTAATAATGGCACCTATACATTTTGAAGCTGTTGATTGTGATTTTTCTAGTTTTAAGTGTTAAATCACCATTATTACTTAGGAAGTTCTGGCCTCTTGACTGAGCTGCAGAAACATATGCCTCTCCATTGAATAATATTTTGGAAATGCATGCTTCATTGAAGTGTCATTGATTTTCAACTAAAGTGAAAATACCCTCATTTAATGCTTTCTTAAGAGAATTACAAAGAAGGCTGGAGAGGGTTTGGACAAAGTCATTATTAATTGCACATCACAAAATTTGGATTTATATATTTTTAATGCAGAAATTATCCACAGCTCCTAAATCAAAATGGTGTTCTAAAATTATGTCTAATTTTATAAATGGAAAGATCCTATTTTGTTCAAGACTTTCAAATTCCTTTGCTTTGTTCAACAAACCCCTGTACTTGCTGTGAGGGGATTGCTGATTGCTTTGTCAGCAAGACCAATGATATTCAATCTTTGATTTCTGATTCATTTGCTTCTTCCTTCCCTTTGATGATGAGAATAAACGTCTAGCTTTTCCTCTCCTTTCAAAAAAATTTCTCTCGCCTCTCACTTCCTTAGTAGTGAGAGTGTTTTATGTGAAATATTCTGCCTGCCTTTTGGACTATCTACTCCTCTTCACTGAGCTCAGAGCTGGGTAAGTACTTTAGTCTTTCATCAGAGAAAACAGATTTTTTTCTTTTTCTGTCATTAGCTCTGATGTCATGGTGTCTGCTTCACCTCTGACACAGTGCTCCCTGGCTTCCCTGTGGCTGTTTCCTCAAGCTTTTGCCTTGGCATTTCTCTCTGAGGTGTCCCAGTCCACCGCTCTTCTGCTGGACAATGGGTAAGAAGTTCTGAAACAGGTTGAACATGAAGGAGACTGTGAAATTATCCAGGGAACCTTGGAGCAAGGTCTAGCAGTTGCTGTAAATTAGGTCTGTTGACCTTGGTGTGGGCATATAAGCTTCTGCTAGTCCCACAGGGCAAGGTCACAGCTTAGTTATGAGCCCAGAGAAGCGCCTTAAGTGTAAAACTCACCAAATGCTGTGAAAGTGGTGACAGCACCCTCAGGAGGGATATGTGGTGAGCAAAAGCAGCAGCAGCAGTCCATTGTCAGATGTGGCAGGAACTTGACAAAAGCCAACCAAGAACAGGCTGTTTTCTATGTGCTCCAATGTCTGTCAGCAGCCAGAGAGCTCGGCCATGGCCCAGCTTGGCCCTGGGAGCACCCACCATGGGGTCCCAGCCCATACTCTGCACTCCATGGCTTTCCCTGAGGAGGATGCTCAAAGAGCTGGAGAACCTGCCCCATGAGAAAGCACTGAAGTAGCCGGGTCCTTTCACACCATAAAAGAGAAGAATCATCACAATATTCAAGGCCAGCTAAAAGGAGAACAGAGGCTCTCTTTTCACAAGGAATCAAATGGAGAAGACAAGAGGCAATGGGTACAAATTGCACCAGGAGAGGATTTATCTTGGCATAAGAGAAGAATTTTTTATGATAAGAACACCCATTCACCAGATGGCCTCCCCAGACTTCCTGAAGGCTTCAAGATGTAATTGGACAGGCTGTTAGACATAATCATCTAGGCTGCATTTCCCACAGAAGGATGATCTTTTGGGCTCCTTTCTACCCTCTGCTATTCTACAGTTCTTTGTCATGAAAAGGTGATGAGGTACTGGCACAGGGTGCCCAGAGAATCTGTAGCATATTCTTCTCCATTCCTGGAAGAGTTCAAAATCAGGTTTAAGGGGTCTTAGAGCAGCCTTGTCTAATGAGAGGTCTCCCATCTATTGCAGAGGGGTGGAACAAGACAATCTTTAATTGATTACCTTTATCTGTCACTGAACTGTTCTGTTGTCTAAATCCATATAGTCTCCACTCTGTCATTTGATCTTAACTCTGACCCAGGCTACTGAAGTTATATTCTATTAACATTTGATAAAGTCCTAGAAACACCATCAAACTCAGTGCCAAACAAACATGTCAAAAGGCAGTTCATGTCTTCCTGGGAATTATTTAAATCAAAATGAGGTGGATACCAAATGGGAGAAATGCACTGTGGGCACACACATTTAGAGAGCTAGGAAATTACAGCTTGAGAATTCTTTCTCAGGCCTGGACTTCTCCTGCCTCTCAAGTCCATTCCCAGACTGATAAGCTGATTGTAGCTTCAGCCAGGGAGGAATACTCCCAAAATAATAATATAGTAAAAACAGAATGGAATCTAATGAAAAAAGAATAGAAGTCATAATAAAATTAACACCTGGTGTTTTTCCCGTAAAACACATCCTGAAGTACGGTGTCATGGATGTTTTTCCCAATTATCCAATTATCCAATGAGCTACTGTCCTGTCTTAGCTCCACGTAACACACTTTAAATATGGGCTGTCTGTTCAATAAAGTTAACCTTTTTTTCCTAAAGAGGTCTATGTGTCCTACTGTTCTTACTGTCTCTCTCTCTCTCTAGGGCAGTAACCACATCTCTGTTTAAAAGTGACGAAGGGAGGCTCTGTGAAATTACAGAATCATTTAGGTTGGAAAAGACCTCTGAGATCATCAAATCTACCCTTTGACTGATCACCATGTTGCCAACTAGACCATGGCTCTAAGTGTCAAGTCTAGCTGTTTCTTGAACACCTCCAGGGATGGTGACTTCATCAATGTTTAACAACCCTTTCCATGAAGAAATTCCTTCTGGTGTCCAACTTGAACTTCCCCTGGTGTAGCATGAGGCTATATTCTCTCATCCTGTTACAGAGAGGAGGCTGACCCCCACCTTGCTACAATCTACCTCTCCCCCCTGAGCCTCCTGTTTCCAGGATACACAACCCCAGCTCCTTCAGTCTCTTCTCATACAACTTAGTCTTTAAAACCTTCACCAGCTTCATTGCTCTTCTCTGGACGTGCTCCAGCACCTCAATGTTGTTCTTGACATGATGGGCCCAAAACTGAACACAGGATTTGAGGTGCAGCCTTGCCAGTTTGGGGAACAGAGGGCACAGAGTAAACTTTCCAAGGATTGGGCAGCATGTCTGAGAAAACAAGAATTAAAGCACAATGATGGGATTACAACCATCTTATGAGGTTAGAATTGTTAAAGCTTGCTGTATTTGGCTAAAATGTTAAAAGCAGAGTTCACGTGATCTGTAAAGGAGTTACACTATATTGTAGCTAATATGAATTATCAAATACTAATGGTTTAGCTAATAATAAAATCTTTGTAAAGACTTTGCAAAGTCTTGCCCACTATGCTTAATTGCTTTGAAAACACATGGGTGCTTCCTCTGAAACACTGAGTACAGCTATGTTCTACCCACCTCAGCAACTACTGGTCTCTAAAGAAAGAAAAACATGCCTCATTTCAGAGAGAACACCTTGCCAGATTTGGGTTTATACCATTTCTGGACAATGAAGAGGTGTGAAAGCCTCCTTTTTCTCATGTACCTCACTGGGCAACACAAATAACAAGCTTTAGGCACCATTCTTGAACCAGGGTTCATTAGCTGTGCTTCTAGAAAACCTGCTGATTTCATTCAGTCTTTAGAAGTGTGAAGGAATATGTATTCACAGGTCTGCAGGTGAGCCCAAGATCAAGGGTATATCATAACTGGTATGTTTTATAAAAATATCTGCAGTGAGGAATAAAAATCTAAATATTGATTGCAAGGTTTGATCAGTTGAGCTTTTGAGAGGAAACTTCAATCTGATTTGTCATGATATTGATTTTTTTCTTTCTTTTTAAGTAATTATTTTCAGTTATTCTTAACTGATTGCCTCACTTTGAACTACAGATATCAGATTAGATATCAGATTTAGGGGGTTTTATTTAAATGTGAGAAAATATTCAATTTAAGAAGGATTAAAAACTCAGATCTGAAAGAGAAAACTTGTATGTGTCCTTCCAGGAAAAAAAGAAAACAGAAGCACTTTCTAGTTTCCTGTATAGCAAGTAAGGCCATTCAAGTGTGAGAAAAGTTGAACATGTTTTGTTATGTTCAAAGGTGCAAGATAGCTTATCAAGTCTGTAATTCATCATATGCTTTAAGTGCTATTTACCTAGAAATCATTTCCAAATATAGCCAGAACATTTGTAAATATGTAATGACATATCTTTATTGCAATAAGTATTCTGCATGATTCAGCAGGATATTGGAGAGCATATTCAAAGTTTGCAGCTGTATCATAATAGTTGGTAAATGTGGACAGATGACATACTGCTCCTTACTATCTTCATATCCTGTTCCTATTTTTTTTACTTTCTTTAAAAGAGTGCAGAAGTTACCTTCAATGCCTCCTGAATATTGTCCTCTTGAAAAGGATTTGTTCTGAAATCTGTGCCTATTTCCTGTTATGCCATAGCATACCTATAAGAAGAGCCTGGCTCCATCTTCTCTACAAGGTGTCTAAGGCCAATAGTAAGATGTCCCTTGTCTTCATTTCTTAAGGCTGAACAGCCCAAGTTCCCAGTGTTTGTATCAAAACTGTCAGCTCCCTGAATAATTTGACTTAAGAACTTCTCAGGGTTATGAGGAGAAAATATGCTAAAGTTATTTCTCATTATGACATAACTAGGATTTCTTAAATGATGCTGCAGAAACTGATAAAGATGATTGTGATAAGAGAATTTAAAAAAAAATCTTATATTACTCTCCTCTGATTAATTACAGAACTGAGAAAAATAGCAGTTTAAAAAAGATTTAAGGTATTTGCTTGCAAAAGCATTACTCAGAGACAGGTTTATTTTTTAAGTATGCAATTTTTCTGTCAGTCTATAATGTGGTACTATGACTGGATAATATATCTTGAGGCTTTAAAGACTCTTGGCATGACATACTCTTTGTGACAGTAGATCTTAATAGATCCTTCTGCATTAATCCTGACTAATGAGAAGATGAATAGTTAATTAAAAATGCTTCACACAGACTTTGACACAGTAGACCACTTCAGCTTCACTGTGTTTTTGCTTTGTCATAGATGAACACAACCTAATTTTCATTTTTTCCATTAGCTCACTATGGTTGAAAAAGTTCCATTACAGTTTGCCAGATCACTGATCTATGAACTAAACAGTATTTAAATATTTCCAGATTTGATTTACTATGGTATATGATCTCCTGTGCCTTCACTGAAACCATATAGTAAAAGAGCCATTATGTGATATCTTCAGTCACTGATCTAGCAGATCATTAAGAAGTTTTTCCTTCTGTATGCATTAGGTTTTATGGGCTTGGTTTTTTTTCCTGGCATTCTGATGGTGCTCTGCATTAATGGAAGCGCTTTGACATGGGTGGTTCTTCAAGCGCAATATGTACGGCATGAAATCCTATGCAGCACCCCACATCAAGTTAAAATAGGGTCTTTTCTGTCTAAAGAGAATCCTGTTTTTATCTCCTGAATTATGCAGCTTCTGATGACTCTGCATATTTAAAAAGTGCTGGCAGGTGTATAAGAATGCAAAATGACAAGAGATTTGAGTCATACCAGAGAGGAATGTAGCCCTCCATTCCTTAATGAACTCTCAATAAGCTTCACTTGTGGGGCAAACTTCTGCTAATGACCCATAGAAAACCAGGAAAGAGCTCTAAATAGCAAGGGTAATGTGTCTGGTCTCAGACATCTACAGAACTGGGATTCAATCACATCAAGCTCTCAGTAATTTTAAGACTAATATTTTGCAACTTAGTATTTAAGTCATTTGGTCTTCAGTAGCAAAGGAATGGTCAAGTCTTTACAGAGGAATAGATGAGACTCTATTTTCCTTTAAAGAAATCCACTGTGTTTAGGGAATAATTATAACACTGATCAGTAATTATTCCATCTTGTTTCATTTAGCCAAAAACACATTGTCCTTTGTCCAGCTATGCAATTTTAGGCTACTTCTTTAAAAGACAATATATTTTAAAAGAGGGTATTCTCTAACATTTGGAATTTCTCTGCACAAATTCTGCACACCAACAATACATTTAAGCAAGCCTTATTATTATTTTGAAACTATCAATATTGTATTATAAAAATTGCATCAAGCCAGTATCCTTGGTCAATCCAGTCACTTGGGATAAGACCATTTGCCATAAAAATGCAAAGTGCCATTTGCCAAAAATACTGACCAATTTCAGTCTTCATGATTTTGAAGAAAAATTCAACCAAACATTTTTCCCTTCAAAATTTTATATGGCTAGAAACAAATACCAGGTGCTCAAAGGAAATTTCAGGAAACCACAAAGAGGATGACTGAGGAAAAACAAACCTATACTAGACAATTCTTTCTATAAAACATTGCTTAGATCAAATAGGTAGTTTAAGGGGCAAAATTTTCTTCCTTTTTGGTTTAAAAATGTATTTTATCTAGTATAACAGTAGTGTGTGAAATATCTTTCTATTGTTCTGATGCTTCTCAGTGGAACCAAAAGCCCAGGTTAGATTAGGTGAGAGTTTCTTGCAAGATATTTCATCAACTGTAAAAACATTCTAGACAGAATTACCAAACCGGTAGAAATTACAAAGAAATCAGTCATGGCAATTAACTTCCTTCAGGATTCTCATGTGTCAGAAACTAAATGTTGCTCCTTCATAGATTTATCTCAGGTATAATATTCTACCTACAGTTGATAGAAACAAATGCTCTATTAGTAAAGCAGAACTTTTATAAATATGATAAAGTTGATGCTCAAGAGAGCTGAACACCCACCAGGACTGATTGTTGTACTACTTTGATGCCCAAGTTTAAGGCTGCCTATAGAGCTACATTCCACTTTATCTTGAAACTCATTAAGAAAAAGAAAAATGTCTTACCAGCAAGAGGTATTATTTTCCTTCCAGTAATGAAAAAATGCTACACTGGAAAACTACAGGGACACTGACCAAAGAGCAATAAAGAAATATCAGGAGAAGTTCTGAAACATTAATGATGTCCTTCTGCCAAAGCTTGTAAAAGTGTGCTAAAACTTTGAGTATTCATGAACATGGCAGCTTGAGATTTACCTCATCTCATAAACTCCCTGGGCTAAGTTTTCACTTACACAATATTTTTCCCAGACGGGATCTCTGTAGGATTATGAGAGATAAGAGGGAAAGACATGCATTCCTTAGCCAAGAGATAATTAAACAGAGTCATCAAGGCCAGACCTCTGACTGGGCTGTGAAATCTACTGCCAGATGTTGCAGATACATCTGTCTAAGTACTAACAGGATCCCTTTTATCACAATATCTAAGCATTTCACAAATATTAATGGATTTTCTCTCCGGGAAAGGTCTGTTTTTCCATACTAGAACAGTACAGGACAGAGCTGAAAAAATAACAGTCACAAAGTGGGTATTTTTTGAGTTTTGCATTTTGCTTTATAACTTTTTCTATTTGATTTCTTTTTTTTTTTTTTTACATAGGGGGAAAAAACCCTCAAACTCTATGAAGTTTGAAAATCTAGAGACAGCTAGTTTCTTTCCCATAGCAGACTATTTTCTCCATTATTCTTAACCATTAAACAGTAAAGCATTAGCAAGTGGTGAACCATTTATTGATCATTCACTTCAATATATTGTTAGGTCTAGATGTCTTACATGGTGTAATGGTAGATAGCTGTGGCCTAAAGACTGAAACACTGAAAGAAAAATATCAAGGATCTTCTATACACAAACACATACATACATACATACATACATACATACATACATACATACACATTTACAAGAATAAACAAAAATATTAACTATAATTAAATTGTGTATTAAAAATTAAATGCATATGCAAGTTTATGTTTTTATCTATGGCTGTATGTACTTATGATTACATACACAGGCTCCTTTCATTTCGTCTATTTCATAACACATTGGAGTCGTCTCACATATTTTGAATAGCTTGGGTCTTCCACCCTGAACTTCCTGCACTAAACTGAATATGATATGTGAGAGAGAAAAACTTCTGCTTCTTATATTACTTCAGCTTTTATATATTGCTGTGGGTTATCATCTGCACTGTGCACAGAGATAATGGGAAAGGAAAGGTGGGGAAAGAGCATTGTATCTTACACACTGTGTCAGAAAACTGCATTCCTCTCCATAAAGATCCAAACAGGCTTTCCTTAGACCTCCCAGACCAGTGGAGAAGAACTTGCATGCACATATGAGAGCAAAAATAGGACACTTCCATCAGGTTTGGCATTAAATAACCAATAACTGAAATACCACCTATAAGAGAGCAGTAAATATAAACAGCCAGGTGTTGCAACAAAACGTGAAATTATTTGTTTAAATGCCTGCAACACTGCATTTCAGTAATTTAATACATCATAATTAGAGATTTTCACTGGAATTGTACCAAGCAATATGGTAGTAAGTGGGCTGTGAAGTTCATTCTCGCTGACAGTGAAAGATGTCCAGGTTGCACTAGTTGCTACTGTGAATAATGTTGGGTGTTTTCTATCAGCTTCTGGTGTCCAAAAAAGAGATACATCTTCATGCATTTACAGAGTGAAATGGACTTGATCAGACTCCTCCTCAGACATGTCAGCCTTCTCCAACAGCTAAAAAGATAACTCAAATGGTCATATAACAGGGCACAAGTTATCTTTAAAAGCTAAAGAGGAGGGGTAGGGAAACTTCCCTAATTCAGTAAAATCTGGATTAAAAGCCCTGTGAGAAGAAGTCAGAGCAATCTTCTGCTCTCCTTGGGAGCAGGGGGAGTCTCTGTGTCCTGGGGTCTCCCATGAATGTGCTAAGGTCAGCTGTGTGATGGATGTGCTGACTTGGGATGTCTCCCCACTGACAGGTGTGGCAGTTGTCAATCTCTGCCCGGTCTCACCCTCCACACTGAGCAGGGAAGGTCAGTTTACAGTACATAAAGACTCCACTGAAGTATAGTAATCCATTATGTGTTTTCCTAAGCATTGTGTGCCACATTCATTGATAGCATCACATATATCACATACAGGCAACTGCTACTGACTGAGCTGGCATTTCTACTGCTAGCTGAAGGTGGAAGTTCACATGTTAATTAATGATGCAACCCTTGCTACACAGATACTTTTGGTTTAATAAAATTGTTCAGCTGAATGCAGAGCTAGGATGAAATTTTGAAGAAGATTCTAGATAAATTATAGGGGTTTATAATAACTTGTTAGGTACACACTATATATAACTGTACACATAATTATTATATTCCAGATGAGCTCTAGATTTTGCCACTCTGTTCTTATTGATAAAATAATCCATTTGCTTTTTTCATCTTGTACTAAGAGTATGGTTAGACCTTGTTGGAACTTAAGATAATACTAAAAATAAGGGGCTTCTGTTCACGTTTGAATACAAGTTTTACCTTACATTATACTTTTAAGTGCCTTTAAAAAAAAAAAGTCACTTAGAATTATGAATTAGTTTCTGGCCAATAAATACAATTACAGTTGCTAAGCTTTTCCCTAACAACTGGAAAAAAAACCCCTGTTTTAGGTTCATTTAGCTGTCAGTAAACTCTGATGCTGACACCAGAATAATAATGATATACTTGTGATATTGATGCATTTGCAAAGTATATGTACTTTGGATCTTGTGGCTTTTTAAAATACACTTCCCGAGATTAGTTGTGTTTCCTGTGATGACGTATAACACAATTGATGTTATTAAGTACTTCACCAGTCTTTTGGGCACTGCAAGGACTTTTAGCATCACTATTTTCTGACTGTGTGCTGCCTCTGTGCTCTCTAGTCTTTTCAAATCAGGAGAGGGAAAACAGCCCATGAAGGGCTGCTTGTGCTGGAATTACATAAAAGTCATGTTCATTGTAGTCTTGGAGGCAGAGGTAGAATCTTGTTTAGCGTGTACAGACTAAGTTGCCAATTGTTTATTTAAAACTTTTAATTGGTGCCAGAGAGGTTGAAGGCCTTGGCTGCATTCCCCAGCAAAGCAAACACATAAAACAAAATAAGTGTGGTTTGAAGAATATTCAGTGCTTTGGATATAAATATGCCTTAGTTTAGTCCTGATTTTTGATTTCCAAAGCTGTCCAATTCCAAGAGGATTAGAAGATTGCCCACATAACAGGCTGTTAACTGTTCTTTAGTTATTTATCCTATTTATTTCTGTATCTTTAAAGTTATTTTCTGAAGGAATTTTTATATTCCTTATTCATGCAAATATTTTAAGATCTGTGTTGGATCTAACCCTCCACTGTGATCCCATGACTTTGACCTTTTAGAAGCCAAATCAGATCAATTTGCTGGAGCAATGCACTGGAAGATTTGGATTGCTGTAAATATTTCTTTACCCAGATATAGTGCTCCAAACTGAACAGTATGGATTAGTTTCAAAAAAATTCATGCAGTACTTACTTGTTCATTTCTTAACATTCTCTTCATTTTTGTGCAGAGATAACTCAGACATATCAGAGGTTTCTGTAATATTTTCTTCATTTAAAAAGATTCAAAATGGGATTTAAAAAGCATTTTATCTGCTAAATTAGGCTTTGCCAGGGACACATTACTTACAGATTCTTCTTCTACACAGTCAAAAATGGGGCTTTTATTATGTTCCTTGGGAAAATTTATAGCAATTTAGTGTATTTTATCACTAACAAACTTGTTCTGCTTGTCTAGATTACTTTTTTCTCTTCACAATGTCATTCTGTTACACTTAGTTGTATCTTCCTACTTTTTAATAAACAATTTTTCTGCCCTTTATAAATATTAGAAATCCTTTTCAAAATAGTTTAAGCATATTTTAAATGAAACAGATGGGTCTCAAGAAGTCATCTTTCACATCTCTCAGCCATGTGTTTTCATAAAATTTTCTGTATTAAACAGATCTGCTAGTCACCTTCTATTCTCCTTTTTAAATTGCTTCATCTTTGCAGACAGAAGATGCATTAATTTCAGCTCAGAGAAGTCATCAATAAAGTCATTATTCTAATGAAGTTCCTTTTATTTGTGTAACCCAAAGTTTATGATAGATATCATGCAATCAATTCCTCCTCTGCCTCACTGGAAAAGGTGTGTAAGGCCCCACTGGTAAAGCTGGAAAACAAAGCATCCCTTAGGACTACAAAGTACTATTCTAACTTGAATTTGCTCAGTTTGAAAATCCTTGAAAATCAGGCCACATTGTTTTCAAGCAGGATATCAAAAATACAGGTCAAGGAAAAGAAATTTACAGCTGGGCTGCATTTTTCTCTTGTACTTCCAGATTTAAAATCAAGCAGGCACATGCTTACACATAAAAAAGTGTTCATATCCCATTGTCTTCAGCAGGACAGAAACATGTAAACACACTTATGAAGTAAAAGTCCGTTAGAACCACAGATTGATTAGTTCAGAAAAGATCTCTAAGATCATGGAGTCCAGCCACCAGCCCAGCACTGCCTAGCCATAAGCCCATAAGTGCAACATCTGCATGTCTTTTACATGTCACCTCCAGAAATGGTGACTCAGCCAATTCCTGACTGCACAGATACCTGGTATACCAATTCACACATTACTGCCACACAAATAAAATTATAACGTAGCTTTTTCACAGAAATGTGAGTGTCCATTCTTTTCTAGTTTTAGGGAGGAATTGAAATGGATCAAAAAATGGCCAGAAGACTCATTACAAATGTTTTTTTCATTCATAATTTAAGTGAGCCAGAAGTCTGAGAGCAAGCATTCAGAACAAAGTGGTCAGGGTTTCAAGGCTAACTGCATTAATCCTTGGTGAATGACAAGCATAAATTCTCATCACTTCTAGCTGACAAACAAAAGAAATTAGGGTGATCCATCTCTTACTTTAAGCAAGCATTCCTCACCATCATAATTGATGTCCTGTGGTTATTATCTTACATATTTTAAGAGATACCCCTTAATTAATTAAATTTTGCAGATGTTGCTTACTTTCACTGCAATAATTCATTCTCAAAAAAGCTATGGATTTTTGACAATATAAATCAAAAACCTAAAAATGACAATTTCCTTTTCTAGCTGTCCTGAAGAATTAAACAAACAAAATACAAAGTCCTACCCTGAGCTCACAATTCCTGCAATTGCTTCCTCATTTAAGCAGAGGTCTGTTTGCAGCAGAGGGGGCTAGAAAGTCACAGACACCTCCTACCTGTTCATTCATTAGGTCATGAGCTTACGTCTCATGGTTTTGGACCATGGGCCATCCTTGAAGAGCCTTAGCTACAGTGTGAAGATGATTTGTAGTGAGAAACTAAGGTATTTGTGAGAGAGGCAGGGCTTTACAAATGAGTTCATGTAGCAGCAGTTATGCTGTACATTTAAAACCAGAAGACACTAAAATATGTGTTTCCAGAAATTGTATAGATATGCTATTAGCTGCTAAACAAGTTGAAGAAGACAGTTTTGCGACACATTTCCTGAACTATATCTAGCATCCTGCATATTAAACTATTCATTATATAAAGATTATTTTGTCCCATGGATTTATCACAGGCTGAATACTGGCTTATAAATAGCTAATATAAATAGCTAATATGTTCCATATACATACAGAGCAGTCAGTGAGCATGTTCTTAAGCAGTATTTAAACATTATTTATGTGGTTTTAATTGACTAAATTATAGCTCTGTACATGGCTTTTAGCTATGACAGCAAACATTCCTTCAACAAATCAAGATACAACCTGCTAGCTGTCTCATAAAGATAGGGCTACCTGCTCCTTTATTCATTTCATGACTCTAAAGACATTATTAGAAAAACATTATTCCTCCCTTTTTGTAGATGTGCACAGCAGAAGTCAAACAAGACCTAAGCTAGCTTTTCATTCCTAAACCAACTGAAACACAGAAACCAGCAAAACCTCTTACAGGTTGGTATCACAAAACCTTCAACATGGCAGGACAAGATAAATAACAGGAGCCAAAGATGCCATCTTGAGAAAGCAGAGCAAAAAGTCTGTCTTTTAAATATATATGCCTTTATACTTCAGTCAATTCACATATTTGTTTTTAACTAAACCATACCTACCATTTGTCTCTCATCTTGTTTACTTCCTTTTTGTATTAGCGTCATTAAAATGATTCATTATTTTAATAGCCTGACCTTGCAATGCCTTAACATATATTACAGATAACCTCATTTTTATAGTGTTATAATAGAAAGTAAAATTGTCCTTTCTGGGTAAAAATCTACGTGTACTGTCTTGCCTGCAATTCATTCACTTCTGCCATGCAGCAAAAGTTCTAATTAACCAGGTCTCTCAGGGGGCTGGTTAACTTCTACTGGCACAGCTATATTGCTGAAAACTGTAATATGGTCAACAACTCCCTAAAAAGAAGAGGCTTTGCACTTTCTGGAATGAGAGAAGAAATGGTTTTGCATGGATCAGTAAAGATAGCAATAATTGCCATAAGGCTTACTGCAATTTATGCAGAAGAAGTCTCTCAATTGCTCATAGTGGACTGTCAGATGTGAGACAGCATGCAAATGGAGCAGATCATAAAAATAATTTCTAGCTTGGATTCTTAGAACAAAACTCTTGAAACCTTTTATTGCTAAGAAAAGTAGGAATAGAGAAAACAATGTAATTGCTGGAAATTAAACAGAAGTGCTTATTTTATTATTCATACTTTTTTACAGAGCTACAACAGGCTAAATAATACAGTTTCCCAAGATTTATGCACAGCTATATCTTGGTAGAACAAAAGTTTCATAAATTGCCAGCACTGTATTACTCTTCTTTCAGTTTAGAAACAATTAAAATCTTTGTTGAAAGGTTTTATCTCTTTCTCTGGCCACTGATGCCTTAAGACTTGAAAATACAGAAAAGTTTCTGGTCGTTGTTAACTATATGGTTAAGTATCTTAATGCCTTATTAGGCATTGTCTATTTGATTAATTTCAAGACAGCAATGAAAATACACTAGGAATATTTAGAAAAGTAAAAATTATGCTGAAAGAGCAGAGTCTGAACTTTAGCAATTGTGGTAGGTACTATCATACAATTTTTACAAAGCAGGGAATACTTGCTGATAGCTAATTGTACAGTTCTTTCACTGGGCACCTCAGCAGAGTACAGTACATATAATATTGAATATAGTGTTGCAAACACTCTCAGTCATTTTGTGTCACCTTCTCAATGGTACTCAGTTTAGGTATTTTTGAACATGTAGAAATACTGAAGCATATCCTTCCAAGATGGCTACCTCCTACCTGGAGCTTGAAAATATCTTAAAGTATTTTTAAACTACCAGTATTTATCTATATGCATCAGATTTAGGGCTCATCTCACCTAAGTTTAATGGTATGAAAGCATACGATTTCTAATCTGTACTAGTTGCCTAATGCAAACATCTTAGAAAATCATCATCTTTCATCTGTCAGAGAACAATTTATCCCTCATCAAGAGAGCATCTAACATGGGTTTGAAGTGGAAATAAAAATGTGAAGAAATAAAGATTGTGTTAGTGTAAAGTTCTAACACTTCCTGATACTGATAGTTTTACAGCATCTTTGAACCTTTTCCTCAGCCATTTATAGGCTTCTCAGAATCTTACTTCACTCAAAGCAAGAGCCTATTTTCTTTTGGAAAGCAGTACAGGCTGCATTCAGAAGTCTCTAATCTCAGCATTTTGCTTAGGAACTTGGTATGTCCTAAATGGAAAGACAGACACCTCTGGATAGACTGATTGCAGGGACTCTAGACATGCCTCATGAGTACCTCACTGGGACACCTAAACATGATGATAAAAGGCTGGTGTCTTCCATTCCCCAGGTTCTTATAAAGGTCAGCTTTGAGGATGAGGGTGAAGGAGAAGGCACTGACTGTCTAAAAAAGGAGAGCTCCAAAATCTACACCTCCCAGTGACCCATCTTTTTTTTTTTAACCTATGTTATGGATCAACAGTAGACATCCCTCTTTCTTTTTCTTTTAGGAAAGTACATTGCTGATTCACCTGTTCCTCATCTTGTTTTACTTTACTTATCTTTGGTAATTATGCCTTGGAGGGATTTTCTTTGCTATTGAGTTCTTGACTGCTGAAGATCTGCAGCTTTAACATTTGCCTGTCAATGGCAGTTTTTGTAATCTCATGTTCCATACCCAGAGTGCTGGACATTACAGCCTTGACATTTGGCCTAAGATTGAGGACTTGCTATTAGTATTTCCCCAGGAAACTGACACTTGATGGACAAGTTACATAATCCATGCTTGGATACATTTCTTAGTGAATTGATCTCCATTTCAAATTGACATGGGCAAAGACACAAATGTAGTACATCACCATCTATTCTCCACCCATAGTGTATTTTAATAAAATGCAACATGCATTACAGCAGAAGCTATGAAGCATATAAATCCACAACATGCAGTTTGAAACTTGCTTACAAAATACCATAAATGCCTTCCATTTCCCTTGTGTTTGTTTACTTATGCAGGAAGTCTAGAAAAATATTTTGATGTATTGCATGCCATAATTTTTAACATTACTCAAAATGTTCCAAGAGACTTTTAGTGAAAGTTAACCCACATCAATCATGGCCTTGACATGAAAAATTACTGCCAACCTTTAAATAAAAGAAGAAGGAACAAGCACTCTAATACTCCTGGCTGGTGCTGAATTGTTGAAAACATTTAAAGCATTAGGCACAAATTCTGTCTACAGTGGAACAATATAAAAGGGAGCCAATCATTTATTACCTTGGCAAACATAATTAAAGATATTTTATCTTCTCAACTTATATGATCCCAGAATGTGCACTTTATATAGTGAGAATTATATTTAGAAACTATTGTATTAGTAACTATAGTAACTCTTTCTACTTTAGATTAACATAGATTCCAATGAATTCCCTGCGAGCTTACCAAAGCTAGTAAAAATGTGCATTCAGGCCATGATTTTGTCTCATACATTGCACCTTCCCTATTGTGTTTCCCTGGCTGAAGTTATCCAAACAAAAGGTGATATTAGACTAAGCAGGTTGACCTGATTTTCTGGTATTCCTCTTATGAGGGAACAACAAGGAATACATGCCAAGATCTGATTGTCTCAGTGGATCTGAATACAGAGATCTTTTTATTCACGGAAAGCACAAACAGCATGGTGTCCAGCTCTGTGCCAAAAATTCAATAATGTGCCTACCAAGGTGGCAAATGTCCTACAGTTCCTCCAAGAAAAGCAAGCTTTATCAGAAGTCTGAGACTTACATCATCATGTCAAATTCCCTGTATCTTTGGAGAGTTTTGGTCAATCTGATATCTTTGGACACAGAATTAAATATGATGCAAACAAGGAAATGTTTCTGTTCTCTGTTATTATGGAAAACTTCAGCCTTGAAATATTTTAGCTGTACATTCCTCTAGACTGTATGCTTTATAAAACCTTGTTATTACAAATCCAGCTTATTTCAGAGCCTTGATCCGCAAAGCCTCTTTATATACAGATTCTGATGGTTTTTTGCAACACATCTAAATCACATCATCTAATTTATTCGAAGTTCTGACTGTGGTTTTCAGTCTCTTGCCACATTTCAACAAGTTGTGCAAACTATGAAATTTTATGAAAATGTGGCATTTACCTGAGGATATGAAATTGCTCTTCTGCTTCTTCTGACTTGTTATTCTACTCTTGCGTGGTCAGATTCACCTATAAATGCTCTACCACACTTTAAAATCACGCAGTTCTGTATTTCTTAAGGAAATAGATGAAGGCAATTTCCTTTTGCTCACAGTGGTAGCTTTACAAGCTTAACTTGAACTCTTACTGTCAATGAACTAAAGGCATTTTAACTGAGCTAGTAAAAAAAAACAAACAAACTGGAAATTCCCAGGATTTTTTAAATAGCTACCACAAAGCAGGAATCAATTGTATTGTTAATTTGAGAAAAGCAGTTTCCAGAAAATATAAACAATGGTCACAAATAAGAAAATAAATGTAACCAAAAGCAGATGAAATTAGTCAAGGGGATCTTTTCGATGGTGTCTTCTTACTGCCTGAAACATGAATGTAAATTTAGTATATGTCGGTTGTATAAACGAAAAGCACAAGACTGAGTTTGTAGCTGAGTTTGAGACTTCAATACAACTAGTAAATTGAAAATGTTAAAGGAAAAACCTTATCAAGTAGAAGATGAGATCTGTGTAAACATGTTTGTCTTATTTCTCACCAGAAGTTGCTAGTTCAACCAGATAACTACTGTTTCCCAGCACCTTAAAGAACTGGTCAGCCTTACAGCTCAATTTTTCAAAGGGAAAGACTGGTAGCACAGACACTGACCATTTTCAATAACTCTTAGAGTTGATCACCTTTGTTTTAAAGAGTTCCAGAACATCTAATGAGTTTTAGTTTTTTCATTTGTCTACTTTTGTGGAAGATGCTTGTGCTGGTTTTCACTGGGATGGGTATTTTTTCTCATAGTAACTGGTATGAGGATATGTTTTGGGTTTGGGCTGAAAACAGTGTTGATGTATAGAGGTGTTTTTGTTACTGCTCACAGTGCTGGCACAGAGTTAAGGCATTTTCCTACCCTCACCACCCCCACCACTAGTGAGGAAGCTGAGGGTGCATGAGGAGTTCGAGAGGAGACACAGCCTGGACAGCTGACCCCAGCTGACCCAAGGGATATTCCATGCCATATTGCATCATGCTCAGCTTATACAACGGGGGGAAGAAGGAAGAAAAGGCAAACGTTTCAAGTGGTGACATTTCGCTTCCCAAAACTGCTACATGTGACAGGGTCCTGATCTCCTGGAGATGGCAGAAGCCCTTCCTGCCCATGGTAAGTGTGGATACATGGCCTGGGAAAGTGTGAAAACAGAACTTTCCCATGGACTGCCTGAGAAGTACAGGCTTTCTCATAAGCTTGGAGAAAAACAGAAGGGAAAGAATCTCAAACAAAGATGCACTTGTTATTATTTACAGAATGTGTACCATGAGAAATTGTACCTTTTATGGTAAGAACATCTTACAGGAGGTGTTGCTTGCCCTGACCAATGGGCTGTGTTCCGTTCTTGAGTTAGTGTTCGAGTGTACTTAAGAAAGATAGTGTTACAATAAACTCTCTTTCCTATCTTGAGAGATGATCACGTTACTGTGTGCTTTATTACCACCGTTCCAAGGGTTAATTCTTAACTAACAGCAACAGGGAAGGGGTGAATGACTACTTTGTTTTGCTTTCCTTGTGTGAGCAGCTTTTGCTTTACCTGCTAAACTGTCTTTATCTCAACCATATGTTCTCCAGCTTTTACTCTTCCAATTCTTTCCCCCTTCCCATTGTAGGGGGACTGAGAAAGTGAGTGTGGGACTTGGCTGCTGGCTGGGATTTAACAATGACAATGCTGAAAGAATCTCTTCTCTCTTCTGCCTGTTTCCAGTAATTGCCTTGTAATGGCAAGGAGCACTTCAGGAGAATATATTGGCCATGTTAGGTTATGTCTGACCACTAGACTGATGCTCTGAAGGCTATAACTCATGGGATTCTGTGCCATAATTTTTCTTCCACTTCATTTACAATATTCCTATTTTTAGTATCAATGTGAGACAGACACAATTATACTTGAAGTTCAGCAGCATATAATAGGTGTCTGAATTTGACTCTTGAATTATTCCAATCATCATTTTCACAATTGAACATAATTTACACAGTCCTATTTGGTTTTAAACATCCTGGACTCAAAGTCCCATGTTTGAAATCAAACATTTTCAAAAAAAAAACCCCAAATATAAATTATGAAGAAATGCATTATAGTCAAGTACCTGTGCTATGCTATGTTTAGCAAGTATAGAGTAGCATGTGATATTATATTTTTAGCAGCTGTATTCTCCACTAATATTTTTTTCAGAATGCTGAGAAAAACCATCCAGAGCAAACTTGCACTCCTTATGGTTGTGTAAATTTGAAAAAGTTGATGTAAATTTGTTTTCCATTCCTAACTGTATTTTAACCCAATTTCTACCTGTGCTTCATCTCATTTCTATTAGCTCCTATTCTTCAGCAGCAATTTCCAGTCTCCTTGCAGCTGAGCTCCTCAACATTCCAACTGCAAAGCGGGACCTGAAACCCTGTGTTTTTTCTGACAAGGTCATTCATGTGAACTAGTAGAAATGAGGTTGAATTGTTGCAGAATTATTTTGCAGACCCTAAGTATCTGTCTGAAACTCAGTCTCCTAAGTTCACGTCTACCAATTTTTGTCTGGGATTGACCGCAAAAAAACACCTTCATATGTTCAGTGAAGTTTGTCAGGTGCCATTATAAGATAACTTTGACCATTTGGGGACTGTTTGGATTTATTTTATTGCATATGTATAAAACAGCTGTGCAGTGAGAATAGAGTGAGACTCTCAGAAACCCCTCTGAAATTTGCAGACCTGATAACCCTACAGGGCTGAATGCTGCTTTGTACATGGAGCTAGCCAGGCTAGAAGGTGTCAACAAATCACAGACACTCACTGCAAATATGTGCCTGGAGTTACAGGCATTCAACAGCCATACTCACACTACTATGTATGTTCAGTAGCAAACAATATCACAATGATGTGATGGCATAATGAGTAAAAATTACTCTACAAAAGCAAACAGTAACTTCTCAGATAGGTTTTCATCTGTTTAAATAAATAATAAATAAGTGATAACACAAAGCACACCAGAAAAAAAGCCTCACCAAAATACATTCAATCAACTTTAGTTAGGCAAGGTACTGGGAGAAGGGACAGCCCAGAGGAGTGGAGATGGCCTCACCAGGTCATGCTTAGCATAAGATTTACAGGTAGTACATTTTACAAGAATTTCCATTCTAAAAATATTTTTAGCTTAGAGCCTTCTGGACCCCTTTGGAGTGTAACTTTGAAGGTCTTAACTGAGTTATAACTAGAATTGTATCTAAAACATACTCCAAGAGACTAAAATATCACTGCTTCTTTCAAGTACAGATATGGAAAACATCACTAATATTATCCTCACAGAACCTCATGGTAAATTTTGACTTGTATAATGTGTATCTAAGTACTGTATGCATATATCCCATTGATGTCAGTAGCATATCACAGCTGAGACCTGCTGTGCATATCTGAGAGGAAATTTTTGTAACTGAAAAGATTTCTTAGTGCCTAAAAGATAAAAAATTGTGATGAGATTTGGTCATTGTTCCCAAAGCTGTATAATTAGGCTTAAATGTTCTAGTTACAGTCTTGCTGTGGATTTGCATGTGTAACTCCTGGTGATTAAAGCGAAACATGAAGAGCAGAACTAAGCTTTTGCTCTTTGGGAAGCAATATATGAAACTGAAATCACTAGGAGTATTTTCTTTTCTTTGCTGGGTCAGGATTTTCTCCCATGTCTGGCTAAGTGTTCAATAGATTCATTTTCAGACACTCTATTCCCTCTCTCTTTTCTCCTGGTTAGATAAGATAAAGTATTTTCAAGAAAAAAATAAAAAGAGAACTAACCCAAATAAATGCATAACCTCAATATCCTACTTCTCCCTGGTATAAAAGGAGAAAAGAGGGTTTATGTTCCTACTGTAGTTTTGATTTTAAATCCAGTGTAAATATAGAATGAAATGCAAATCCATTGGGGTTTTGTGTGGTGAACTTTACAACATTTTTAATATTGATTCAACTATATGCTGGAAAGTGTCTTTCATTTAAAAATCCATAAGCATTTGAGGAAGGAGTTGAGGTGATGTCTTTGTGTCTGCTAAAGTTTAAGCTCCTCTTGTATATAGCCAGGTGAAATCCAGAAGTGGGCACAATGACGTAAACCATGTCCTTCTCTGATCCCCAAGATTTTCTTTTATATGCTTGCCTTTACACTTGTAACTTCTTGGTTATAGTTCAATTGAATTCTGTCTCACTGTGTCACTGTCTTAAGTATTTTTCACTTTTCTAATGTCAATAGCTCTTCCTTTGAGAGGACTCAACAGGAAGTGGATGCAGGGAGTTTGAGCTCTGATGAGATCCTTTAATCCACCCCTAATCCCCCTCAATTAAAAGTCCATTGATGATGGAAAAATCATTAAGGGCTGAAGAACAGGAAAATGAGTGAAAACAACCCTGCATGAGAAATTAGATACACAGCTTTTAAAAGGGATGTCCTGCTCTTTCCCCAGCACACCTCCTTTCTGTGCCATCCCTGGCAAGCCAAGCTCTTAACTCCTACTGCTGAGCAGGTAAAAACATATAGCCTGGCTGGCAGCTCAAGTAATGCAGCTCTCACTGTTCAGGGAGAGTTATGCACAGAATACCTAACCACACATTCCACTGCTGGGGAACTTGAGGGGATCTGGAGGTTTAAATGAAAAGTCCATTCAGTGACTGTTCTCTTCTATAAACACATAGTAAACTGTGCATGCCTGTTCTACTGATGCGCTGCTGCTTACCCGTGTATTTCTGTAAATAATTTCTTGCGACAAAATTTGCAGAGATAGAAGGAAAGCTACAAGTAAAAATATTTTTTAAAAAAATCATTTGTCTGTAAATAAGTTTTAATAGTATTCTTTCCTATTTTGTACTGTGAACCATAAAGGGTATTTATTGTTTAATATTTTTACAATTAGTGTGTCCATTTTTCTGGTTTACATATTTTCTAACGAAGTGGGGGAAAAATTAGGCTAAGAAAGCAATATTTAATGTTACCTCTCCCCTTTGCACAACCCTTTCCTCCAAAAACTCCCAGATGGTTTGTAGGTCATAGTGAAAGAGGAAGCATAGTAGAGGGTGTACAAAGAACTAACAAGCAGGTATGAATGATATTTTCCACTGGGAAACCTGGGAACCATAAGCTGTAAATGTTGAGTACAGTTAATATGGCTTGAAGCAGCATTAAATCCATTTACCCTGCATGAGCCCCCTCTCCTCAGAGTGCACACATGGGTCATGGAGCCAAAAAGTAGTGAAGAAACCAGCTGGACTTTGTTAAAGGTTCTGGTGGTAGCCAAAGGAAAGCTTTTGACAAAGGTTGTTTTGCAAGTCTGTGATGGGAATCACAGCATTGCAGTCTTGATTTCTAATGGATTCCCAGCCTTTCTTTTCTTCCTTTCTTGGTTGGAAAGAACCCTATTTGGAATCTCAGACAATCTCACAGACAGCAGAAGGGTATGAGGTAACTAATAGAAACTTAAGACCCAAACAACTGTAGTGTTCTTGGACTTATTTTGTTTCCCCATGTGATTTTTACACTGTAAGGGAATATGCAAATGTCCATCTTTCTTCATCACTGCTTAAAAATGGAATGGCCTGGTACTTTTCCAGGCAATCTGTGTGTATCTATAAACTGAAATACAGCTCATAAACATTAACCATGTTGAAACAATATATTCACTGTTTGCAATCACATTATAAACAACTTAGATGTAAAACACAATTTGTAGACACCTGTAATGTCCCAGAACATGGAAACCCAACCTCCAAATCTAAACTACAGAAAAATTATCAGCACATATGTATTTTGCCCTGCACATAAGCTTTCCACCAATATGTATATCATCCCCATGACATTTTTTTAAATAAGTACTTCTTCTTGAAAAATTGGTGGTATTAAACCTCTGACCACTTTTACAGTCCTTTAATGCCTCTTCTCTCTATTTCCTTGGTACACACTTACTGTCTTCTACTTCAAACTGCAGATTTCCAGAACTTCTTAGCTACGTGCTTAAGTGCCTTGTTCAATGCCTTGTATTCTAATTTCCATGTAGTGCCCCTAGGAGTTGCAGTAAAAACAATAATTCATGGGTCCTGACCCTTCAGATACTTTCTAGTACAAGTAATATCCACTAATGCTGGTAAGCATGTCCAAGAACAGGCTGATGATTTGTGCACTTGGCAAACAGAGGCTCAAGAGATTCTTTAGAGGTTTCACTTGATAAACAGGAGAATGCTGCCATGCATGTATTCCCTGACATTTATTTTGATACAACAAAAACCTTTTGAAACATAGGCAATTTCCAAGTATTGAAGTCCCTTGCAAGCTGCTTGTAGATCTCCCTGGGACAGCTGGGAGTCATCCCACTTGCTCCTTAGCCACCAGAGTCAGCTGCCAGTCATCAGCTTCAGCTGGAAAATTACAGGATCTGCAAATCTTCCACTACTCCTCCAAGTTCTTTTTATAGAAATTTACTAGGATCTACACTCACTGAGTCTGATGCCATTGGTAATTTTAGAGGGGATTTGGCTGGCTTCTTCCACTTCTCTTTTTGAACAATTTTGATACAAGTAAACATAGGGTCAGAGTCAAGACCTTGCAGAACATTTGTCTATTTTATTACACTGCAAACTTAGACATTTTAGCACTTAGTGTTGTTGCAGAGTAGTCCACTAGCAGACACTCTCTGTCAGTTTATTTTTGTATAGTAAATAAAAAAGGCACCACTGCTGGTTTTTCACAGGAGAAAAGGCTACACAACTTGACTAATCTTACGAATAATACTCTAGACTGATTTATTTTCTCTAAGTCAGACAATTTAGTTACACAGTCCTCCACAGGAGTCAGAGAACACATATGGGGAACATGATGCTCAACTGGGTGCTTGTTGGGGGTTGAATAATTTTGTTTTTTTCTTTTGTGGAATTTTTCTCCATTGTTATGCTAAGTACTTGTAGCTACAAGTTAGTTGCCNAGAACTGTTATTCCTATCCCCATATCTTCTGCCTGAAAGCGTCTGATTTCAAACTATAGTGATTGAAAAGGAGTGGATTACGGGAAAAGAAATTCTTCCCTCTCCTTAGCAAATACCTGTCTCTTAAACCAAGACAGTGCCTGAGGTGTCAGTTCCTTTATCAGCTCTATAATAGATACCCTGCTTCCCTTCCTCTCAGTTTTCCAATCTGTTAGCTGTGGTTGAAGTTCATGATCAGTTGTATGAAGACACTGAGGTCTAGAGGTAGTCAGGCTACTTTGCCCAGATAAATTATGGTCAGACTTCACCGTGTAAAAATGCATTTGCCTGATGGCAAGAGGCTGTTAGTGTTGATGTGTAGAATACCCACATAGTGTACCTTTTCAATATTACAAATCTAAATAATCTTAAAGAGTAAGCCTAGATCTCTAAAATGAGATGTGTTCACCTAAACAGCATCTGCTGTTCCTAGATACTAGGATTTGTTCACTGACTACAGCTATTTGACCCTGCATTCCTTTAGGAACACAAATTAAAATAATGCAGCCTCATAGGCTATTTTGTGACTACAGATAAGGACCTTAAACCACTAAGCAGCACCAAGGAAAACAGAACAAGCCACAAATTTCTTTATGCCTTTTCAGTGTGTCCTGTGTTTGAAGTGAGGTGTTCAATATGCTGCCCCAGGGAGCAGTCCAGGAGTGTCTGCAGGCCAGGAGAGACCCAGCCTGTGCCTTCCTGACACCTAAGGGATGCCACCACTGCTGCCAGGGCCATGTCTCAGCAAGGCAAAAGCAAGTCTCTGCAGCTTTTCTCTCCTCACTTCCTCACTCTATTAGCTTGCACAGAGAAAGTTTTGGCTCCAGTCAGGCATCATTTCCCACCAGCTATTGCAGTTGATGAAAAAGGGATTTCAAAGCACTTGATTAGGTATGCAACATGAGCCTCTATGTAGCCTTGTGTAAGACAGGATTACAGGTTGGTGTCTTTCTTCCAACTGATTTTTTTAAGCACAATTTTGTTAAAGTCAGCATTTCTAGCAACAGGCATTTGTGGCCAGCCCAAACTAAAAAATCATATACACAATTGCTTGATTGTGAAAAACATGAGTGAAGGAAGGAAGAGGAGGTGTGTACTTGTGAGATGGGCACTATGGAAAATCAGAAGGCCATAGGAAAGCCAGAGCAGCAGGCACAAAAATAAAGCATTAATCAGAACGTCAAAATTCAGGTCTAGTCTAGTGTCTTGATGGAAGAAAACAGTACCTTTTCCAGAAACAGTTGATCAGGCACGTTTGACTCTATTTCCGGAGCTAAGGAAGACAGCTCAGCACTCGTTGCTGATGAGCAGCATAATGGTAGGCTACCAAAGTACCAGGGCTTTTCTCCCTGTCACTGTAGACAGAGGATTGGAAATGATCTGGGCAAAATTTTTAGATACTACCATTCACACTCAATGAAATTAAAATGCTTTAAACTGTTCCTAAAATACATTCACTTGCTGAGAATAGAAACACCAGGTCCCTTTTGCCTATGTTTTATTCTCATTTCATGCAAAATTAGCACTGCAAGCCTCACAGACCCTGTACTCATTGAGCAGTGAGGAAGTGAGACCACAGCCTAGATCTAGTACTAACATCATAAGTGAGATGTGTTCCTTCACATCTACCTTGGTTTCAAAACCATGTTTAACTCAGGTGAAACAAAAAACTGTAACATTGCTCTACTTGTATTCACTGATTTCCAGCAAACTGGTATTGTGAAATCTAGCTGGAGCAGAGAGCAGAAGCCTTGGAGAAAGAAGATCTTTCCCAGTACTTTGAGTTGAATCTTTCCTCAGGTCTACTTGATGAAAAATAAATTCCACTGAAAATGTGAATATTCCTAAGAACTTCTTACATTAAAAAAAATTCAATAGATGTAATTCAAGAGGTTACTGCCAAATGTGACTAGTTAATGCGGAAACATCCAGAACAGTTTCTTAGAGACTGTTAGTGAGTTTTCATGCAAATTCCCACCTCAGAGTTTTATAGAAAAAAAATCACTAAAAATAATTTTGCATTATTGCATAGTATCATTATTTTGAAAATATTCATTTTGTTTGGACTTGAAATATCAGGGTTGAGTGACATAAAAACAAAATACATCAAAGGACTTTGGATACTCTCTTTGTGTACTAATTTGGAAAAGTAATTTTCATATTTCTTTTTTCTTCTGGAACTCACATTCTTCTGAGAAAACTAATAGAAAAAACTTTCTTGCCAAAAGAAATGTGGAGTTTTTTTTAAAGTACACTCTTTGAAAATAGTTTCTATTTTTTTCTAGAAAAATGTATTTATTATCAATAGCATTTAAATGGTGTCCAGCTATTAGAAAAAAAAATTATAAGCATCTTTCCAATATAAAGTCAGATACAAAGACTAAAGGGGAAAAAAAATCACAAAATTGTACATATAAAATACAGAATTAAGAAAAAAAGAATAGCTGCATTATTTGTTCTTATGGATTGTGTAACTTGGCTCTTTTTGAGGTGTTGAATGACAACTTAATTTGCAAGTGGGAGAGCAAAGAGAATAATGTGATAATTTATCTCCAAATGAAGGTAGAGCAGTAGCATACATAAAATGTATCAACTCCTTTCACAGATAGATTTTTTAAAGTCTTCCGGTGAAAAGTATTTCAGCATTTTAAAAAAACAGTTGCATCCAGCTGAAATTACTTTCACTTGCGCTTTTAAAAGCCTTTTACATGGGAACTAATGCACAACTTGCTACTTGATAGGGAGACTATGGGTGCATTTAAGTTCGAGAAGAGAAGGGGGTGTTTTAATATGCAAGTCTAATAATGCTATTGGGTTTTCAAGAATCAGAATGATCTAATTGCCTCCTAAAGCACATCTAAATATCATGGTATTCAGAGACATGTTGTGTATTGTTAAATTTTTTCAGTAATATATAACAAGAACACAATAGCTTCAGTAAATCAAACTAAAATGAGTGATTAAGTACCTAATTTAATACTGTGCATTAATTTTAATTCAGATGGTCCTTGCTTTGTTTTATAATACAATTCCATTCAAGGCTACATCATTTACATGCTACTGAAAGTTATATTAAAAATAATCTTAAATTGTCAAGAATGAAAGAGGACAATTGTTAGGATACAGAGTTCATATATCAAAGACAAGTCATTACTGAGATTCTCAATTCTTATTTAAGAAAAAGCACTTAATTGCCTTAGAATTCTTGAGCTCTTTCCTAAAACCCAGTCACAGTTGCTTCCCTTTGGGTTTCTAGACTCTTAGCCATTACTGCCATGCCTGCAAACTGTCTGTAACCTCTTACTTAGCAAGTTTTAAATTTTCCTGTATCTATCTCAAAACTACAGATGTACTGTATCATATCTTTCCAAAGGATTCAGAGCCAAAAGGAGAATTTCATTCTAAATTACTGCTTTAAAGTTCTGTAGGTCCTCTCATCTCTCTGCAGGGTCTTCTATCTCCATTCAAGTGATTATTCCACCTTTCAGGCTTTATCTTGGGTCCTAGCTGTTCATTGCTCCATCTGAAACCCAAACTGGATTTGGAAGAAAGGCAAACAGTTTAGAGGTAAACACACAGTGTATTAGCTATACTGGTTATAAATAAAACAAAAATGGCCTATTGGGAAGATAGCTGGTGTAATCTTTCTGAGTGTTATGGCCATGTCACCACATGGAGCCTATCCTGTGCCTATGATCCTGCCTCCCTGGGATCCTGCTGCTGCTGCACGTGGCCAACATGAGAGAGAGTGACACCCAGCACAGCATCCATCAAGAAGAGTTTCAGCATTATTGAAAAGAACCTGGCCTGTGTTTTTTCTAAGCCATCTAAGGCCCTTTCTTTCACTGTGGATTTCGTAAGCTACATCTAGTCTTTTCCCAGTGCTGAAAAAGGGGATAAAAGCCCCTTTTCTCTGAGACAGTGGAAGGGCTCCTCCTGAAGCCTGAGGGTCCCTTCAGTGCCTCAAGGAATAACCATTCAGCTTGGTAAGAAGTGCTATCCTCCACCTGCCACCTCAGCATGATTCTTGAAATGCAACAGAAAGGCAAATGCTTGGGCTTTTAAGCTGGGAAAAGAAGGGCCTTGTTGATCCAGTCTGAGTGCATGAGCTAGTAAGTCAGTACTTATGTTCCTGTCTCCATGTAGAGGAGAAAAGTCTCAGTGAGTGCCAGTGATGGCTATGGGGACCAGCTGCTTGCAGGGCAATCCATAGTATGGTATAAAATGGAAACAATGGTCAGTCATGGGAGGTATATAAACCCTTACAAATTTTGCAAAGAAAGATATATAGAGATATATTGTTTGATGCTTATTAAGCTATGTAAATCTTAACTACTTATTAACAGTTTTATTTAGAGTAGTACTGAGCAAACTAACAGATTAGGAAAATATTCATATTCATCACAACTCATCATCCTCTGTGTATGGTCATCCCATTCTCCATCCTCTAGGTAAAAAACATTCCAAGAGCAACACAGAAAATAAAGCAATCCCAGAAAGCATTCACAGAAACAACCCTCATCACACAGGGAGAGAACACTGCTTCATGCTCTTCATGGATCTGTTTCATATAAACACAAGGATATTAACACAAGAACACTGGTGACCTAGTTCAACTGTTGCCTGTATTATAACAGACAACAATCTGTACTGATACACACAGATCAACAACTTCAGTTTTAAAATGTGAGGCTTCTTTACCCTTGTAACTCTTTGGTAATAAGGCTGCAACACTTTAAATGTTGCCCCTGTTCTATGGATACTTCATGCCTTTTCAGTCCTCTCAAAGGGTTTATTTCAACCATAAGCATAATGGTGTTTCCACCACTGGCTGGTTACACATCACATACATACATCCTCTTCTGCCTGAGTTTGGCAGTGTTAGCAGTCACTTGGTACTCACCAATTTCCAGATCTGAGGAGGAAGGTCTCTGATTTTTTGAGATCTCCAGGTCCTACTGTGTTCAATTGGAGCTATGGGGTGCTGAGACTATCTGTAAATCAGCCTCTAAGTGCAATGTCCATTGATTGATAAAATATTAAAAGCCTGTAATTAGTGCATCAATTTTAGGTAGTGCCACAGTTCCTCCAGTTAAACAACATGAACTTTTGAAATTTATCCATAACTATGCATATTTAGCCATCCTTAGATGTTTCTTACACTTTATGTATCTATATTTGTGCCATGACAATTACTAAAGAAATAATATCTAGAAGTGGATACTATTGAGTCTGTTTCATAGAAGCAGCTACATCCCTGTAAAGAAGCTGCCAATTTGGCTAATAGAAAGCTCTCTCATTAGCTTGTTTTCAGTACTTCTTGCTTGAGAAACTTCCTTTGTTCTCATCAATGTGACTTTGAAATGAGACTAAAGGGGAAGAAGCTGGCTGGAACAGAAACTTCTTACACACTACTCCAAGGCTTCATAGAAGAAATATTTTAAAGAAGACTGCAGTCTTAAAAATCAACGGTGTAGCTGAATGGTTTCCTATAAATGCCAAGTGTCCAAAGTACCATAAATTTAAAGGTCATACCTTAAAAACATATAAGCCTCTAACCTCCTTAAAACTGTGATGGATATTACCTCAAATTAAGGATTTTACTTTTTTAGTAAAACCTATCCCATATGACTTTTGCCAAGCTGAATCTTATTTTGCCACTTTTTATCCTCTTGAGTTTCCAATTCTCCTAATTTAATAAAACCTGTGAATGCAATCAGCAGGCTACTCTTCTGCTCCCACATCTCTAATAAAAGATGTTGTGTGAGTCTATATCCAAAAAAGATCCTCACATCACACTTCTTTTAACCTCCCATGTTATCTTTCATAATATCTCAGCCAAAAAAGGCTGCATACTTCTCTCTTCTGCATATGGAAAACCAAATTGGAGATACATATATGTAAATTCCTTATTTGACCTATATTAGGGAGGGAAGTAACAGAAGAGCTGGAACTGGTTTTCCTCTTTTTCTAGCTGTTATAAATAAACCTGCTCTTCTTTATGTGTGTTTTCCAGCACTCATTTTTCTGTACTCAGTTTCCAGTAAACTCACTAGAGATCCCCCAGCAACCGTCTTTGTTTCTCTCATGTTTATATATTAATCATTTCATATGACAATGCAAAATATTTCAGCAACAATAAAAGCTGACTGGAAAGTAGCTATAGCAAGCATAAAGGACCAAATTCTAATCCAGTTATATTAATGAGCTGCATGCTCCTGTCCAGCAGGACTCTCTTTTAGCTTGGTGTAATGCTTTATAGACTTCAGCAACAGAATAAATGGTGTGAAGTTTTCTCTTTGTTTATGTGACCCTCTCTTAGTGTACGTTCATGACATCTAGCAAGAGATAAATATTCCAGAGAAAACTCGTAGCACCTCAAAAGTCTCAATTGAAGAGCGCTTGCTGGAGAAGGGAACAGGCTCCATATCCTATGATAAAAGCCCTGAGAAATTAATGGCCCAGGCTAAAGCTGGCCTCTTTCTCCAAACAAGTCTCTAAGAAAAGCTGAAGGTAACATGACCTTCCTCTTCAAGGACATACCAGGCCCTCTGGGGAATCACAGATTTGTTTGGTGGAGGAAAGTCACACCACAGCAAGGGGTCTGCATCCTCTCTCCTAAACTGTAAGTTAAAATCCATCAGTCATTTTAAATATGTCATACACAGAATTCTACCCTACAGCATTAAAATAAACAGCATGATACTGGTTTTGTGTTATTTTTCTTTCATCTACTAAATAGTCTCTGCTAGGCACTCCAATACTACAGTAATGGGCTCTGGATAATAACTTAAACTCAGAGTTAGACTTTAACCATATTGAAGTGCTCTTCCTTACAATTCCACAGCACCATGACATTTTTCAGCAAAACACAAGGGAAAAAAGTGAGAATGAAAAAATGTGGTTGCATCATATTAGGAAACAATAGGCTAAATGCCAATCTTCAGGCATTTCTAAGTGATATCCTTGTGTTTATACTATTAGTTCAACCAACATTACTCTGCTTCAAACTAAAATAATAACAAGAACAGAACCATTTGTTCAGCCTGACTGCTGGAAAAGGAAAATGACGTTGTGTGTAGAACAGGAAATTATGTTGACTGATAACAAATATAATTATTTCCGAATTATTATGATTGTGTCACAATCATTCCATGAATGCAAAAGATTTTTTTTTCTCCACTCCTCCTTTTCCCCCTACAGCACAACTCCTTATCTTCCCTCTTTGTTCCTACCTTCTGCAGCAGTTGCAACACTGGCATTGTGCCCCAGCACATGAAAGCTATAGTATTGTGCATTATCAGACTTTTTGCCTGGAATAAGATGGATGCAGAAACACTCTTTTTAACAAAGGTCCCACTTTATCTTTTCCCAGGCTTCTTCCCCCTGCTCTTTGAAGCTTTACTAGAGTATATTGTGTCATAGGGCAGCATAAAGGGTAGCTACTTCCTGAGAGGGTTTACAGGCTGCAGAATTAGTTTGGTTTTAAGAAAACAGACCTTAAAACAATAATTCATGACAGTGTCACTGTAAAAAGACTAGTGATTCTGGCCTGAGGTGTTAGTTGGTTGGGTGAAAAGGTTCATGAAATGGATTCTAACAGGAAAAAAGTAGAATAAGAAACAATGATTGGAGAAAGCCTCCAAATTGGTAAGCTATTGTAGAAGATTATAGCTGATGATGTGTGCTACAGCAACTGAAGAGAAAGAAGATGGATTGTGAAAATTAGACCTCGATGAGAAGCAAAGAACTGAAAAAAAATAGTAAACCATAACTGATTTGCAACAGCTTGTTAAATAATATTGAAAAAGGTTACCCAAAATGGGGGAATAGTTCAGATGCTGAATTCTGGTTTTTCATTAACTGAAGCATGGGAAATTTTTTGGGGTGAGCAGTTATCATGACCTGAAACCTGTTCCAACTATGCTGGTGGGAAAAAAAAGGAGACAGCTTCAGTTGTTAAAATCCACAGGCTACAGTAGAGAAAGCCTGCACAACAAGCCTTTAGCAGCAGCTGGACTAAATAGCAGACTCTAGGAAATACCCCAAAGTGAAGAAATATCCAAAAAACACTGCTAAGCTTTCGATAGATTCATCTGCAGTGACTAAGCAGCCACAAATAGGACAGGTTTACAATGGAAAATTGCAGTGTTCGCTGAAGTGGAGTATCAGCTTGTGTGGAAAAGACCATTAGACAGTAGCAGAGGCCAATGTCCCCCAACATTGCATGTTCTAGTAGTCCCCAGCCACCCTTTTGTTGTGCTATGAACTGTAGGAGCTGGAGGATAGGAGGCAGATTTGTTTGTTGGATTGCTGAGCTGCAGAAGGCTGGCAGGGAGCTGCTGGCACTGGGAGGTGGTCACTCAGAGCCGTGAAAAGTCGTTCTGAAAAAGGCAGTCACGACCGTCTGCCTCACGCAATGTAACCAGTCACATCTCATCAGAGATGTCTAATGTCCTAATGATGTCTGCACTTCTTATTGACTGTGCATGAGAGAAAAGACTGTCTTAGACAAGGAGACTTTGTCCCAAGTGCTAGCTCTGGACTGAGTCTACTTAAACAGGGTTTAAACAAATCCTTGTGAATTGTAGCAGAAGATTGCTGTTTTGAAAAGGGCTGTGTTTATCCTGGGCACTTGAGTGTCACATCTGTGTCTTTTCTTTGACTGCCAGGATCTGGAAACTTGGGGTCATAGCAGCAGCTCTTAATCTGGCTTTCCAATGTGGTGAATCTCTTTTTGAACTAATCCTTATAAAATAAGGGTTTCAGACAAACCGTGAGGCACAAATACAGCCACCAGCTCTCCGAGACCCTGTTTTTTGTGGAAAAATTAAGAATTTCTGTATTTGCCTGGGATATAGATTTGCTTTGTAATAACTAGCTCAGAAGTGGATGTGCTACAAAACTCCCATGTTTGACCTCTCAGGATGTCACAAGGTAGGGAAGCAGCCACTGTCTGATCATCCCTTTCATACAACACACAGACATCTCTATTTTATATGAATCCATTAGGTCTCCGACCAGGCTTCACATCCATTCCTCCATTTCTAATGCTTCAGCTACAAACATCCTGGCAACATTCTACTCTTGCTATTTTCATAAAGATACATGTAAAATCTACTTTTCTCTCCCTTGCCTTGTTAACAGAGTGAAGCCAACAGTATTGTCCCCAAGTTGCCTTGCTGCTTTGATTCCTTAGGCTAAATTTTAGAGTATAAATATCTTTTATTTATCACAAGATGAACACAGGATTTCCAGCATGTATAAACTATTAGAAGTGAAACATTCTGAAACAAGTATGTCCTCTTGCTCCAGAAAGCCAAGTCTTAAAACTATCTTAGCTGCAACTGGACAGTGTAGAAATTATCACAGGGTCTTATATAGGGAAACTGCTTGTAAGCAACATTAAAGGAGATGGATCACTAACTCCTCAAATAACAATGCCTTAAAATAATGAAAGTGGAAAAGAAGAAACTTGAGACATCCAAAACCTGCAAGCTTATCTTGGCAGATAAACTACTGTTACTAGCTACCTATTGAGCCAGCTAATGTTTAATTTCACTAACCTTGAGTGAAGGCCTATGTAAGAGGCACAATCAGACAATAGGTGCAGAGGAAGAGATAAGGAAAAATGTAGAAAGATTAGCAAGGAGAAAGGCTAGTAGGGGATTTTGTCTGCTACAAAAAGAATTATGTTCTTAATGGAAGGAATAAGACATAAAAGAAAGGACATTAGAACACACTAAAGACAAGAGATCTGAGCTTTACAAAGTGTACTATGCAAAAGAACTCATTAATATATATTTAAATATAAATATATATACATATATATGCATTTTGCAGAGATATGAAAAGCTTTATGCCTTGAATCATGTTCTAATCATACTTTGCCTTTCTGAAATATGCGTGCTTTGTTGTTGGCAATGGGATAACACTATTTGTGTTCTATTTATTTATACTGCACAAAACCATGTAAGATATATATTATGCTACAGCCAAGGCTTTGATACACAGGAATATTTCCTCTTTTAAATTATTACCATTCCTTTTAGCTCATCAGGAGCTTCATCACAGCTACCTGCCTTGAAGAGTCCAGATTATTTCAAAACATCCTTATGCTTTGCATTGATGTTCCAGACAATTCAAAAGTGGGACATCTGTCTGTGAGTACTTGGCAATAGTTTGCTGACAAGAGCAAAGAACATAAAGAAACATTATTCTAGATCCCATCAGAAGAGCCAAGTGCAGAAGTAGAAAGAGACTGGTTCAGGCTTCCTTTCTCAGCTGTGTAACACACAGAGTAGGCAGTCACAGCTGCATTGCTGGCTAGTAACGAAAGGTTTGGGCTGCTGCAGCAAGTTTTGATGTATCAGCCATCTCTGAAGCAGATCCCTAGCTCAGGCAATTTCTGGACTCTTTGAAGGAAGCCTAAAGTTAGTATTTCCTACTGCCTGGATATTTCTTAATACCTAAGGCTTTTACTGGTTAGTGAAAAACATGAGGTATTTGGAGTTTACTGGAATTTTTAGCATCTAAATATGGTCCTATCTGATAAATCCTCAAAGTGCTAAAAGCATACAGAAGGAAAGACTTAAAACAGTGGACTTATTTTTGTCCAAATTCCATCAGCCACTGCTGAGACCAGAGAGCAAAAGGAACTATAGAGCCTAAGGAAGACTTTATATTTTATATTGTGCACACTCATATATTGTGTTACATGTAAGGACCACAAGGCATGATTCTGATCCTAGCACTTATGTGTGAGTTTATATATTTCTATATGTATGTATGTATGTATGTAATATATTATATACATTTTATATGATGGTTTTTAGTAAACTTATAATGTATACCACATAACAATTCTACTGCTGACATGCATGTATATACTAAAATAGAGCTATAAGATAATGGTAGTGTGCATAATGACGAAAGATGATGGTAGTAGTATTAGAGTAAGTAGAGCTAGGGAGTTTTCTGTAAGTTTTAGACTAAAGGAGTGAAGAAAAGCCAACAATGAAGCCTCCTAAAGGAGTACACTATATGTGGGACGCTTAGGCCAACCATCATGAGCATAACAATTTAAGCATTTAAACTTGTTGGGTTGTTTGAGTCCAAGTGAGTTTCAACCTGACTGATTCCTTGATCTGTTTGAAAATCTAGCATAAACACATGTGCTGACAGAGACGGAAGAGAGGGCATGGAGTGGGAATGAGCAATCTAAGGAGGAACTCCTTCTACCAACTTTGCTTTGAAATTCCAGCTCTGGCAGCACCTGGGAGTGCTGTGCAGACAGATTATAAGAAATCACTTCTGTTGCTGCATACAACCAGAGCCATATGTGCATATCAGAGCATTATAAATAATGCATTCTTTGAATCTTGTTACCAAAACAAACAGACCATTGTTAAAACACCCTGCCAGCATCTATCTCTTGTTTCCACTAAAAATATTCCTTGAACTTTCAAGTTGTAACTGTCAGCCCTATAAAGCAAAAGGCAAAGATCTCTGACAACTTGTTAAGGAAAAAACTTTAGTGAAAACTTCAGAGTAAAACATGTTTCAAACCTCACCTGTTCAAATCATTCAAATCATCTTTTTCTTGTATTTCAGAAATCTTTACTACTAGCCCACTGGCTAATAATAATTTCCTGTGTGTTTATTGGAAGATGAATGTGTTTTATTTGCCTGTTTAAATTCCAGAAATCTGCTCTATTTCAACCACATATGAAGATATAATATATTGGTTGGTGAGGTATGAGCAAGGGCATAGTCTGCTGGGATGAGATTGTCATTCTTCCCATAAGGGGATATATCCAGTACATGCCAAGTTTCCGCAGGTGTTTATGTTGTAATGAAGACAGATATTTCAATTTCTCCAAGTTTTAAGGAGGGGAAAATAGAAGTATTATGGTTAAAGACCTTTTCTGAAATTTGTATATTAGTTTTGGGCAAAACCTTTAAGTCTGTGCTTAAGGTTAAATCATCATAAATGGATATACTCAGGGAAAAAAATAATTTAAAAGCTGCTTTAAATAGAACGCTGGTCATAGAGGACACATAGAATAAAGGCAGGAAGGTAAGGAGACGCATCACCCCTCTTTCCCTTGAAGCACATGTTGTGAAGCCTTGGGGGCAGCCATCCAAATTACTGCAGACAGTATCCATTCTTCTGTAGAAAGGATCTGAGGGTGACAGAGGAAGAGTGTTCCCCTTTCCATTGCTGCCTCTGCAGGTGTTCAAGTTTTTCCTCCTCTGGTGTGCATTGCTAGCCACAGTTTGAATGTAGTCCTATGTTACTCCCAGGGCCAGAGAAGATTCCCCAAACCAGTCATAGCTGCTTTGTTACTGTTTGTTTATACTGCAGTATAAATAGTAGTGCCTCTCTGTTCCAAGTATTTATACAGTCCCTATCATTGCTGAGTCCAAGTTCTTCCCAGTCTTAAATGTGTTTTTTCTCACAACAGCACTGTGAGGGCAGTGCTATTCACCCATCCAGGAGTAGGAAGCCAGGACACAGGACAATTAAGGGCTGAACAAAAGCATGCAAACATCTGACTTCACTGATTCCAGTAGCATTTATACATCTAACTAGAACTTTGTGTCCATGCCTAAACAGCCAGCACACCATCCCTTGACAAGTTATGGGGCAGGGAATTCAACTCAGCTCCCACCACCTAGCAGATGCCTTTCTTTTCCACGAGGAATGTGTCTGGTGAAACACGGGAATAACACTGCATAACAAGGACACTGCCTGCCCTGAGGGGTAAATACTGTGGTCCCTTATTGCTGTGTAGATGATTTTCACAGATGAAAGTCGAAGAACACTAAGTTAATGTAAAAAAGAAGTAATTGTGGAGTGAAAAGTTAATCACTTCTTCCCACAGCCTCAGAAATATCTTTAAAAGTTACACCTCCTAGAGGCAACTTTTCCCCTGGTAGGGATTCTGGTAGGAGAGTCATATATGAGTGATGGAGTTTTCCTGCTGTGCTCTGGGTTTTCTTGTTCAGGACAGTCTGTGGCTCTGAATTTTTCCTACCTAATGACTACAGGATTTGGTCTTTTAATTGGTTTCTGTGTATTAATTGCGTATGAAAAGCTACGGTATTTATCTTTGTAAAGCAGTTCTGAATGCTGAATAACTAACTATTTTTCATAAGGGGTTTTACTATACAGCCTGCAAGGGAATGCAGATTTATACGATAAATACAACTGCTCCAAAAGAGATGAGATTTATCTTAGCAACTGGCTAAGTCTCTCTAGGATTCATCCCCAGTCCCAGTCTATCAGTCAGTATATCTTTCTTCAAAGGTTTCAATGCAATAAACCATACACTTTTATAAATTATAAAAGTTTTATTTTGTCAGAGACACGAGGAATTCCTTGATGTGAGAGTTTTTATCCCTTAATGAATAACATTAATAGCAGTAGTATTAATTATTTACTTTATATCCTAATCAGGATTATATCCAAATATCCAAGGCACAGCCTTGAGCATAAATGAACAAGGGCAGTTTAGGGTTACAAGGCTAATATAGTCTCTAGACCCAAATAAATAAATAAATAAAAATCTTACCAAGAAACAGCAGAATCTTAACAATTGCGGAGCCAGCAGGACCCTGGAATGATTTCGAGTTCACCCTTTATGGCCCAGGAAAAATACATTGTTAAGCAATTTTGTTGTTCCTACCAGCAGACCTTGAAGTGGAAATTAACGAGTGGTGGTATTCTCTCACACCCAATCCCCTGTACATTTGCATTCATTTGCATATGAATGCCCAGCTAATTGTTTTGAAGTAACAATTAAGAGAACAATAGAGGAAAGAAAAGGGACTCCAGGCAGCAACTGACACCTGGGACTCTGTATTAAGAAAAGCTTTTACATATTTGAATTAAAAATAGACAAAAGAACAGAAACAGGCAGGCATAAAATTCATTACTGTAAGGAAAGTAGCACATCACATCCGTGCACGCTACCATGCTCCAGAATATGTTTCACACTCATCCAGCCAGGAGATGTACAATATACTGGTAGAGGAGGTTTTTCCTTCTGGTGTGCATTTTAGAAAAAAGTTGTTTTCTCACATTCCCCATATGCCTGAACCAAAGAGTTTGAGTTTAGAAGGAAAGGATTATTTTGGCAATTTGGCATCAATTTCAAAGTGGATTAACCTTTCCTGAGAAGCTCAGATGTGCATGGATTCAGCAGTACCTTTAAACCATTTGCCTGCGGTTAGAACTGGATCCATTGGAATATGATAATAGAGGTTTAATTTCTATATAACACCATCAGTGCCATCTGAAATTATTACTCAGGCTGCTTTTCCAGTAGGGATCCAATTATCCAATTGTTGGTGCAATGTGATTTGTTTGACTCAGTCCTCCCTCCTGGTAATGATGATGTAGCTTTTTTTTTTTATCTAGAGCAATTGCTGTTGTTAACTGCATCACTGGCAAATGCTTAGGCTCTGCTGTCCCCTCCTGCAAAGAGAGGCATGGGATTGGGAAGTAGGCTAGGAATGGAGCTAGGCACAGTTTCGCTCAGTAATAACCCCTGCTACTAAAGAGGTTTATTGACTCCAAATTACTGAGCACTAAAAGCACTTTTGTACCCAATAGGATCATCTGAGCCCTCCTGTAGAGAAAAATGCCAGCACACAGCAGAATGGAAGGAAGTGTGAGGCCACAAGAAAGGTGTGCATCAGCCAAAGAAGTGGGGAGCAGTGGGGCTGGAGAATGGAACAAAGCTCTGGGTGAAAAATCTGCAGCAGTGGGTTCTCTTGGGGAGACAGACACGAGCAGAATCCTGATAACACCTGCAGGCCAGGAACTGCTCACACAGGACAGTATTTTTAACCTAAAGCTCCTTTTGAAAGGTTTTCTTTTACAGAGCAAAGAGAAGGAAAATTGTATACTGTGTACATTTCAAGAACCTAAAAAAACCCCCAAAAACCCCGAAAAAACCAAAAGAAAACAAAACACAACCAACCTCCCAAAAACCATATCTATTAACTAGGAAAACCCAGGCTCATGACCAACTATTTCTGAGCCAGGTGAGACCATAGTCTGCAAAAGATGTCTGGGAGATACTCTTAATGCAAAGGTGAAAACTGTAATCTGACCATAAATTACATTTCTTGAAATGCAAAATTACTTAGCCTTGAATAGTTATGAGCTGTGCTGCAGGGAATAGAATCTTGGTACTCTGGTGGTCATGGGTGGCAAAACTCCCTGAATGTACCAGGCCTTTTTAAGTGAGAGGTCTTATTATTCAGAGCAATAAAAACTTCCTCTTTTACAATTAAATAGTTCATTTTAAAAAGAAGAGACATACAAAGAGGAGCAGGTTATCTAGCTTTTTTTATTGTCCTTCCTTAAATATCTGTAATTTCTGGTTTATTTTGATAAAAAGTTATTGTGAGATAACATACATTATACAATAGTATATATCACACCACAACTAAGGCATGTGAATCTACAGAATCTTGTTTGAAGATGATCCTAATCACGAAATGAAATATTTATAACACATTCTTCAGTATTGTCTGTTCAAGTTGCCTGAATTGCTGGAAAATAAATGTCATATCTATATAGGACTGCAATGGCTTTTCTCCTTCTTGATCACAAAGATAAGTAAGATAGATCCATTGAAAGGCAGATAGAACTTTCACTATAAAGGATTTAAAATATGGAATAATCCATCTCCACATTATTTTTTAAAATGCTCTATGGGAGGTATTTCTTTCTCTTCCTCTTTTAACTTTTCCTGTTTTCACTTCTCCTGTTTTCCCATTCTTTTCATGTACTTCTAATACATTAAATAGAATGTTATGGAATGAAAAATAAAAGTCTCTGTTATGGATGAATTATTTTTTTCCATCAAGTTGTCTGAAGGTTAGACAGTCAACACCTACAAATTACACAGATGTGTCATATTCCTAAATGAATTGTATTATGCTGGCACACCTATGAATACTAAAAAAGATCTGCCACAAATCTCAGTATAAAATGCACCCCTCTAATTCATCTGAGAGTATACTGAATACAAGAACAATGTGCTACTCTAAAAAGCAACAACTTGCTGTGGGTGATGTTCTTTAGCAATTAGTTCTTTATCTCTTTGTTGGAATAACAGCTCTCTTTTCAAATTTGCAAATAAGGGAGTCACTATGAATTGGTGACATTATTACACTGCTTTTATATTAAAAGCCATCCTCGTGTAGTGTATGAAGCAAGAAGTGAGGAAGGAAGATACTAGCAAGAACAGGGACAACTCTAGTACCCATTTTGAAGGAAACTATTGCCTCAAAATGTAATGCTAGATGTGTATTTTTTAAAAGTCTTCCTAAAAATATGGTCTAATCCCGTATCATTTTCTGTGAATGAAGTGGTAAGGAGGAAGAATTGCCATTTTACAGCAGCAACAAACAATAACATTTTGTGCAAGGGAATCAACACTGTAACTGTTGATTGAGGAGCCAAGATAAGTGGCAGAGTGTTGATCAGCCAAAATTACAATGGAGGGAAAGGGAAAAGAGTAGCTTAGCAGCCTCAAAAATTTCCTTCAAGCTTGGTCAGAACAGCAGTGGAGAAAGTTCCACCAAAACCAAGTGTCGGGGTACCTTTGGTGTTTGCTGCCCCGAGATGTGTGAAGGTGTCATTTTCTCAGTCCACGTTCATAGAATAAAACACAGAGGTCGAGTGGTCCAGTCCCAAGGTTGTTTATTCGCTGTTATCTATAACATTTCTTGTCTGCCTGACAAGGTTTGCCCTGTTCCTGAGCCATGAGCATCTCTCTCCCCTCTCTGGGCGGTGCTATCTTTTATACTTAAAATTACGTCTCTAATGTTTACAATTACTTCCCAACAACTATCATCTATGTTAGAGAGTGAGTTTCTACTTTAACCAATCCTAAAGTGCCAACTCTACAGCAGAAATGGAGAGCAAGAAGAAGAAGAAGAAAGGGATTCAGACACACCCATTTTCCTCCATCTTGTCCCCTAAAACCTCCTTATCTAAAACCCTAAAATCTGCATTTACCATCTCCATACTAACACTACTTAAACTTTAGTAACTCTCTGATTCTCAAACAAAGGTGGTAACTTGTTCCACGGCTCGTAATCAAATCCACAGGTGTTCTGAGCATCATGCCAGGATTTCTGAGCCTCCTGACTGGAGTTTAAATTGCTCAGAGTAAGAGAAGGATTAGACTGATTTCCCACACCAAGGACATTGTTGGGATCAATTTAGTGGAGGAAAGACGGGGGAATGCTGAGATGTGTGAACTAGCAGGTACAGGACACAGACACTTCTTTGGACATTATGGGAAGATAAAATGGAGAACAGATTGAAAAAAAGGTTTTAGGAGTATTTACTGGGACAGGTGGGTAGTGGAACATCTGGAAGTGGTAGAGTTTTAAAGGTGATTAGAAGGATTTTGGAAGTTGATCAAGACTGGTGGCAGAACAGGAGGACTGTAAATACAGATAAAATTGTTATTCAGTGTTTAGCAAAGCTGGGCCCAAACTGTTAGGTGCTACCCTAATGCAAACAATACATAGTAATAATAGCTTGCCATAGAACTCATCATACCATAAAATGTTAGTTCTAAACACGTGATGCCATTATGACTGTGATTTCTTCTAAAACATAGTTATTTCAGAAAAGGATAGCTTAATTTCCTCATTTTACGACATTTTAACTTGTTAATTTAGTATTCAGCATGCTATGAAGTGTCCTCCTATTAAATATTTATTAGTGAAAGGTAACCTAAGGTGTCACAAGTTGTAATTTTGTGGTGGATCTGGTGAAAAGTAGATTCTATTTTCAACATTCAGCTCCAATGGCAGTACAGTAGTAAAATAATTAGAATGTATACATGAAAGCTGAAATAAAATTATACCCAGTGGGCCAGTGCTAATGCATATGGTACTAAAGTAGAAATACATAAAGAAAGATTATACACTAGGTAGTCCGAAGAGATTCTAGTCAATCTACCATGAACAAGAATCATAATTGCCATAAACCACAGTGAAAAGTGCACCTAGTCAGAGGTCACTTTGTAGCATGAGTAGAACAAAGATAATGAAGTGTGGTCAAATTGTAGAACCCACCCTGCAGGCCTTCGATTAGGGCACTTGCTAATTCTTTAATCTTTAGTTGTGCATGTGTAAGGTGTATGCCCTGCCAAGACAATTCAAAGTTGCATTTTTTTCTGTGTGAATGTGTGAATCAATATTAGTGATTGAGTAAGACAAGCTCATCTGTTCACTCTTCTTGAAACATGACTTATGTGGTGAAACTACATCTAGTGGGAGGGCAACTGAAATGCGTATAGCCAAATGAGTGAGAGCTTGCCAAACAGGTTTTCTGATCTGTAACAAAAGCATCTGGACAAATGCTAGTGCTAAAATTGTCACTTAGTTTGGGATCAAAAGGTCTGCATTTACCATAGCTTCTGCTATTTTGTTTGCTTCAACTGAGTTAAGTGAAAATCAGCTGTGTCCATATGTCTTCTTGTGGAGCCATGGAAGCAACAGTTTCATGTTTTAAGAGAAATGTTTCTAGACACCTGTGGGTTGTTGCTTACATATTTCAAAGAGAAAAGAGGGTATAATACAAGACTTAAAGAGAGTAGTTTTGTGTCCAAAGTTTATGAAATTGGTATTTTCTGTTCTTACTCAAACTGATTTCCAGCACTTCATATTCCACAGACAAACATGCAACTGTGCAGAACAAAGGCTTAGCCAGTCTCTGGACTGATCTTATAATTATTTCAGGTTCTCAGATTTTGAAGAAGAAGAAGAAGAATACTTATTTTCTATTAGCTAATGGATGCTGTTTTGCTAAATCATGCCCTGATTTACAGAGAGGAAATCTCCCAAAACCAAAGATAAAGAAAAGTCAAACCCGGAGAGTGTATGGGTAAGAAAAGAACTACAAAAAGTCATTAAGTATGGTAGATTAAATGCTAACACAGCACATGAAACTCTCAGTCACTTTATTATTCATTGAGTCTTATTTGTCCATTTTATTTACATCTGTAAGGCCATCCTCTTGACTCATGGCACATGGAAAATCTGTCCTCTGAGGGCATGCTTTCTACTAGTGATGGGGGTTTGGTTTCCTTTTTTGCTTAGAAGAGAACACATGACTGATGATTGTGAATTAAATGTAACCCAGTGAGCTGTCAGTGACAGATATGCATTATGTGCACTAGTACTAGTCCAGATGTCATTGCTACACTCTACTATTTTTCCTTTAGCAGCTTACAGCCCCTAATTAAGGTTTAACTTTCTTTTTAACACTTTCAGATCCCAAGGCACCATATAATTGAATTATTTTTATATTAAAGCTAGTTATTTGAGAAGAAATAGGATGTAGAGACACACACTTATAAATATGCAATAATTTTGAAAAAATACTATTTCTTAATAAACGAAGACATTAATTTTGATGAGCATAACAAAAAAGGAAAGGAATGCCACCCCTACAACATGACAGATTGTCATTTGTTTTCTTTCCAAAATGTTTATGGGGTGAAAATCTAACAGTAATCTATAGCCACAAGCACTACTCTCTGGGTGCATCCAATCTAGCAGCTTTGTTTTCACCTTCTTTTTAAACCTAGCTTCTTGAATCTATAGTATTAACCCCTATGTTTCCCAAATTGCACACAGCATTCTAACAACATGACTCCCACTGACTTTAATGAATCTTGATGCTGAGGATTATGCAGCTGACTGATGGCTGTAGTCGACATGTACGGTATGCAGTCACAGATCATTACACTGCCTTGTCTCTCTTGCCAGCTATAAGCAGTAGCTATAGTCTCTAGGCAATCAGCTTAATTTGCAATGGATTTAATACAAAATATTGTGAAACTGGAAGGAAACATTTTGCTGCCCCACTCCATGCTGAAAGGAGAAGACCTGATTTCTTATTATCTATCAGAGTAAAGCTACCTCCCCTCAAGAAAAATAGCACTTCTTGTTTGTTTTAAATGAGAAAAAGCTGAAATTTTAACCAGCCCAGCTCCATAGGTCCCAGCAAATTCCTCTTTCTGTGACTGTATGTTTACATTTTTCAAGGTAAGTTTTTCAATTCCAATCTAATCAACTATCAAAGGGTAATGTATTAAGAGAAAATGGATCAGAGTTGTATGGGTCCTGAGATTTTCCTGTCAAAAAGTAGGAAAGTGGCACTTTTTCTGCCTGTCCCCACTGTCACCCTGGAGGAGAATGGGGAGGCAGTGAATACATCTGGAAAACAACCCCATGTTCTCAGACAGAAAGCCTGACACGTGGCTCTCCTGGGACTCTGTGAGAGCACCAAACTAAAACGATGGTCCTTCTCTTTCTCTTTTCTTTTTTTGTCCTAGTTTTTTTTCTGCCATGTCTTGAAAAGAAAGTCTGTCTGGCAGCAATACTCTTCTCTTGTCTTCTTTATTCTTTCCGACAGGAGAGGCAAAGTTGCAAGTAGTGAATGAGGGCTGCAGTCATTTGGAGTTGGTGCATTAAATGCATAAAATATATCCAGAACAAGAGTCCTGCTTGATCCTGACACTTTTCCCTTGACATGGCATTAAGGAGAATGTCCAGCCTTTAATGGAAAGGGAAACATGATGATAAATGATGAGGAAAAGACTGAGGTACTTAATGTCTTCTTTGCCTCTAAGACCAGTTGCTCTCCAGGTACCCAGTGTCCTGAGTGGGAAGACAGAATGGGGAGAAGAATGAAGCTTCCATAATCCAAGGGAAAATGATAAGTGACCTGCTACACTACTTAGACACGTGCAGGTCTATGGGCACGTGTGGGAACCATACAATGGTACTGAAGGAGCTTGCAGAAGTGCTCACTGAGTCACTTCCCATCATTTACCAGCAGTCCTGGTTAACTGTGGAGGTCCCATTGACTGGAAGTTAGCAAATGTAACACCCTACAAGAAGGGCTGGAAGGACGATCCATGGAACTACAGCCTGTCAGCCTGATGTCAGTGCCAGGGAAGGTTGGACTCCATGGTCTCAAAGGACAACCTAATGGTTAGATGATTCTATGTTTCTAAGGCGCTGTTAGATTTGAAAAGATAATCAAAGGTTCTTATTTCCCATTTTTTTTGCCCAATTCTTCTCAAATAATTAAACATCTTTCTTCAGATTGTAGTTTAAATATCTTGCATTCTGATCTCACATATAAGTTCACCAGCAGGAAAGAAACAAGAAGTGTAATAGGAAGCAGCAATATCCTTGTGCAGAAATATTAACAATTTATTTAGTTTTTAAATCAAAGTTGTAAAGAAATCAATGTTAAATCAATCAATGTTGAATTGATTTTAAATTGATGTTATTATTGCTTCTAATGAATGATATTTGAGAGGTATGTGTTTCTGTTGTACAAAACAGAATGATCATTAATTGGGACATCTTATGAAAGCCTTGCAAGAAGGATGTAACTTTGGTTTCTGCCAATTAAATAATACCAAATTGATCCAAAATATATTTAAATGAGTGTATGAGTTATCATTGGATATTATACAAAAATTTGCAGGAAAGGACTGATAAATTAATAAAATTCTAAGCAGTTTTTAATTTAAAAGGGCAGGTAGGTAGTAGATACATATATGGTCATATTCCTAATGCACATAAAATGCTAATTCATGTGGTTTGTATGTAAATAATGAGCAATTATTATAACAAGCTGCTAATGAAAATATGATTAAACTTTGTTCCTGTAAATAATATTATGGAATTAATTCGATGCTATTTAAGCATAAATGTCGAGACATATTCACACAAAAAAGTAAATATTTGCAGGCATGTGTAGGCTTGGTGTACATATGTCCAACCATATCCCATTTCAGAGCACTTTTGTAATTAGTGTGCATCAGACAGCACTGGGATAGGTAAGTGCAATTATGCACACACTTGGACATGCTTTAAGAATTGGATATGAGGCACAATGTAAGGAACTGGAATTCACACAGAAAGTCTGTGGTGTAATTAAAGTGAATTAAAGGCAGCTCTCCTGGATCTCTGGCTGGAGCTCTAGTCTTTTTAAGATCCTTTCAGACCAGGAAATACCTAGAAATACCTATAAAATTATAGTAGTTATAAACCAACAAATTGATTTTGGATCTTGTACAGTATAATTTTTTCCAGCTGTTATAAATATTGTCTTGTTAATAATGACTGAAGAAACATAAGAAGAAAATTCTTACCAATGAGAGTAAGCAACTGTTAAGATTGTGCATGGGATTATAAGAAATTGATTAGAAAATGAGCAATAATGTTTTATCCAATACTCTGTACAACACAAAGCTTCCCAGGACTGCATTTAAGAAAATTATGATGATGATGATGATAATTAGGAAGATAAAAACCTTGGCAGTGGATTGTCTGGAAAATCTTTCTGTTAAGTTGGTTTAAATGTGTGCTTGGGTCAACTAGCCTGTCTCCTGGAGTCACTTTTCTGGCCATAACATCTTCTTCACTTTTTGCCTTTGGAGTCTTAGGGGTGTGCTCCTGTCATTTGACTGCTCTCAGCATTGCCTTTCTGTGGTGCTCTGTTGAATTTAGGCAGAAGTCTCCCTTGTGCTCAAAAAAGTTGTTTCAATGCAGGAAGTAAATCCAGCACTTCCTTCTAAATCTGATGTATCACTTCCCTGTGTCTGTCAGGGCTCTGTTGCCATGGACTTTGCAAAAGGCCCCTTTACAAAGGGGTATAGGATACCCCTGAGGTATCATGTACCTCCAGCTTTTGCATAAATCACTTAGCACCTTAAATCCAGTGCTTGGTTAGAGATTTATTTATTCTTTCAACTCACTTCAGATTCTTCTACAAGTCCCATGCTGTACCACTGAGGTCTGTCTTAAGGTTTCAGAAGAATCTCAAGGGCATGTGCAGAATGCAAAAAATTACTGAAAGTTTTGCAATTTTTCCTTCATGTCTGCCAGCCTGGGCAGTAAGTGGAAATATATACTGACTTCTTTCAAGTGCTCTGCTCAATGATTTTGGCTCAGAGCAGATCCCAGGTTTACCTGAAGACTCTCTGACTACTTTTCGGCTGCTGATTTACTCTGTCTTAGTTTCAATGAGCATAATAACACCTCTTGCTGGCAGCCTTGTCAGCTTTTTCTTTACCAGCCTCATCACAGCTAATGGTACTTTGCATTTCAGTAGTTCTATCTTGCCTTTGCCCTCAGAATGTCCTGAAATACGTGCTTAGGTTTCAATTCTTCACAGACCCTGAGATGAATGCTCTGTTTTTCTCTATATGTTGGAAGTATTTGTCCTGTTATGAGGCTTCTGTCTATTGTCCAGAGAAGTGATAGATGTGCCACCCCTAGAAACATTCCAGATAAAGTTGGATGGGGCTCTGAGAAACCTAATACAGTCAAAGATGTCTCTGCTCACTGCAGGGGGGTTGAACTAGATGATCTTCAAAGGTCCCTTCCAATCAAAATTATTCTGTGATTCTATGATATTATGATTTTATGAGTTGCTCTGCCTTGTTGCTCAAGCAGCCACTGATATCCTTTTGTGTTAACAGCTATATGCTCCAAGTAATAGCATGGCCTGCATCTGGATTTTTCTTATTGGCAGCCTGCATGCAGTGCCTTAGGAAGCTTTATAATCATTCCTTTGTCACATTTCTAAAGTCTGATATTAGCACTCAGATGCGATGCTGGAGCTGTGCAGCAGTTGGCTCCACAATTCAGCTGGACTATTGAACAGCAATAGGCTGCTGACTATTTAGTAACCCAACCAATATGGCAGCTTTCAGTTGGCAGCCTTCTTCTGCCGTGTGTTTATATATTTGAATCAACACATAACTTTGAATTTGCCAAAATCACTTTGCAGATGGTCTTCTCTGTATTGGAAATCACTGTTCTCAGTTGCTGCATGTACTGCCATTTTCATTTTCTCTGGTAAAAGTGAGTTTATTAACAGTGCTTTTTTTTTTTTCACTTCTCTTGAGGGACATCTTATAAGGCTGAGCATTTTTATTTCTGTATTTGTATCTGCTTTACAGAAAATTTATGCTGCTTCTAGACCACTGCACTCAAAATCCTTTCTCTTTTAAGGCTATTCGAACCTATATGTTTGCTCTGTGCAATCAGCTGTCACTGTTTTGATGCTGGGCATTTTAGCAGTCCATGTTTTTTGCAGAAAGTCCTCTAACATTCTGAACTTATTCCACCACTGTCTCCCAAGGTCTCAGCCTGCCTCAGGAGAACCTGTTTTTCTTCCAGATGCAAGAATAACTCAGCCACAGAATGAGAGTTCCCAACTTTGCTATTTAAATGTTTGCCTTCCCTGAGATTTCTCAGATTTGGGTAAAGAACCTACTCGGACACACCATAAAGGAAATATATTACCTACCAAAACTTGCCACTGATTCATGTTTAATGTGTTTTTCCATTGTGACAGTGTTATTCCAACATGCTAACATCTGGGTAGAGACTCAATTCCCGTTTCCACTATTTTCATACTTGTGTAAGGATAGTGTAGAAAGAAGCAATTTCAGGGGAGGACGTTTCTGGTGCTACTGTCATGCCGCCTCTTTGATTTTGTTTTTATCCCATGTTTGCCTGCACACCAGACAGTTTGTGCTGTGAGACTCTATGGCCTGACTGTTGCCAGCATGTCTCACACACTGCCTGCTGAGTCAAATCATAGAGGCTTCCAAGTTTCCTACCTCATCGTGACAAGTCATGTCCACAGAGATGCTGCAAATACAACCAGAACTTCGCTGGGCTTCCCTGAGACAATCCTAAAATTACTCACACCAGCTGCTTAAAGTATTTCCTCCCAGGACCATGACATTTACCACAGGCAGATGCTGACAAGTAGATTTTTCTGTAATGCTACTCCAAATATAATTATCTTGCTTGAGAGATGAGTAATGCGGAGCTATTTGGTCAAAAAGACCTAGCTGCTCAAAGCACAAGTGGAGAGAGTAGGAATCTCTTTTATAACTCAAGCACCTATAAACCGAGATTTAAAGATTCTGAGATTCTTTTACTCAGACTCCCAAAGAGGTCAGAGAATGTGGATATTTGTGTCTATGTGTTTGTATCTCTCGCTAATAACTTCTGACCTCATTAGTTAATTTGTGTTAAATTTGACTGAAGGGTAACTTTACCCTTCATTCTTGAAAATAATTAAATCTGCATTTTTAAATAATTAATTAATATAATTAGGTGATAATTAATGAAATAATAAATCTTTACCTTTTATGAAATTGTGCAACCACAAAGGGGAAAAAAAGCATTCCCCACATGGGAAAGAAGAATTCCCATGTGAGCATGAATATCTTTTGCATGCTCTAGACTAACAAATCTGCAAACAAGAAGCACAGTTTATAAATTATGAGCTTTTAAAATATATACATAATTAAGGCAAGATAAAAACAGGTGGGAAAACAAGTTTCTTGAGTTCCAGGAATCACAGTGGTATTGGTAAATATTGTTCTCTTCCTTTCAGCACTCTTTCCAGGTTTTTCTACATGAGGGACTTGTGTACTGCTTGGACAAGTTAGCATATTAGTGACTGTACTCAGCTACAAATGATGTAGAAAGAATAAGTGCAACTATTAGAGTATGAAAAATCCTAATTACAGGTACAGCTGGAGGACTTCTGTGTTATGTCCTCAGTCTTCTGTCCACCTTAGAGCACCTGAAAAAGGATTCCTTTTGTCTGGTTGCCTAACAGAGAGCAGATGAAGTGACATGGGATATCTTTTTCAGTGCTCTTATACTCCTTTTCCCAGTGACCGTGACTAACTGACACAAAATCAAACAGACTTTGTTTATGCCAAAGACTTTTTTGTCTATTCAGGCTGTTAAGCCATGCTTAATGTCAGTGTAACTTCACTAATCTTTTAACATTAGGCCATACTCTAGAAAAGGCTGCTTTCCTAATAGTATTTAAAATGGATAATAATTCTCAGTAATTCATCTCATATAAAACTGGGCTGTGAATGGAATATATTTAATAAAGAAAAACCCCAAAAAACATCCTTGCACCTCAAAGAGTATTTGGTGGTGAGATTCACACCACCTGTTTTGAAGAAGGAGACTCAGTCAAAACAGCTACAAACAGACTACCTATTTCATGTCTGCAGAGCTGCTGAATCTGCTTTGATTTTCCATTCCTTGCCTCAGAATAACATACTGGAGTTTAACCTTCATTATATGATTATGTCTGTACTTCTCATGGTAATTAAGTGACCTTCTGGAACAGTGAACAAAACTTTCAGGCTGAGAGATTAATTTTGAGAGGTGTGAACTTTTCTGTTCATCCCAATCGATGTTAACTCTGAAGCCTTACAGATAGCTTACATTTCAGTCTCATTAACTATTTCACTGCTGATCACTTTGCACAGAAGACTCACTAATAAAACTGAGCCACAAAAGTAGCTTGTCCCAAATGACTCAGAACTCCAGACCCACCAGATCCTCTTATCTGCAGCATCTCTAACACAGTAGTTTGGTACCAGAACAGGAATCTGTAGCACACCAAAGACTGAGACCAAAAAGCTGATCTTCACCAAAATGTGAGGAAATGACAATAAATAAAATTTCAGATTCAAATAAATAAAACAGGAGTCTCTGTCCTGAAATTATTATTCATGCTCATATTTAATTCAAGAAATACCATTCTTAAATGTAAAGGAAACTGTTGCAGAATTTCTAAGCTCACTCTACGGGTATGCAAGAGAAGCCAGAAACACTGCAGCTCAGCATGGAAAAAGCATACATTGAGCCTTGATCTTAGCTAAGCAGATTAGCACCAAGATAGAGCCAAATCACTTTCACATGTTGTTCTGATTAGAAGCTATTCAGAAAAGTAAGAAGGTGACTTTCTTCCCCAAATGAAGGGGTTGAGCATGTTTAACTCTTGGAAATACTCAGCACTTCATAGCAGAAGTCTCTCTGCTATTTTTTGTGCCTCACGTACAGGGCTTGTCTCCGCTTTTAAGTTATGCCAAGGTGAAAAGTTATGCCAGGGTGAAGTTGAAGAGGAATGTGAAACATCTAAAACATCTCTTCTGTAACCCCTCTTGCTCACTGGCACTCTGGCACTGCAGATTAGATGACCACCAAAGCTCTCCTTCAGCGGCACTGCCACGTCCACCGCTCACCCTGCGCTGCCCAAGCGCCCAGTGCTGCAGGGCAGAGTTTGGGACACTGGCTGAAGTGTTCAGAGGTGCTCAGCCCACCATCACCCCTGCTGGGTCTAGTCACCCAAACATTCCTTCCAGCTTGAGAAGAGTGAGGGGTGCTTTTGTGATAAGGTCAGGTTAAGCAGTTCTCAGGTGAAGAGAAGTGGACGGAGTGGACTTGCTGAAGCCGAGTCATGGGCTTAAGAAATTTCTGTTGGCGCTGCTGAAGCTACTCAGTGTTATATAGCCCCTGGATCATCAGGGACTTTACGATCTTAGTCTATTTGTGTGCTAACAATAACTTCAGCTGCTAGTTTCATGAGCTCTGCTCTTTGCAGGAAACAGTAAACTGTGCCTGAAAATCAGTATGTAAAATTGTAAGGGAAGGGAATAAAACAGGGCCACACAAAAAAAAATTGAAGTGACAAAAGGCTGTAGGAGATTAATAAAACTTAACTGGCTTACAAATAGGAAGAAATTGAATTGTTAAAATAAAACTTAACTGAAATGAGTTTTTAAAAAATTTTCATATCTCAGATCTGCAAGGTTGTATTTGCTGACAAGTCTGTAGCTTGTTATTTTTATACTTTTGGATTTCCATCTCTTTATATCAATCTGGTGAAGGCTTATTAAACTCTTATTTGAATTTTTGTATCTCTTTCTGCCTAGACCTTTACAGTGACTCACATAAAAAGCGATATTTTAAAAATCCATATATAAAAGCTAGAATAGTAGCCCAAGTTTTAGCAATATATTTTGTCAGGCCTTGCTAAGCGAATGATTGGGAAATAAAGTGCCATTTGCCTTGAGTATTTAGATGAAGTGAGTATATTTTGTGGCTTCTGTGGAGAAAACAGGACTCTACTGACACTCCAGCCTGAGAATTCTGCTTTGTACTTGGGTTCTTTTGGAGATAAGTTGTTCTAATTAACTGTTCCTGCATAACTCAGCTGCTTGTCAAATGTTGTTCTTTTCCAGCCTTCTTCATCAAATCTCAGTGGGACAGATAGTTCATCATCCTGTATGTCCATATTTGTTGTTTTGCACTCACAGTGAGTAAATGTATTCAAAGACTTTTTGAAATATTAGTCTGTTTATTCTGTATTATCTGAATGAGGCACATCAGTTGAGCACAGGTAACCTGTTTCCATGAGGAGATTTTGTAATGAGGAAGTATTTGAGGAAATTTGCCTTTTTTGCAGACATAAGGTTGGCTTAGGCAAAGGTGTCTCATTTTTTGTCCTTTTTTTCAATCACCACATGATTCAGTACTTCACCTGCTGATCATGCTAAAATACTTGGATTATCGAGATCAAGATTCCATGGAGCTATTTCTCCATTAAAGAATGATTTCTTTGTTTCTTAATTTTCTTTACTAAAATCTTAGCAATGTCAGCAGTGACTCACTCAGACTTTGTCATTTTTCTCTAGCAGCATTGGAATGCTGTTGCAGTATGGAAAAATTCATATTCTTTGGCATATTCTACCAATTCATGAAAAGTCATGTAAATTCCATTATCTTAAAGCCAATTAGTTGGGATGGTAAAATGGGAGAAATGCCAATTATTTGGGGTGGTAACTGCAGTGATATCCAGCAAATTTCCTGATTTCCAAGAGGCTAAAAAGTGTTCAGTGCTAATAAGATTTGGTCAAAAGGGCTATCTTCATTTCTTCACAATCCTTCAGGAACTCTGCAGATTTACATTATATTTTTCTTTGGGCATTTGGGCTGCCATTCAAACAGGTTTACCCATTATTATTTGTGGTGTTTGGACACTATTTGAAACAGCCTTTTCTTGTTCCATATTAGCTTCATAGCATTTCAGCTCTGGACAGTCTGAAACATGACATGGCTGCCTTTATGTGTGACATTATCTGGTGTCTTCTACAAATTAGTTACAGTGTTCTTCAAAGGAAAATGGGCTGTCCTTCCAAAAGGACATACATGAGCATCTGTTTTTGTGAATTTCTTACAAGTTGTCTAATATTTCATCACAGGTTCTTTTTAGCCTCTGCTTTTAAACTGGCATAGATGTAACTTAGTTGATGCTGGCTGTCATTTTAAATTGCTATGAGGTCAAGATTCTCATGTTCTCTGTCCTGTCAGCCTGTTCTGGATAGAAAATTTACTAAGTACACATTGATTATTTTCTTGTAGTATTCATTGAAAATATAACACTGAAGCTTCAACAAAAAGCACCAGATGTGTCAAAAAGCTGTTAACAGAATTGTGTAGAATGCTGTGCAGTGTCCATTTTCCATATTGGGTTTTCTAGCTTTGAAAAACAGATTAAAATTTTCCCCATTTAAGAGCAATTGGAAGTAATTCGTTTTCCTATCAAATACATTTGCATGGGTCTGCTATTTGGTGTGACTGTCACAAATTTAGATGATGACAATTTTTACCAGAATGCTTTGATTTTCAAAATATCCTGTGGGCACTTAAATTACCAGATGATATTACTTCTTCAGGTTTCTTGAAGAGAGATTATTTTATTTAAAAAGTGGAAATTAAGTTTTTTAATTACTTTGCTACATTTTCCAGAAGTATTCAATACTGAACATGATTTAAAAAATTACAGTTGACTAATATATGGGTTTTATTGGTAAACAGTCCTTTTGGATAAACATATTTTTCTGTAGTAGTGTCACTTGTATTTGAAGTGTTACATTCCTAAATAGGTATATTATCATCATTATTATTATCATTAATAAGAATAATAACAAAAACAATAAGAAGAAGTATTAATACAATACTTGCATTATTAAAGGAATATAAATACTTTTTAAATCACAGCTAATTCTGTCTCACACCCTCATACAGAATCACAGAGAATTACAGAATGGTTGAAATGGGAAGGCACCTCTAGAGATCATCTAGTCCAACTCCCTGCTCAAACTAAGGTCCAATAGAGCAGGCTTATCCGGGGTGTGCCCAGTTGAGTTTTTAGTATCTCCAGGAAAGTAGACCCCAAAAAATCTCTGTGCAATTTCATTTGGTGTTTGATTATTCTAATAGTAAAAAGATTTTTCTTATGTTTCTGTGGACCCATCAGGGCCCATGGATGTGTACATGTACAGATTGTTTAGATGTTCCCTAAACTGGAGCCCCCTGCAGTAAGGGTAGGTCTTCTTGCTCCAGACATTCTCCCTGGTGTCATGGAGCTGGGATTGCTGCAGGTCAGTCTTTCAGCAATGACAGAGGGAAAAGACACTGAGTGCCTCATCCTCTTCCCTGTGCCAGGTACCCTGCCTTACTCAGCCATGAGCCTACATATTCCACTATGTTCCTTTTGCAGCTGCTAGATCTATAGAAACCCTTCTTGTTACTCTTTGTACCCCTTGCCAGATGCAGTTTTGAGTGTGCTTTTGTTTTTCTAACCCCATCCCTGTACACAGAGCGTCTCCAGTCACTCTCTCAAGGCAGCTGCAGTACATGGGCTGCATATCTGTCCTTCTTTGTGAGACTTAACCAGCCTTTTTAAGTCTGTTTTTCTTGATACACTCACCCCTTGAGAATCCCATGATATGTCACTTCCAATTGTAGAGGAGGAATAGCATGATTTCTTTTCAAAGAATGAAAAAGTATCTCTAACATATTTGAGGGAACTGGCCATCAGAGAAGTTAAGACATTTTGTGGAGCACAATGCACCTTCCAATAGTGTTCAGGGAATTTCACAGTTTCTGCTAAAAATGATGAGCGCGTGGAGAGGTTTGTTTCTTGGAAAATATAATCACCTCATTCGTCAATGAAAAATGAGGGGTTTTGAAAAATTGAATTTATTGTGAATACAATGCCCTGAAATTAAGAACACTGACTGCCATCTTCCAGGGACTGGCAGCAAAGTGTGTTCCTTTCACAATGTGAAGTATAGCCCTTGGACAGGTTGCATTTCTACAGACTGTAAAACGAGCCTCGTACAGCACCTTGCTTCTGAGGTCACTTGTTCTTTTCATATGAAGATGATGATGCCACCCTATGAGCTTGGGAAATCCTGTGTCACAAAGTAGCTGTGGGCTGGCCAGAGACTATAAATCATGTTTTGGAATTTGGGGTGTTATCCAATATGAATGAGACCATTCCTTTTATATAAACAACTTTCTATTTTTCTCCTGTCCATTACGCTGGAGCTAAATATAACATACTAATGGGGTCTGTAGGCTTGCAGTGGATTTCCTCTTGTGACTCAATCTTTTTCTATTAATTTATTTTTTATTTGTTTCCACTTGTATTCCTAGCAGCACAGCATATATCCTCACTATAAAAAAAGAAAAAGAAAAAGAAAAAGAAAAAGAAAAAGAAAAAGAAAAAGAAAAAGAAAAAGAAAAAGAAAAAGATTGAAAACCATGATTTATCTTCTATTTGAAAAAAACATCTGCAGAACAAAATGAGCCTCTTGATGCCGGAATTGTCATCAATGATGACTTTGACAAAATGAGCAATACATAATTTGTTAGCTCCCTTGCGAAGCTGAAACAGATTGTCGAATAAAACACTGGAGGAGTTGCATATGGGGTGAGTAGACCAGCTTTGAATATGAACACATGCAGGTGGTCATTTAGTAGTGGTTCTAAGAGGCAGGACATCCCTAATTTGGAGGGTCATTTGCATTTGGAAATGCTCACTGATAAATAGTGATGTATTCCCTATAGTAAAGCAGGACTGATACTGCCAAAACTACTGCTATTTCTGTTCCAGGGTAACTTGAACAAACCAGACAGCCCAAGGCAAAGTAGAGAGTGGTTTACACTCCAGCAAACCTGCCATTAGTGGTGGATTTGCAGAATACAGATTAGTAAGATTTGAAAAAGTGCTTTCTAAAAAATAGAAAAATAGAACTTCTTCACTCTCTGGTAAGAAATGATGGTTTTCTTGTATGGCAAGTAGAGCAGCTGTATTGACTGAAATGTTGTGTAAAATAGACAACCTTCAAAAATGTTTTATCAAAACCTCCAATTTTGCCACTTCTCTGAATTCTCAAATTGCACACTCCACCGTAGTCACTTGACAGAAGCTGCAACACTCAAATATGTATGTTCCTGTATTTCTTTTACTACTTTCCTTGACTGTGTGCCTGTGTATACTGTTAGATCATGAAATATACTATTTTAAGAACATCTTTAAGAAATGTTGTGCTTACCATGTATAAATTTATGCTTGTTTTAAGAAGGATGGCATATGAACATTTTGACTAACATTTTATTGCATTCTTAGTACTTGGCTGTGTCAGCCAAATTAATTAAAATGTTCCATTAAGGAATTATTAATCTACCAATGAAGAAAGGTTTCTCTGAGATGCTGCTCCTGCAAAAACCTTTTCTTTTTTGAAGCCCCCACAAGATGTTCTGATTGGCTTCAACCCCAAGGAAATCAAATGACATTGTGAGCTTTTCAGCACTGAGGACATTCTTCCTGTTTGGACAGAGGATGATATCTGAAGGCCTTACTTCTGACTAGGTCCTTCAGATATTAGTATGCTATAAATAACTAATGATGATGTCAGCTTGGGGGCACTTAGCAATGTGTGAGAGCATGCTGCTCCTTCAGCAATAGTTCTGTAATCTCAGCCTTTTAGCATATTACTTCTAAAAGAACATAACTTCCTCTGGAACATTCATTTCCATTTAACCAGCCTTGTCCTTTTTTCAGATATACTCCCCTTGACATATGTAAAAGAAATACCCCAATGAAAACTTGTTCAGAACTGTTAATTACTTTTGACCAGACTCCTTCCTCCATACCTTGGTTAATAGTGTGGATTGGAAAAAATAACAGCCAGATCTGCTATCCCAGCAATTACAGAGAAACGAAAGTGACAATTTGCTTACTTGCCTGAAAGATCAAACAGTAAAACCTTAATTTCAGTCACTTGGCACTGGATTTCATATATTGAAACTGGCAGGCACACTTTATGCAATGTCCAAGCAGAAATGACCTCAGGCTTTTATGGACTACCTGGCTTTTTAGGGGATTCCTTTCCCTCTCTTCCCTCTTTTTTTTTTTTTTTTTTCGTTTGATTTGGTTTTGTGGGGTTGTTTGCTTATTTTCGTTTTGGCTTTGGCTTTCTTCTTTGTGTTTTTTGTTTTATTGTGTTTACTGGGGGTTTTGGAGGGGTTTTGAGTGCATATTAACCATACATACATATAACCAGATACAAAACTTGAAAAAGAAAGTAAAAGGGTCCTAATGAATCATACATCATACAAATACAACGTAGTGTGCCTTGACACTGAGTGTTTAATAACCCATCCTTAGAGACAGTGGAAAACTGCAGTAATTGAAGAAGGAAGAATATTTGACTCTTGAGTATGACTTTATGAACACTATATAGTTCATAGTACACTAGGGATATTTTAAGTGCAGACCATTGGTGTACAGTAAGTTTACCTCTTTGACAAATGATTATTTTACCACATACTCATATAGGAATCTTTTACTACTGCAGATTAATGAAGATAAAAAGCTGCAGAGTGTTCTTATTCCCTTTTTTTGTGCTTCCCTCTTTCTTAAAGCTATTCTCCATGCTGTCCTTCAGGTCAGAGGAAAAAAAAAAGCTTCAGGACTAGTGTGAGTCAATTCAGTTTGCTAAAATCAGCATGATCAGATTTCTTTGGTATAAGAATGTGACTGCTTTACAGACACCTGCCTTTTCTCCACTGATCTGCACTCTGAAGTTGAAGTCCAGACCACTCACTAGTAAATTAACTAAAGAGTTCACTGACCTGATCCTATAACCCTTGCCTATGGGAGAGGGTCTTAGTTCATTGAACCTACATGAATATTGAACAATTTTTGGCTACAAACATCTGTGCACAGCTCTATATGGCTAGCTAAATGTTAAAAATTAGAAATCTTTACCTCAGAAAGAAACGGAAATCTGAATGCGTTAAAGAGTTCTGCAGAAAAATGGATCAGTACTGCTTAAGTTTTGCACAATGCAGTCTCTTTTGAAGCCAAGTTATTCACAAAGCTATATATACACAACTAAAGAAGTTCTCTGCAGATTTTATCATATAGAAATCATAATACAGTCCATTAATTACCCTCTCTGATGAAAGGAATGGTGAAATTTGTTATAGAATCAGACCACAAGATAGAAAGTCCCAGGCATCCATTATATAATTTAGTCCTGACATAGCACATTAAAATCTGAGAAAGGAAGACCATTTTACTGTAAAGTCAGCAAAATGCCACCAACCTAAAACCCTGCTGCCTGCATACTGCTAACCATATCTACAGTGAATAACCCCTCTCACGATCCCATCGGTGTTAATGCTGTAAGGATCTTATAGTGGTCTTGCTTTCACTGCAGCCTCCCACAGGCATTTCTGGTGCTCCAGAAGGCATTTTAAGCTTTGACATTTTGGTGAAATATTAAACCTCCTATTTACACCATTATGCCTTTTCTCTCTGTGGCCTGGTACACCAAAGGCACACCTGTTGATTTGATATGCCCTCCTGCTACTCCTTCCCCAATCTGTTTGCCAATGAGGGGAGCAAACACACCAGGCCAGAATTTCCAGGAGCTGGCAAGTGGTGAGGTTGTGACTTTGGACTCAATCCTGAGCTAACAGCACTGCCTGGCCTGGGCTGTGCCACTGGTGGCCTGGGACACTGAGTGACTCACAGGTTTTAGAAGAGAGCAATTTCTAAAGCACAGCACTGACCACACACCTTCAGCCAGAAAACAGAGGCACAAAACCAAAGTCCTGTCTTTTCCTTGCCTCCAGACAGCAAAGAAAGATGAAGTTGAGCTGTCTTCCCTAAATGCACTACAGAGCAACATGAAATTCCATATATTTTAGAGATTTAAGTCAGAAATTCAATACCTTTCTGGTTATAACACCTGGTGTCAAAGTCCTAGTGATCAAATATGGCATGACAGGAGATGAAGACCTGCCCTGTTACTTTTGACAGCCCAAATCGAGGTGTAGCCCAGAGTCAGAAAGGGGAACACTATTTGGTTTACTGTGTGCAATTAATGTATTTCTGCAGTGACGTCTAGTGGAATGGATTTAATTATTTTTGCCATGTTTATAAACTGCCCGAGAATGTGCTGGGTGCCTTGGTCACCCCTTGAGCTTTTGGACTCACAGCCTTTGCTATCCTAAGGCTGTATTTTCCCTCTCACAGCTGGCTGCACAGTGTGGAGCAGCTCAAACAGACTGCATTCAGCTGGGTATTTACTTAATTTACTTTTTCGTACAACCCCTGATTTAAATAAAATTATGAATAAATTAGAAAGCTACCACATGGCTTTCCCACCAGGACAGCACACATTCTACTGCTATTTCAAATCCAGCGATCTGTTTCTATGCTAAGGTTCGCAGTGAGGCACTGCTATCTGATAACCGGTCAGCTCAAAGTTCAAAGATCAAAATGAGACCGTGTGTGGGTCGGTTTGGAGAACACATGCAGTACAGTAATGGGGACAGTATATCCTAAGACAACAAAGAGAATATTTGTTTTCAGCATGCTATTTGCTGAGCAAGGTTTTATCCAAATCCATTAAAGAGCACAGCTAACAGCACTGCTGTGGCTATGAACACCCTTATGTGAGTCTACTTCATTATGTGTTAGCCCTAAGAGGCCTCAGCAGACTAAACAAGCACAGCTATACTGGAGGATGAAAGGATCAGAGATCAATTTATAGGAAAAACAAACTCTCCCTGTACCTCCTCCTTCTCAGAAGCCGGTGATTAGGCGCTGTGTAAGGCACTTCAGCAGCAATGCTAGCCAACATCAGCATCCTGCTCTGCACACCCTCAGAGCATCCCATGCATTGGAATCACAGCAATGGGAATCCATCATTTCTCAGCAGCACACAAGATATAAGCACATATGCTTGTTTATAACTAGTAAACTGGGGTTAAAAAGACACTTCATAACAGCGTTATTTGTTCTGTATCACAAAAATTTGCATGATTTGTATGAACAAAACCCTCCTTGTTCAAGCACCTACCCCAATAACCTCCACATTATACATCTTTCTTCCATTTTGTAGGAAGAAAAGTCCGTAAGTTCGAGATAATAGAGAAGCTGGATGTCTCAGAACAGACCTTTCTGTTCCCATACAAAAGCACACACCTTAAACCTTTGTCATGAGTTTGGAGCGTTTCCTGCTTTTTAAAGTGTTCAGTTTCTCAGTGTATTTTTTCAATAGTGTTTCTTTGTAGAGGTTTTCCTTGTTGTCTACCTAAAAAAGTTGATCTCTTCTGCTTCTACTAGATAATTTTTTTTTTAATTAAAGCATCAACCCTAGCAAAAAAAGGAAAGAGTCAGAAAAGAGAGATGCCAAATGCTAGTAAGCTGACTGCAGCACTCTCTGCCAATAATAAAGGTATATTTTACTTAAGAGTTCTAGGAGAAAGTTATTTTTTAAATATCTTTTTACAACACAACCTGCAGTGAAAGCCTTCTGAATTTATCACTCCAATTTTTTCTTTTACAGAGCTGTGTCTAACTGAAATTCTTAAAAACAGCTGAGTAACAAGCTATCAAGGTTGTTCATGTTAACAACATACATAAAAAGTCTCTACTGGATACTTGCAAGAGATGTATTCAATTTAATATCTTATGTTCAGCATGGAAAAGGTAAAGTCTGCGTTATGAACCAGAGTGTTGTTTGTGTCTTCTCCCCTCATCTGCTACCTTGAGAAGAATACCCTGTGAAAGTGTAAGGAAGGCATGTTATTCTCAGAATAAATCAGTTTTTCCCTTGGTAATAATTAAGGCTGGTCAGAAGACTGTGTTCTATTGTCGTTTGATTTCTGGAACTTACCCAAGAAAATAACCACATATATTGTCTCCAAATGCATTACACACAATCCAGAAAAGTCTTATCAAAATCAATTGAAGATGTTCTCATGAGGCTTAAAATCTTAGTGCTAGTCCTATCCATTCAAAATCTTGTGACAGAGTTGTCATTGCTTCATACTGGAAATTGAAGTGAGCTCTGGGGCATCTCCCTTAGTCAGTGAATGTGAACAGATTCACAATAGCTGAAAGGCTGAAAAATCAGTGTTACTGGTGTATTCCATAAGCACCACACATAGTGGTAATTGACCTACTTCAGTGCTTCTGTGAATATGAATGAAGCATTCTCAAATCCTTAAAATGCTGCCAAACATATCTGTGACAGGGTATATCCCTTTCATTCTGTGCCAGGATAGCAACCTCAATCCACAGGACTTAAAAAATAACTTCCAAGACTTCTAGATACATGTCTATGAGTCAATTTAATCTCATCTCAACCATCATGTTATCATTATTAATATTAATATTTTTGATTTAAAAATATTTACATAACAGTAATTATTTAGAGACTACAAGAAATGGGGGAATATTAGACAGGTTATAGTGTTTACCTCTAAGTAAATATCCTTTTATAAATGAGTGTTAATACTCTAAAACATGGCTGCTCTCAAACACGCTATGAAAACATGTTAAAATCAACAGATCTTCTTCCACCTACATCTCAGAGCTGCCCTTTGAAACCATTCCTCATGGGAAGCTATTATACTGCAGAAACCTTCCTGAAAGTTGCTCCCACACAAGAGGAAAAGCTAAATACATTGTGTAATACAAAAGTGCAATTGCACGAAAGGCAAACAGAGACTCTGGCACTGTCCCGCATGCTGCAGCCCCTGTGTGCTCTGTTCTGTGACGTGGGCACCTACTTGTTGCTGGCATGTCTTGACCCCTTCCTGTTTTCAAGAGAAATACAGTTGCTGAACCAACAAACAGCCTTATGTGGCACAGCCCTGCGGGCAGGGTTCACCACAGCTATAGCCAACATCTCAGCCATGTGGGCTACCCAACCAACAGTGCCTTACCTCTGCCTCTGGACGTCCAAACTGATCCCAGAAGCAAAGTTACCTTTATGGAACCCCCATCTTTGCCCCTTTTGTCGGAAAATCTGTGTGTAGATTGTCAGACAGTAAGAAAGGATCTTGATGTGAGGGGTATTTTCCCTGTTAGAATTCCTGTACTAAAATACATTAAAACATTTTTCTAATCAATGACTTCTACCAAGATTCAGTTTGGTTTGTTGTCTGCTGAAATACAAAAAGTAGAAATATATATTTTTAGTCAAAAAAGGAACTAATTGGCTGCTTTAATGCAAAATCAAACACCTTTTATAATTGCTTTATGTACACATAAAAGTTCCCTGCTAGCTGTGCCAGTGAAGCCTGTATTTTATCTGCATCATCTGCTTCTTTTGAGATCAGAGGATTTCTGACTCAAACCACAAACCCTCTTTCTCAGTATTTCTCTGTACGTATATTACTGTTTCCTCTTTCATATATTATAACAATCTTCTGAAGATGTTATAATTGTACCTTAAGCATCTGCATTATCTGAGTGGAAAAACCCTGTAAAAAATGGGAGAGGGTGGATACATTTTTTTTTCAAAACCATGTTCCACAAAGCTCAGTTAATTTATGTCTCTGAAAGTTTCTTCTTTCTCACCTTCATATATGGACATTTTGGTCTATTTATCCCTTCTGAACTAACACAGTGGATTTTCATTATTGTAGCTTGTAAACACTTTAAACTCTTTGTTTATGCTTGAACACCATTAGGAGGAAAGAAAGGCTTACTCTGTCTGATGCATTGCTATGACTAACATCTGGAACGTGAATGCTGCATATTTTGCCAGTCTCATTTAGTATAATACTAGCTGTAAATGTGCTAGATGTACACCTTTATATTTCCTTTCATGGAAACACCAGCTTATCCTTTTTACAACTGAAGAACTAGACATCATTTGACCCAAACATCTGTGAAGAGCTGGTCACATAAAAGATTCACAACAGTCGTGCAGCACAGTTGCACTACTGCTCAAGTTGTTTTCCAGCTAGGTATTTTCTGTTTATCATAAGGAAAACAACTACTTGCTCTAGCTCCTAATTTCTAGGATACCATAAGAGGTTAAAATTGGGTGTTCTGTAGAGGCTGGTCACAGGGTGGCAATGATCACAAGATGAAAGCCATTAAACTGATGTATGGAGTGGCCAAAGATGACTGGAGTTGATCCCAGCAAATGGTACTAGGAGGAAAAGAAGTGCAGTGCACAGCATTAAGTTTTACTAGCTTTGCAAGTCCTAGGATCTATGTCACATGGAAGAAGGAGTGAGCAAGCCAGGTGGAGTATCAAGGCATTGTCCAAGCCTGCAGGGAAGCAATTAGGAAGGCCAAAGCTCAGCTGAAGTTGAAACTAGTAAGTGATCTGAAAGGCGAGAAGGAAAGCTTCCACAGCACATTATCAGAAAAAGTAAAGCAAAGGAAAACAGGAGCATGCTGTGGGGCTGAGGCCCAAGTGACAGCCAAAAAAAAAAAAAGAGATACTCAGCACTTTCTTTGCCTCAGCTGTTACTAATAAAATGTGCACATACACGGCTTCCTAAGCCTTGTGAAAAACCTCAGCATGACATGAAATGGAGAAAGGTAGTGACCACTTTAACAAAGTGGATGGGATACACCAGGTGCCAATGGTGCCATGGGAACTGGCCAGTGTCATTGCAAGGTCATTCTACCATCTTCAGAAGCTTATGGCACCTCAGAGGAAGTTTCTGATGTCTGGAATAAGGCCAAAACTGCACATCTATTTCACAAGGGCAAGGAGGAGACTTTGAGGAACAAGAGAATAGTCATCCTAACCTTGGGTTTTAGGAAAGTAGTGGGAGAAAGTCTCCTGAAGCTATATCCAAGCACACAGAGGACCAGAAAGAAAGTGAGAACAGCCAACATGGATTTACCAGGGTCAGTTCATGCCTGACCAGCACCAGAAGGACTAATTGTCCTGGATGCAGTGTTGTGCAGGTGTAGTCCTACCGCTGTGTACTGAGGGCTGAAGCAGCTGGCACCAGGGTATAGTGTCTATAAAACAGTGAGTGCCTTAGACTTGCTTGACTTGCAGTCAACTGGAACTGAAGGACAGTGATTCTGATCTGTGTCTATGGCTACTTGTCTGGCAAACCCTATAAAACACGGTTTAAATATTTTTTCAAAATGGGGCTCGTACCTATTTGTGCTTTATTTAGCTTCTTATGATTTGTTTCAATAGGAGTTGCAAATTGGTTCTACTTCTTTGGTAAATTTATTCCAGTCTTTTAATGTGATACGTCCAGACAAAACAGTAACATCTAAGTACTTCACATATCCCTCTATACTCAGTGTGGTTTCCAGCTGTGATCCCGGTACATCTTCAAATGTGTGCAATAGGGTTCATATCCACACCTGGATTAATTGTTTTGCAATTAAGTTGAAGAGCCTAACCCCAGTCTTGCCATCTGGTGGTGGTACCCAAAAAAATAAGAGGGAATTTTACACTTTTAAGCAAAATAAAAGGGAAAGGCTAGGCTCCTTCCCCTGCAAAGACTTCCTTTGTAGGTCTTTTCAGCCTGGGTGTCTCCAGCTGATTCATACACCTTAGCAGGTACTCCCAGTTCCTCATTCTCACCCTATTGGTGTATCTGTGCCCCTACAGTTCTGGTCTTATGATTAAATATTCTGGGAACATGTACAGCTGGAGAGTTACTGAAAAGCCTGGAAAGATATGGCTGTTTTCCACTAGCCTTTGAAAATTTTTTCTTTATTTAGTGAAAGTTAATTACTTTGGCATTTTCAGATCTTTACTCGATGTTTTGCAACTCTTCTTTTCTTATCAACAGTGTATTTCCAAATCTGTTATTACAAATTTGCAGACACTGGTTAATGCAAAATGCAGTTAGAAAAATCTTCAGACAGATCTTAAACAATTCCCAACTTATGAAATGGATTAACTCTATTACACGTTATGAAATCTAACAGCTTTCTGGCTCTCCAAATGATGAAACAAGACTGTTATATTTAGTACGTACATATGGCTGTGCCCGAAATATTTCTGCAGAAATTAGGGAACGATTTGCAATAATATCAATACTGTAAATGCAATGATACATTATAATCTTCCGTTTCTAGATCTTCATCCCTGCCCAGCACGCCATGGCAAATTACAATCAATACAAAGCTAAACTTAGCACTGTTATGTCTGCCAAGTGATGGCCAGATGCAGGGGCAGACCTATCCAATTTAGGAACTCTCCATTCTAGAGATACTCTCTGTGTGTTCCTCCTTTGCATTCCTGCAGCAGCAGCTCAAAACAGATCTGTCAGCTGACTCAGCCCTGCTCTTCCTTGATGCCAAGGAGAGTTTTGTCACTGATTTCAAAGGGGACATACTTGAAGCTTAAAATATGAGTGGGGAAAAAATTCAAGGTTGAATTTTCTGAGAAACAGCAAAGAAAATTCTATTCTCAAAACACAAAGTCATTAGGTATGTAACCACAAATTCCTAAGGGGATAAAAAATAGGAGGGATCGGGCCCTCTCTGAAGAAATTCTTGTACCAGAATCCAATATGACTAATTTTTCTAGTGTCAAGGTCTCAGAGATGTATTTTTCAGGGTGACTTAGAAAAACTGCCAGTTCATGACCCAAATTAATAAAACCCATAGAAATTTGTTGTTTCCTAATGGCTGTGCCCTAGAGGCCTTGTCTGTACACTTAACTAGTGCAAGTTGGTATATTTGAAGCCAAAAAAGTCTATAATGAATTATACTAGCAAAAGATTAGGGTTATGGTCAGTGGTACCTAAAAGGCATTCATTTTAAGAATGCCAAAAAAAGATTTAATATTTTGAGTGACTGAAGAGGCTTTTCCATTCTTATGCAAAAAACTTTAGACTAGGGAGAGAGTAACTGAAGCCTCCATTGCCATATTCCTTACATGAGATTAGAGTGTCTTCCTCTATCAGAGGTGTCACTGCTACTCCACCAAAGAAATTCAGGATTCATTTGCCTTCAAAAACAAGACTTATCCAGCAGAATGCTTACCCCACACAAAATGATAGTGTCTTCTACTAATTGAGTCACTATACAGGAGAAACCAACACAACTATTAAAAGGGGCCTTTGTATACTGAGCAGAGCTAGCAAAGGTAAGAGACAGAATAGCAGCATTCATAAATGTCTAAAGGCACTGAAGAGCTTTATCAGTGAAATCAGTTAACAAATGATGTACTACATAACTCCTGAAGATGTAAAGCATGCAGTTCCAAGTCAGGCTCATAAAACATGGAACTGCTGAGTGATATTTCTCCACTGGTTAAAGGACAATGGCATGGAGCTCTGCTATCCTTAGAAGCAAGATAGGAATACATGTGTGTGTTAGCCTAAGGCTATTGACACTACCAAAGGACTACTGAGCACCTGAGCTTCTCCAGGAAGGACAGAGATGGAAGCTCATTTTTTAAAAATTCTGCAGAAAAAAATAAAAGGAGTAGGGACTTATCTTTCTCTGTCCTGACTTCACAGGTCCATTTATATGTAATGAGAGGAAAGAATGAGGACAAAGAGCCTAAATTCATTTAGCAGTACTTCAAACCATTTTTTACAACTAGAAGTTATTTTACAAAGCCTTATGCAGTGGCAGCAAACCACTAGAGTAGGATCACGATTTCTTTGTTGGAAAGTATTGGTTTCCTCCCCATTAACAGATTCAGCACCTTGCAATGTTTGGGTCCAGTGTTAACACAAATTGTGAATGAAAATATTGACTTAGCTCCAAAATGTTTCTAGTTGCATTGGAGAAGGATGTCTTATAGCTGCCAGGAGAAATCCTGTGAGAGCCAGGAAGCAGTTTTGATAAATTAGCAAAGTCAGTTTTTAGCATTTCTGTTTTAACTTGAAATAGGTTTGCTGCCATATGCATTTGTACTTTGGCAATGCTTGCTGACAGAACAGAGGCTGTCTTGGCATATTACTTGTCAGAGCAAAATAGATTTGGCTGTCATTTCCATAATAAGTATAATTCATATTACAGTGTCGAAAAAACATATGGAAAGGGGGGATGCCAATATGAGATGAATTTGCCTTAAAAGAGCTTCTAGGGGACTCACAATTAAACAGGTACAGGTCCAGATGAAGTTATAATATCAAAAACTCCTCTTTCCATCATATTTATATTTCTTTTGTGTTCAATTAATGAATAGGTTAACTAAGTCTGCTATTTAAAATATGTAGGGCCCAGTTTACCCATTCTTGCAAAACTCATACCCATGTAATGTAATTACCCTAAACACTTCATATCAAAGACAGAGCTATAAAAAATGAATAGCAGAGGCTTCTGTCCAGATAGGATATGACATTTATTTATTCCTAGTGTGTGCATGCAGTATTTTGTCAGTGGTTTCAGCCAGTCTGTCCAGTAGCTATTATGAAAACACCAAAGCCAACTTTACACAACTTGCTCCTGACTAGAGGTGGGAAGCTGATTCTTCATACTATGCAAATCAAGTTTGTTCTGCTCCCACATAAAATTAAGTAAGAATAAAGTGAAAAATGTATGAAAGAGTTCTTACCTGCCTGCAAAGTACCATGTAGACAAATTTCTGATATAAGAAAGTATATGGTCCCTTTGTATATTTTATTGGGTTTACAGATCTAAATCTCTTTTATATTTGTGTCAACAACTGGTGTTAATTGTTATACTGATACAAATAATTGCACTGATAGAAAGAGCCTAAAACCATAATCCCACAGCTGGCAGCAGCATGGAGCCAGGCTCGCACAAGTTTTCAGTGACACAGAACTTATTGCAAAATGCTGTTGCATATAGTTAAGAGCCATGTTTTTCTGCCACTAAACAAAATAGGGTACAAATGAGAATCAGGCCCACACATAGAGATACAAATCTACAATTTCTTAATTATCTTTTACCACTTTTGCTCTTTAATCTAACTGGTTTTGCAATGTACGAGGATTTATAATACAAATAAATGGGGACAGATGACATTCCATAGTGCTGATGTCTGGCATACTAAGATTATGTATTTCAATAAAATGGAATAGCTGATTTTCAAAAGGCACAGGTGGATAAATAAAATGTGATCTCTATATCCCAAATTCCAAGTGCTAGAAATGTTATTCAGCTTTTACATTCAGGCTAGAAATCAAACAAGTTGGATTTGTGCTACAACTGTGCTATAAATTCTTTCATTTTTAAGTTTATACATAGACCATGATAAGTACAAGCGACAGTTGAAGGAAAGCAAATAAATCACATTTCAAAATTGTGTGAATCAGAAAACTTGTCAACCTTGGACCAAGAAAACTTGGGTCCTCTTTCAGAAGCAAACAAACTCTTGAACACATATCACCTACCTGCTGTGCAAACTAATTGTGTCTTTAAGGGTCTCCATGGTAGTGTTTCCATTGTTAAAGATACAGAGGAGTACTTTGGAGAATTTTTTTAATGCCTTGGAATGAAAATCCCTTAACATTGTCAACATTTAAATCCCTTTAAAGATCTGATTCATGCTGCCCAAGTCACTTCAGAAGAGGCAACAAACTCCCAAATTATGTAGGGCTTTTTTTTTTTTTTTTACAGGTTTTGTAACCTTTAGTTTTCAGCTGTTACTTCTAAGTTCCCTGTAAAACATAAAGGAATAAATGTTACACCAGCCTGCTCAGTTCCATCAAGCTGTCCAAGCCATAGTTTATGTCAAGGAAAAAGTAAAATTAAGGCCTAGCTGCCTGAGTACTTTGGTGTATGATCCTAGGATGATGGGAGTTGATCTCTCCTTCAGTCCTCAGATACAGGCCCTTTTGTTGGATTAAATATCTAATTCCTCTCTGCACACTCAGAGCAACCATTTCACAATTCCACTACTAGTGCATAGAGGCAATCTTATTGTTCCCTCGCTTTCTTTCTCTCTCTCAATTAGCAGACTGCAGCTCAATGAAAGAACAATTAGGACAGTTAGAAATGAAGAATGTCAAGTTAGTCTAATAAGGTAGAGCTGAATAACATGCAAAGTTTTCCAAGACAGCATTATATTAGCAATATAATAATAAGCAATTTTGTGAAACTCAGATTTTCATTCTAAAGTGGAATATAAATACTGTTCAAGTTGTTGATGTTTCTATGCAGCAGAAACTGTAAGTTTTGATCAGGCTATTAAGACCTTATTTTTAAGGTCTGTCCTCTAAAAGAACTCATATTTTGCAAAAGCATCATGTAGAGATGAATAAGAACCACTCATTGATTAAAAAAAGCCACATTTGTCCTGCAGCACCTTAATGGTGTTTGAAGGCTTTCATGCAAGCTCTGAAACAGTCTAATCCTCATTAATATGCAAAAACTTTTCTTCCCAGAGATATATTATCTTAGGTCATAAAAAAAAAAATAAATTCTACCAAATAAGAAAAACAGGTATCTAAAAATAGGTATCAAAAAAACCCCTGAAATCTGAAACCATACTTAAAAAGAGAAGAACTAGAGAACTAAAAGTATTGAGGATAATGCTCTGCAGTGTGTGAGCACAAATTAGCTTCCACTTTGCATAAATATACAACACATGAGTTCTATACTTGCTTTTACAACATTCAGCAAAGGGACTACTTATCATAATTTTGACATTCTATAGAATAACAGTGGCAAGAAGAAACAATAAAAATTATCTGAAGATTGCTGCAAGTGGATATTCACTTCACAAATGCCACAAATATTAAAAACAGAAGTGCTTGCAGAACTTTCACACAGCCCTGTATTAAAAGCCACTGTGATGAAAATTGATGCTCTGCTTACTCTTCTGTTTTTTTCATCTGCATTGTAAAGCAATGTTAACCATCTTGGATGTACACACTCCTTACCAAATGGAAAAGAGTATTAATTCAAGCTAGGGATACTACCAGTAGGAAGCTTGAAATCATTGTTATCAAAATTTCAACTTCAAAAAATATGTAACTTTTGTGCCTGTGTGTGAAATTAGCATGCATGTCCAATTTTAGTAATTTTAAAACCTCAGTCTCCTTTGATGAACGCAAAAGAAATCAATATGATTATCACAATGATGGGTGCGGGAAAAAGCAGTCTTCATAGTCAATATATCTGACAAAACGTGATCTCCTCTACAAGATATCATTATTCTATGTCTAATGACTCTCAGTCTTAGGACTTGTTCAAAATCTGCAAAAGCCAGTTATCTACAACGCATTCTCCAGTTCCCAGTGACCAGAAAGGAACTAAGGTGCAAAGTCAGCTCTTCGTCAACATGCTGTGCCTCAAATATTTCAAAGTGTTTGGCAGAAATCTGCCAAGTTCTGTGCCAAAATTCCCTGCTTCCAACACCAGGCCATTTTGCTCTTTTCCTCCCCTCCTTTTTAGTGCAAGAAGGAGGAATAAACCCAGAAGAGATGAGTTATCAGCAGACCAGTTCTTGTTAGACCTCTGCATTGCAAATTAATTGTTTTGGTGCAGCTGTGCACTGTTAAATAGAACAGGACAGCAGCCTGAGGTCAATCTTCAAATTGAGGTCAATTGCACTGCTGTGGGGCAACCTGAGGTCAGTCTCAAAAATTACTTTAAAATATCCATACTGGCTTACTCATGGTACAAGAAAAATTCCTTTTTTGCCTCCCAGGCTTTCACTTTATTTTATTTTTTAAAAAATCAGATTTTTGATATTTCTTGGAATCAGTAATATTGTTTCACTGTCATGACCAACACTAATGCTGAGAAAATACCTTAGATTAGACACAAGTCAATTACAAAGAGTTAGTTTTAATATTGCCAGTCACAGCAGCCTTCTGGGGTTTTTCCTTTAGTAAATTAAAAGGCTTTTCTTTTCATCTAGAACCATCTTATCACTCATTTCAGTATCAGAAAAACACTCTGAATATAATAGCGAGAGATTCTTTTAAAGGAAAATATATCTAGTTTAATTTCATCTCCATTTCAAGAGGGAGGATTGTTCTATATTATTAGTTATTTGGGTTCATGTTTTTCCATGCATACACAAGTGATAGCAGCAACATTTATATAAGGTGAATTGCCTGAGAACTGTGATTTCACTTACTATGCTCAACTAAGACTGTCCCAAAGTAAAGGCTGTTCTTTACAGCTGTGCCTCTTACATTGCTTGTGTTTTGTATGATTTCTTGTAAACTAGCAATTCACTCCTGCCCCATGTCATAACTCTTTATTCCCAGGCTCTACACTTTCTTCAGGATTTGGCAACATTCATCACTTTGATTATGTCACCCATTTGCTCAGCAAGTAATTTACTATCTTCTTTTAAGAATCAGGATACTATTTCAGGGGTAACTTTCAACATTTAAGGCACTTAAGGTGCCAGGTCCAATTTACTTACTGCTAATGATTGATGCCTACTTTCTCTCTTGACTTAAAACTCAAGTCTGGATTCCCCTGTGTCTATTCCCATTGTGCCTTGTGTGCAGTGTGGATGTGAGAATTTCTCAAATGCAGTAGTACCCCTAAACAGATCCCTAACTTTCATTGTATTTAGTTCAAAATGAGAAATTCAAAATGCTTTCATCAGCCTTATCATCTCAGAATGTGTGGGTTCCATTTCTCAGCTTCAGTTCATTTTTAAAATATAACAAGGCATTTATTTTGCAAGCCTGTTTTGTAACAGGCTGTAATGTAAGATGCTGTAATCAGACGTTTTTCTATCCCATAATCAGAAGAAAGGATATGACCTAATTCAGCTCCTTCGCATTATGCATTATAATACCTGACCACATACCTGTTATATCCTTCACAGCAAGATAAGGCACCAGAGCAGCGGTGCAGCTGTGGAGCAGGGTCCTGCAGGCTGGTTCCCTGCTTCCAGCCGAGGGTGCCAAGGGTGGAGGAACCCCAGGCAGGGTGTCATGCAGGGTGAGCACAGACTGCCTCTCCCACAGCACTCACTCACCTCTGGAATCCTCAGCAAAGGTCAATCCTACACCTGATGCAGCTTTCCTCTCACTCACAGCACAAATCTCTTCCCAGCGCTTCCCCAATCTTCTCTTGAGCACACAGCATTGTTCAGTGAGGAGCTTTACAGGTCTCTTACCTACAACTGAAAACAAATCATGATCCCTTGATTCCTGTACAGGAAGAGTGAGCACCTAATCTCCAGTTGTACCTTTCCTACAGTATTCATGAACTTCAAAGATGCCTCTTCCCATACATGCAGGTCCTCTCTTTTCCAGTAAGAAGATCACTCTGTTTCACTTTTCCCGGTACAGACACTCTACAGAATATTTGTCACTCATAATTCCCTACTTCAGATTTCTCTCTCTTACCATACACTCCTGGAACAAGAGAACAAGAATAGTACAGAGTGCAGGGTGCAATTGGACCATAGCTACAGAACTGTAGTGTTGTTTTCCTTTTTGCTTTTCATTCCTTTTCTAATTTCACCTAGAAATCCATTTTTTTTTCTCTGACAGTTGCTGAGCAGTGAGCTGACGTTTTTCTGGAGTTCTCTGTGACAAGACCCAAAGTCTCACTCTTTAGTAGTAATAGGCATGTCAGAAGACATTATTTAGTATGCAAATTCAGGATTATTATTTCCCATCTGCACCACTTTATCTATATAGAATTTTTACTTCCATCTTGCTTTCTAGTCTCATAAGGCCATTCTGCAATTTTTTAGGGTCAGTCTGGAGGCTGACTCCCCCAGCTCAGCTATTTTTGTCACCTTGCTGTTTGCTGTGCTTTCCAGGTCACTTATAGATGTGTAGCAAAGCACAGTTCTTAGAAGAGCCCTCTTTTCATTCTTGAAAACCAAAGATTTAGTCGTGCCTTCTGTTTATGTTTCTGTGATTAGTATCCATGCAAGATAGGATCTCATCTCCTATGCCGCAGCAATTTAATTCTTTAAAATCCTATGGTGAGGGACTTCATCAAAAATCTCCTGAAAATTCAGGGTCATCCTTAATGATTTGCTCATTGTCCTCTCAAGAGATTTTATCCTGATTTCTACTAATTCCATCTTTTATCATGTCTTTTGTTAATTTACCAGGTTCAGGCATCATGCTCACAGGGTTGGAGATCTTTCCTAGAAACCTCTTTAAAATTTTGTGCCACGTTTACCACTCTCCCTTTCTCCAAAATGAGTGAAACCTTAAGGTAAAGTTTACATACCACCATCAATAATTCAACTATTTCATCCTTTAATTCTCTTAAGACTCTTGGGTGAATATCCTACAGTCTCAGTGATTTCTTACTGTTTATTCTACCTCTTTATTGAATTACTTCCACAGTTTCTTCTGTTTCAGGCAATCTCTTGCTGAGTCCTCTCAAAGGGTTTGGGGCTCCCTTCAGTCTTCTTACAGTGAGCATCAGTGCAAAACACTTATTTACCATCTCTGCCACAGCCTTGCCCTTGCTGAGCTCTCCTCAAATAATCCCATCACCAGCTGACCTGCAGAGCTGGCAGTGTTTCCTTCTACTCTGCTGGGAGAAGGATTTAGACCTGCCTTGATGTAGAGTAAAGCATATTGCCCATAGGCCCATGTGCATATTCCCTATAAAAAGGGGTTACTTGGGCAAGGATTTCAGGAAGAGAAAGGTGGTCTCAAGTTAAGACAATGGAACAATGGTCTGGAAAGCTGGATTTATGTCACTGTCATATGAACTGGGCAAGTGATTTATTTAAGTCTTCTGTTTGTATTATTTGTGCACTCCTGATTTCTCAAGTGACTGATTCAATAACTCTCATATACAAGCAGTGCAGTGCAATTTAGAATGTATAAAGCAGCACACCAAAAATTCAGAACTCATAACCTCAAATCTTAGAGGACTGGGGGGATTATTTTCAACTTTCTGTGTCTCAGTTCAGCACTTGCAAAACAGAATAATGCTACTCCTCACCTCAGAGGGGTTTTGTGCATATAAATTCATTAACATTTCTAAAATGTTCAGGTACTATAGCAACAGGCACCATAGAAAAACCTAGAAGGGACACAGTAATTATCTTCATAGCGAGGTTTGGATACTGTGCAGTAAATAAGGCATGGGGGACATATTGAGCAACAGGAAGATAACTAAAATTGAATATTTGCTTTTCAGTTAAGCTCCTTCTGTCCTATGCACAGACTGAAGCACAATAGTTTAGAACAAAATTCAAATGTGACTGTGTAATTAGACAATGTCATAATGTTCCCACCCACTGGGGCTCATTTAGGGCCATACAAGGCAATTCTTAGGCTTTGGCAGAGACACCAGCCATTAAAAATAGGGTTTTACATTAGACAAAAGGTCAGGAAACTGTAATGAAAGGCAGTCCAATTCTCTTCTGCTACTCCACTGAATTGCAATTTGGAGGGGTAATAAATATTGCATACAATTTTCAAAAGTACTTTAGAGATTTGAGAGCCTAAACTCTACGAGTGTCATCATAAACCTAAGCTGCTATTACTCCAGCTAGAGGAAACTCCACTTGTTCCAGAAATGGATGCATTAGGATGATATGTAAGCATGGCACTCCATGCAGACAGAAACACCACGAGAGGAAGAACATCATAATTTGTCCTTAGCCAACGTGTTGGGGCTAGAATCCTTGCATACTGAGCAATTCAATGTGAACAAGTAAGGTACTGACACAAATTTGACTAATATTTCATGGAGTTTGACAGAATTTGGTGCTGATTTACAGCCAATTTTTGCTAACTTTACTCAGACTGATTCTCAGACTACTCCAACAACTTTCCTGCTGAAATTGGTGGGGTTGCTAACAGCGTTAACAGTTGCAACATTCGGTGTAAGGGGTTCACACTCTCTACATTACACAGAGAGAGGAATAGAGAGGAGTGGGCATACAGAGGAATTACAAGGAATTACATACTTTATGTTACTTAACTAAGTTGAACAAATTTTTTCTCAAAAACTGAGAAACTGTTAGAACATTAAATTGAATACAGAAAAGTAAAATTTCTTTATTTTAAAGTCTTATATGAAATGTGTATTTATATGTATGATGCTGTGGTTGACAGTAAAGACTCCATCAATTACCACAAGGCCTAACTTTCACCCATAAACAACTTAATCTACCTTGAAATTATGAACTCAGCTGACCCTGCCAAAATTTCATTTTGGAGTCCAAGGAAAGCAGGTGTTTTGAGAACGTAGAAGGCAACAACTTTTGCTAGCAATCTGAGCAGCAGACACAATTTGAATTTTTAGGAATATTTGCTATAAATAATAGTTTTTTATTTGTCAGGATTATCCTTATGATTTATTTATTTTTGTTATTGTGTTGTTAATTATTTAATGTGTAAGACTTTAAAAACCTCCATCAAGTAGAAAATAAGTGATTATCATTATAAACATCATTAGAGTTCTGAATCCACTCTTTTATTTTTTTCCTACAGGACTGCATTTGTTCTACTAGCATGCACATATAGTTGATTTTTGCAGCAGAATCTGATTTGGGCACTCATTATTGACATACACACAATCATTTTAAGTGCAGTTAAGTACACCATCTGCCTTTTCTTTCTGCCTGTGCCTGTGTAGCCATACACAGTGATCTGCTATTGCAGGAGTGTCTGGTGCCTGTTATAGCTGCACCAGTTGCACTACAATCAGCTGAGTAGGCATTTCCCTTATGAATCCTGATTTTCAATGTTTAACAACTAATTTGAAACTGCATAAAGCTCAAACATGGCATGCACATTTGCAAACCAGATGTGTTTCTGTTTATTCTTTTACTTTTAAATGCCAAAAATGGAAGGGTTTAAAGAGTCCATCCGAATAATATAACGTTTACAATCAGCAAAGCAGATCTGCTCTCAGTTTGGGGATGTGGTTGAAGGATGTTTGGAAGTGGGTCTTAGCCTTTTGGTCATTATTTTATCTCTCTTCCCTTAACTAACTGCTACCAGTACACAGCATGAACTGCAAGCCACATTTAAAGAAGAGGACTGAGCACGTCTATGACAAACCACTGGCACTTGGCATAGAGGGAAATTGTTCTGATTTACCCAGCAGCTAGACAGGCTGGATTCTATTAATCCCAGGGTAGAAGTTAAAACAGTCTTTATGTTTCTTTCTGAATCTGAGAAACCTAAGGAGAGAGATAGAGAAGCCCTCCAGAGACAAATTCTGTGAAAGAGTTCAAATTCATAAGAAGATGTAAAAAGGAAAGAAGGAGGAAAGGAGGTAATGAATTAAAAACAATTTCATTTAAACAGAGTTTTCCAGTTTTTCTGATCATCTGAGCTTTATGTTGGGAAGATCCACTGCAGCAACATCTCTAAATTAGGGCCTCTAAACCTACCAGAGGTCTACTGAAGAATTATCAGTCATATCCCAACTTCCTCTGCAAGTTCCCAAGGCATTTATTTTCCCAGGTACTCTTGTAAGTGCTTGTCCTGGGACAATGAATGCTTATCTCCTATCAAATACTCCACTGCAATCAAGGCATCAGCTGCACCCCTCCTCTCCTTAGGAAGTCCTGTTTGCAAACCAGTCCACTGGGCAAAGCTCTCAGCACTCAGCCAGGCTCCTGTGCACAGCCCACACCACCTTTGGTAAGTGTAATACAGATTTTTCAGCCAAACCCTGAAATTCTAAAAGAATTTCAAGAAGCTTCTTTGCACATTCCCCACTAATTAGAGAGATGTATGTTTGAACCATTTCATGCTGAGGAAGGTGTTGAGCCTGGGTGTCTCACTTCCTCAGAGAGTACTCTGATCTCTAACAGGAATTGAGGAAGCCACCTCTCCCTGCCTGAACATTAAAGGGAAGAGAGAGCTGGGTCAATTCTTTGAAGAAATAGTTACAGAAGACTGCTGTCAGGAGAGGATTCCAGATTTATGATCCCCAGTGCCCATTGCTTGCAGGGAAGCAGCGGATGCCAGAGGAGGGAAGGGGTCACACTCCCAAGTGTCACCTCCTACCTGCTTCAGATTGACATGGTCAAGAATAACAAGAAATTTAGACCAATGTGAGGGGAGGTTAAGTTCTACTCAGAAGTCAGGCACTATCATCTATAGATATTTTTATTACTGAAAATAGTAAGTTTTTCAGTTTCATGCTATTTTCCCCTTCACCCTCTGCTATTGCCTGGCTCCAGTGTGATGCTGCTGCATCTTCAGTCAGGGGCTGCAGATCCAACTGTTGGCCTAGCTCCCACAAAGACAGGTCCAATGCTGGGTGATTTGTTGTGTGATTTCTGGCTCACTAGTGTTTACATTAGTAAGCAATATTATAGGTCTCACATCTGAGGCAGTACCCTAATGTAAGGTGAAAAGTGTTCTAAGAACACTTTTCCTGAAAATGTATCTTCAGCAAGGGAGAATATAAGCATGTGATTAATCTTAAACACATTAGTAGTTCTAATGAAGTCAGTAGGGCTACTCATTGACATGAAATTAATACATAAAGTCTTCATAGGATGAGAGTATATATATGAAGAAAATTGCTTTCTCATCTCATTTCACAGGTATCCAGGACCAGTTCTTTCTCTTGTGATGGCTTCTCCTCGCATCAGCTGCTCAACCAACCTCTTACTTTCCAGATGGTCTGCTTAGACCCTTCTATAATCTCTTGTGCTCTCCCTCCACGCATGCCCAAGGTGCCAAAGGGGCCCTTTTAAATTTCTACATTGGTCACATATTTCTTCTAAAAGACATATTCAGAGAGATCGTTAATAGTTCTTGACATTAACATAAAAACAGAAGAAAAAGCAGAAACCTAGTTAATTCATGTTAACTGCAGTCAGAAGTAAGAAAGGGGCAGGTGAGTTCAGACTCCAGTGGGCCACTCTCTAGCCTCTTTGCTTTATGAGTCTGGATTATTTTAATTTTATTTATGAACTAATCTTTATCAATATAATTAGTATTGGCTCAAGGGCATAGCCATTACTCACATGAGACTTAACTACTGTAAAATACAGTGTGGGGTGCTCAGGGGGAGAGTGGGAGATGTACAGGATTGTCTCCTCATTATGTTACTCAGCACTGAGTTTATAAAGCAGAGATGAAGGAAAACAAAGAATGTGGAAATCAGGAGAAATTAAGAAAGTGAGAGCAAACAAAAGCAGCTGAGATGCAGGAAATCTAGATGGATGGAAAAATGGCTTAATATTGTTGCCTGCCTTAAATCTTCCACCACCATGGAGATTGCTATAAATCCCGTCCTTGGAGCCTAACTGCATTGTTTAGTCTATAAGGAACATCAATGCCTATTACCATGAATTCTGTTCCTCCATGCTGGAATTCTGACTGTTGCACAACTAAGCCTTGCACTTTGTCAAGTAGCCAGGAGCTTTCTTAATACAGAGAGAAAACTGTGCTACAAATGGCACAAGCATTGAAAAATTACCAGCATTGTTAGAAATGTTAGGACACTTCCTGCAATGAAAAAATAAAATCTATATTTATATCCCAATCATACAAGTGAGCAGTTTCTGCCATTTTCAACTGATTTTGCAGAGAGAATTTAATTCTGATATATATAGATACATAGATATATGGATATATAGGAATACAGATATAGGTATATGTATATAAGTATTTTCATTGCAAATTAATAAATTTTGAAGTTGTTACATGATCTACTTAGAAACTATTTTTAAAAATATTTTGGAAAAGCAGTGTGAAAATTTTACAGTAGTGTAAAGTGAAAACTATGTCTGGAAAAGACTTGTGTGGGCTTTTAGTCACAATCTGGTTAGTCAAGATACATCCCAATTCCTTCTCCAGCTGTCAACTGTTCCTTAGCTAATTTTCAAAAGTCTTTGTAACACACAAAACTGTGTGTTAAAAGTTCACATTTCTGGGCTGCAGCAATATCTCTCCTTGCATTACTTATTCATGTTTATCTTTTCACAATAAAGAAGGAAAAAGTAGATGTCCGTAACAATATCATCTAAGGAGAGGAATTTTTTTGTTCCTGTTATGGAAACACTGTTTTCTTTTGAATAGGTTTGAGCGAAAGGCAGCAGGAAGACTCTGTAGCATGGTAAGAAGTCGCCTGCCTATGTTTATTTTCTTTTCAAAACCCTTTATTTTTCAATTTTATGAACAGTTTAAAACTATTTTAGACACAAAAGTTAATGATATTGGCAAATAAAATTTCATTATGATGTACTCACCTACAAATCTCTCTATCAGCTTCTATAATGCCCTAAATTTCAACCATTTCTTTATAGGATTAGACTGCAAAATGGATATAATTCAAATATGTGAAGAGCATAAATGTTCTCAAGGGAAATCCTGTGGTAAAGACTGCAATGTTTATATACTCCTTACATTAATGAATCATTTGGGCCCATCAAATTGCACCTCTACTTCACAATTAGTGGAACAATAGAAAAAACTAGAACTGAAGAGGCCTCAAGCCGATAATGAAAGGAACTTTAGGAGAGGAAGCAAATAGAGCCAAATGTGCTGTTAGTGTTCCATATATTCCGTGTACAATGTTCCCTAAGACATTGTCCACATTGAGGAATGATAGCAATTGCTGAAGCTCATTGTATGACTGTATCCAGATTTCAGCACTGCTCCCCTGAAAAGGTTATTAGGTCTGAAAGTGCATAAGTGGACTAAAATAAAGGAATTCAGTGTTTTTAAAAATCAATAGGAAAGCTTTATCATTATGGTGTGCAATAAATAAATAAAAGCAAGATTCAATTGTCACAGGTTCTACACCTGTATATAACAAGACTCCAAACTTTATTTACCTGAAGTTGGACCTCATATCTAATTCTCCACCAAAAAGGTTGTTTTCATTTTCAATTTAGTTTCAATCAGGTGAGAACACATACATTTTCTGTGAACATCAACTTGGATTTCATCACATTGGTTTCACACATGTGCACAGGTTTTCAGCTGAGCTCACACGGACACAGTAGCAGATAAGCTTAGCCCTGAGACCAAGGAGAGGAAATTCATGTTAAGTATTACAGGATAGCCAAAGGAAGCAGCTCTCAGATTTGTAACACAACACTATGTATCAGAAATGGGATTCAAAGGGTGCTGTGTGTCCAGTCAATTCGGGAGCAGAATGGAATACTCTGCTCTCTGCGCACAATTAGAAAAAGCTCATTTGTCAAATGAATTGCTTTTCCACAGTATACCTTAGGTCTGAGACAGAAGCAGTGAAATATCCACAGAAATGCAGACAACTCGTGAAAAGTCTTTTTCTTTAGGATCCCGCAGTCCATTTTGAAAAGGAGCAAGAAATGTAAACCATGCTATTGTGTGGTTCCTGTGTAAATTAACTCTATGGGAATCCAAAATACAGCAGATTTAAGCTAACAACAGGCTGAGGGAGATTACTTGCAAACAGCAAAGGCAGCCTGGCCAGCAGTTTAGGCCTTCTCTTGTTAAGAAAATTTTCCCATCTGTAGCTAAATCAATTAGTTCTACCAGTGCAAACCCCTGATAGAGACATGCTGCACCAGCATGAATTGGGGCTTAAAACCATTTAGGTTAATTCAATAAATCCTTGTCAGCATTGCTTTGAAGCAAAGGATACCATAGAAGCAAAAGTTTATTTGGGGTAAAGAGACTGACTGACATGTAGGTAGGTATCAAGCTGTCATTCTTCTGGCTACAAGCATGTGCAGCTGAGTGAATATATGTGGCAGGTTGGATTTGGACCTCATCTCAAGCCTATGTAATGAAGAATGACGTTTTTTCCCTTGCAGCCTTTTCTATTCAATAACTGGTCTTTAACTAATTTTCAAATGCTTTAATCATGAGATGCAACAAGACAATTACACATACTGACCCTCAGCACCCCACGCCTCCTGGAATAACACCAGACTGTCATCTTCCTCTCCAGCTCTCTCCTCCCAGCCCTCCCCATTTCCACGTGTGGCCAAGTCTACCACTTTCTTTTTCATCTACAGGAGCACAGTGTCTGAGGAAATTGTCTGGGACTGCAATCCCCAGAAATGCTACGTGAGCTAAGAGCTTGCATATTCAGAGGTGCACTCTGGGGAGGTCATCAACACTGCTACAAGAAGAAAGAGCAGCTACAACAAGTGCTGCTGTCTACCCCTCATTAGTGCTGACATTGGTCACTGGCTGGGGCTGGGAGAGAGGCAGCATGGTGTCAGAATCAGATCAAGACATTTTCTCTAAGTTCTATTGTTCTTCCTTGCCAGCTGTAGAAGAGTTTGTTTAAATTACCTGCTTGTCCAGATTTCCTAAACTCCTGATGTTCTAGGGAAAAAATAATTTAGAAGTTAATAGATTATAGAAAATTATTTCATCAACATTTACCTGGGTCACCTATAAACCATATATTAAACATTTCATCTGGTTCTCACAAAGTCAGTTCTTGTTCCCTGGACTTCATAAAGCAATGTCTGCAGAAAAATATATGTATTTGAAAGCAAAAACTGTTCTAAATTTTTTAAGCACAAATGTTCTTGTCAGGTACTTGTTACAGATCAGTCCTCTGCGATTTGCCTACATCAGATACTTGCTACTGCCTAGGAACATAGGACTGAAAGCCTCCTAAGACACAGTTCATGTCCCTGCTATTACAGGCTTCATATCAAACAATTTTTCATAGCAAATCAATCTCCAGTCTGACAATAACAGATTTTTTTCCCTATCAGATAGATGGTTCTGGAATAGAGCTCCCCCACTTACTGACCTGGCATCTGTCCCACTTTGCATTAATCTTTCTCGAGCATGTTTTACCAGGGCTGTGCACACCACCCCCAATGACATGGCCTTCACATATGCAGACATTTTGCAATTATTTCACCTCAAACAGCTTCCAACCTCTTTTCCTCAGGTACTTCACAGAGTGTTCCTGTTGAGTGGTCCTGCTGCATCACTACCAGAGAGAAGGCAGTAATCTGCTGTGTGGAGACAAGAATGTGTGCCTTGTGAGACATGGGAAAAGAGGGACAGAAAGAGGAATTATTGACAAAACACAGAAGGAATTTCATTTTCCTACTCACATATAGCCAGAGACTAGCCCTAAGTATTTTCCTCCTCTTCAGTTGTTTCCAAAAGATAGGCTGACAGTCCTTGGCAGAAGTTCTTTTTGGGCTGTGGCTGCATGACCTTGAACTTTGTACTATTAAATTTCACTCATTTCTTTTTACTTCAATCCTTAGTTATCCATCTCATTCACATGATATTTTGATCCTCCTCTACACAGGCAGTGCCACCCAGCATTGTGTCACCAGCATAATTTTTAGTTCACTGCACTTTTGATCCTCAGTTTAGAAGTAAAAATACTAAACAAATACAGAGCCTTGTTTTTTTTTAGCCACATAACCCTCCAGAAGTAACCTCACTCCTGCCTGCATGACCTCTTCCACACTCAGCAGGGACATGTTCACTTCAGCCAGTTTTACCCCTCTTGTGTAAACTCGGCTCCTTCCCCTACTTTGACTGATGATTAGTCAGTGACAATGCAGAAAAAAATTAGTTGGATAGTCAGAAGCTGTTAGATTGGTCTTAAAATATACAGTTTTTGAGCAGCTTTTAACGTAAAAATATTTGAAGGTGAGGAAATAAATATATTTATAAAGAGATTAAATGCAGGGTCAGCCAAGGGAGATTGTTCCAAATTCATTTGACACTGCTCTTCAGTGGAAATTTTTTTCTTCCAGGAAAAGAACCCCAAACAATCAATGTTATTGGCCTGGGCTTCAGTAAAAGTGCAGCTAGTGAAGACAACTTAGCCTGTGGAGTTTAGGCAGGGAAAGGGCAGAGAGAGTTAGCATAACTTCATACCAGTTAAAAATAACTGTTGGGGCTGAGACTGACTGCTTGGTTGCGAGATGCTATTTACCACAGCTTTAAATTACTGTGGAATTGTTTAGGCATTAGTTAACTGTCTGCCATGAATCCCATGATGGATCTCTTAAGTCAGGGTTAAGGAATGGTTTACCATTGCCTGGTTAATGGTTATACAACCTGTTCTTCATGTCTGATTAGTTTTTATCTTTCCATTATTGTAATTGTGTGATAATTAACTTAATTCCTTTACTTCCTTTTATTTTTTTTTTCTTTTAGGAGTAGCAGGTTTATCCTGGGAAAAACTCTTCTGTTCCAGAGCATTCCACCATGTCAATCAATTGGCTGCTTCTGTAGAGTTTATACTCTCAATTTTTCAACCCAAATATAATGTATACTTAAACTTTTCCACTGCAATAAAGTATAAATTACAGAATAGAGACAGTGCTTGATTGATTGGATTTACCAAGCAGCAACGAACAGTTAAAACAATATACCACTGAATATTAACTTAAAAGAGAGGACCATAACTCCTTGAAAGATAATCATATTTACTGAGACATTCAGCATTAAAGAAGATTGTACGAGACAACTGGAAATATTGATAAACACAAAATAAAGAACCTCTTCAGTGTAAAAGGTAAGGCATTAAAGATGCTATGGATGCTGTTGGGTATTTTGGTAATGTTTTCACTGTCAAGCTCCGAAGGAAACACCAGGACCTTCTGTCATGCTGATGTACTGCACTCTGCACTTTTAATCATTTTCTTAGGAAGTAGCAGAAGATGACACCCCCACTTAGAAATATGAACACAGAAATCACAGACCAGCAGAAATTACAAACTACCACAGCTCTGTGCTTTACTGCATTGAACTCATGCACAAACTCCTAGTTTGTTGCTTGGAAAAAGAAGGAATAAAACATGGAAAAAAAGATGGTGTCCATGTTGTTGAATATATATCCTCATGAACTGAGATTTTATTTCAGAAGTGATGCCTAAATATGAGTTCCTGTGACATAAACAAAGACATAAAATCAGAAATAGGAAAGTTTTCACAGTTTAAAGTTGTTTCCTTATTTTATGCAAACTGTAATTCTGGGAAATTGTCATCTAGAAAGTGAGGTACATTTCAAGACACCCATGGCCAAGAAAATAAGATCATATAGCAACAGGTACAGAAAAGGGTCACTGACTTCATCAGGGGACTGGGATAAGACTGGGGTGATCCATTCTTACCAGTGTACCAAAATGAGGGCTTTATTTATTTATTTGTGGTAAAGCAACAACATAAAGTTAAATAATCACATGGCATTATGAATTAAAAAGGTAAAAGGAACTTCCACCATACATATATGCAAATGGCTGCACCAATCCATCAAAAAACAAGTTAAAAGATTTTAAGCCATCTCTTATTCCATGAAAAGCAGTTTTGTGTTCTGTCAGTAGGCATCAGATTTACTACCATGGGAAAGCAGAAAGAGCAAGTCTGTGAACAGGAGCTGATACTCTTATTCATTTGGGGATTTTTAGTGCAAATTTCAGATAAAAATATGAATAGATACAAATTTAATCTGGTATGAATTTATCCAGAGATAAAATTTAATGGATAAGCCCCTTCCTCTTCTGCCCACTGAAGAAAGTTCCAACAGTGAATCTTTAGTCTGGCAGGTCTAATGTGCAGCAATTTGAGTGTTCTATAACAAGCTGCCTATAAGTGTTCCTAGCATGTGATGCTAAGCTATGTGGGTCCAGGAGCAGCATCAGCTGTATCATCCAGCTTGCATGGCATGGTGATAATCCAATCATCCCAGTGCTCCCCTGGGAAGCAATACCAGCAAGCCACTTCCACAAGCAGGCTATGAACTTGAACTATGATGTTGAGCATGAAAATATTTCAAATAATTGTCACAGAAAATCACTGAACCTCAATTCTGGTGCAGCATGTAGGGTAAATTGCAGGAGCTATGCTTTTGCTATATTGCAAATTACACAGGGTAGAACTCATTGGAATAGTTTTAGACAGACTCGCAATGTGTGATCAGCAGAAAGGGGAGATCCTCCCTAGATATACACATCCTCCACTTCTTCTGTCTTGGTGCTCCTGGTTTTGTGTGGCCACCATTTGCCACAAGAGTTTGTCTGAACAAACTCAGCTCACTGGCTCAGGAAAAAGACTAAGTAATGGAATTTTCTGCCTCTTTAGCTAATGGATGAATCCACCCACAGGAAAGGCCAAAACCCACCTGAACTAGTGGAAGGGAGAGGTCAGGATGGATGCAGCTGGGTACAGAAGAGGTACAAGGAGAAGAGAGAACAAGTGAGAGCTCTTTTGTAGCCCTACATGATTAGGCTCACATCTGTAGGCATCACTGTAAGCTAAAACCATAATAATTATTTACCTCAGACTACTAATGCCGGTATTGAAAGAAATGCCTGGTTATATTAAAATCTACCATAGTATTAGGTGGAATTCAAGTAATCTTTTAGTCATTGGTTGAACTTTCAAGACTATTTTAAGACAGCCTGTGAGGTCTGTAAATGTCAAGAGCTCTGGACTTCAAAACTCGGCAGATTTGAAAGCTGGACATCTGCAGTACTGTTTGTTGCCTTATACTACCAAGGGAGAAACAAGCTCTATTTTTAGTTCACCTTGTGCAAGAAGCGAAGTCATTACAAAGATGAAAGAATTGGTCTGTACTAAAAATAGTATGCAAATGAAGCAATGCTTCTACAAGCTTATCTTTTCCTTTCACACTCGTAGCTATGGTCAGTAGCAAACACTTTTCCTGAAAATAGCCATGGCGTAGACACAAGAATTGTTAGTGTTCTCTGCACTCATGAAGAGGAAAAAGGGAAAAAAACCTCAAATCACAAAGAAGTGTGCAATGAAAAATACTAATTTACACATACACATTTATTTAAATTAAAAATAAAATACATCTGCAGTTCCAAATAGTCTCTTACTTTGTAGACCAAGATCAAAATAAACATTCTGAAGAAAAATCATTTTTTCAGCCATTAGAAATTCCCTAGTTTCCAGCATCAAAACATGAGTTAAATACTTACATGTTCTCTTATGCTATTTCTTGTCCCTTTCTACCTGAGGAGGAATAACCAGCAATATGGAATTTTCAACTTCAGCACTTTTTCACCTATTGATTGTCCATCTTTTAAAATTGATTGAGAAAAAAACCACATATTTTTACAGAAAATTAGTGTCAGGATGGAGAATAATTGCATTTAACTTCATCTTGATTATACAAATTAGAATGGTCTTGTTACAAACATCTACTAATAAAACAGTGTCTGGCATAGAAATATTGACACACGCTTGACTATACTTCTGCTAGCAGTGCCATTATAGTAAGAGACTAGGATACAATGCAAAAATGGAAAAGAACATTCAGCATAGACCATTTCTGTTGTGTTGGCTGGCTGCTGAATAGCTGCTTTAGAGATTGACAGAAAAAGATGGGGCTTTTAAATGGGACAAAGACTTAATTCAATAACAGTACAATACAAAACAAAAAATGGAATTCTGTTCTATTACATGCAAGCTAGGAAGTGGGTGAAAAATTATTCTTTTTTCCTTTAATTTACAGCTTTACAGAGAAATTTTGGGTTTGCAATGTTTTTTCAAGTTGCTATCATATTCAAGTTGCTATCATATCATAATCTTTTTCTTTAAGATTCAAACTTTTGCCCACTTCATTTAGAGACCAAACAAACTGCCTGAAATGGTGAGCTGTTTCGTGCCCAAGCTTTATCAGTTCTCCATTATTCTTTCTGAACTCTGCTGAGTCAAGAAATGAGTCATGGTTGTGTCATATGGCTCAGCTACTTCTGAGGACATCTCAGCTCCAGAAAGAAGTACAAACTGCCCTTGACATTCACCAGCCAAAGAGAATAGTGAAATATGGAAAAACTCATCATCCCACCAGAGTTTCACTGAGAACACTTCCTGGGAAATCAAGATATACCTACACTGCAGAACTTCAGTTTTCTCCATAGTTAGCTATTCCTCTTGGGACTTTCTTTTAAATTTGTGATCTGGCATCTTGAATTATTTCTTCCAAAAGTTTGGCCATTCCTGTTCTCTGTATTCTGACTTTAGTTATTTAGCAGATTCTGTGTACTAATGAAATAATTGAATTTTGTGTGTGATATCAACAGTGAAGGAGTCAGGACTTGAGTGAAGTGAACCCCTCTAAATTCCCTTGCTTGAGTTGTCACCAGTGCTGATACATATAATGCTGAGTTGGATTAGGAAGGGTTGAAATAAGTAAGGGAAAGAAATATACTGAAAGTTATGTATTTTGAGGACTAGGAAGCAGGCAATTTTCATTTTCAGTGAGAGCATCAGGAAAGAAATGGGTGTTGTCACCGGAATAAATGTGGCGCATAGCCCCTCACAAGGTTTCAGGTCTTTGTGAGACAGATCTGCATGATCAAATAGAGTACCTCGGTGATTTTCCAGGTATAAACCTATGCCCTTCACACTTGCATTCAAGCTTACATCATTATCAAAAGAGATAAGGCAGCAGCAAAGGAAACAGGATTAATCATGAAAGTCATTAGGTTTTAAATTACTGAAGTAAATAAACTTCCCACACTGTGACCCAGAATATCTAACTTTTCCTTAGAAACTGTTAACACAGAAAACTTATCAGTCATTTTAATACTTTCTCCCATCAGGCCTAGAGTAAATACCAAGTGTAACAGCCTGGTGCCTAAAGCTCTGATTCAGAGACTCATTCACATATATATATTTANATCTGCACAGTTGTCACTGTGTCATTGCATTTAGTCTGGAGAAGAGCAGTATCCCATTCCATGGGAAAAAGGAGGAATACATGATGCAGTCAGTGACCAGAATGGTCATGGATGAATCTGCACCCTTGCACTCATGCATTTCTCACCAAGAGTCCTACCCACCACGAGCCCCTCATCATGTAACAGGACACACAAGGACTCACATCCAGTATACTACTAACACACACGGCCCTCCTACCCCCCTCATATAGCCTGGTACATCCAAGTTGTTTTGCATTATCAAGTAGCCTCATGTCCTAGGATTCTAGTTCAGAGATATAAGAAGGCATAATGAGCGTGTCCAGCCTTTTCCTCCACGTCCAGCATGTACTCGCAGGTGCTCCCTGGTTTCTGATTTCAGATGAGTCAATCTTTTCCTGCATGAACATTCCTTGAGCTCAAGAGCATAACATTCATTCTCTTACAGCCACTGCTATATTAGTACAATGCTGCTATATTTCCATTTTTATTTCTATCCCCTTCGGGCTTTCAGTTCCCTGCAAGCATGTGAAAACATTAAGAATGATAAAGCTTAGTTCTTATATATCATTTTCCATGTTTAAGCATAGAAACTAATGATGCTGTAAGTCCCTACAACAGTGCTTTTTAGAGAGTAGTAAGGCAAGAACACCTTATTGGAGAACCAAGAAGGTGTGAAACGACATTTAGTTAAGAGACTGTAGTGTAGATTAAAGAGACATTAAAGTACTGGTTTTCAGCTAGGAGCAGAATCTAAATTAAAATCCCAAGTTTGCAGGGGAGAAAACAGCACTAATTTGATATATATAAGTGTAACTATAAAACCAATCTACTAAGTACTTATAGCAACACTGCAGTCAAGCCAGTAGTTGGAATATGGCAGAAGGCATAAAAGACCTAGCATTTATATTGTGAACTTGGTTAAGAAATGAACTCAAATATTTTTTTTATGAAGCTCATCCAGTCCAGCCACTTCATTGGATTCTACCAGTCTGCTATGATGTACCTACAAGTTGAGTCCCTGGACTCGTAAGCTTTCCTTTGTGCCTGGATTGCCTTCAGCCATCATTCCTGGGTCAAAATCATTCTATTAAATAGAACATTATGGGTTTCTTGCTTTACTTGCAAATAGGAGATGGTCTTACAAAAAAGAGCTCCTAAACTAATTAAAAACATCCCTTCCCACACCTTTGTTCTTGAGGGCCATTTCACTTTTAGTCTAATGACTTCAAGCTACTGGAAGCAAATAGACAGTACTCACCATATGATTTTCATGAATTTCACATAGACCAAGAGATATACAGTTTTATGCAAAACATGCAACTCCATCCCCACCCTCCTCCTCAGAATCCCAAAAATCTTACTGACCTTTGAGTTCCAGGTTCCTTCTGCTGGAATGCATTACCATCAAGTCCTTTAAATGTTATGCTTTATTTCTTTCACTTTCTCCAGTGTCTTTGTTCTCTTGGAAGTCCTTAACTAAATCTATTCTTGTGTGACTCTATGCTTCTCAAGCATTTTTTTTTACTTAGCCCTCTACCTTCATATATTCTGTTTCTTTGTTTCAAGGGTTTCCTAGTACTTAAAACTCCAGATTGTCATCTGCAGACAACTAGAGAAAACCTGTTTTGCTGTGATGCACACATTACATGGTTTTGGTTGGAGAGAGTAATTTTTAATAACAGTTTTAATGCTTGTATTCAAACTCACTATCTGCCTCCTTGATCCCAAGGAGGAAATGGAAAGGGTATCTTAAACAATGGTGTAAATATGTAGCAAGACAACAGTCCAGAACAGGATTTAAAAATGCAGAGATAAATTCCCAAATGAAAGTAACATTATTAATCAGTGTGGTCATTCTGAAACAGGAGCTGCTCTGTAGTACTAGATATTCAATTTTTTTCTTTCACTGGATTTTTGTTCATTGACAACAATGATGATTAATAACAGTCTGGCCAACAGTGTACTTACACTCCATAAGATTAAGTGCTACAATATCTAGCAAAAGAGAACAAAACAAAAACACAGACATATGGGTTGTTAAAATGGTATTTTATTCAACAGTTCTGATACTTTAACAAGAAGTACATCCTCTGATTGTAATGGATAGTCAGATGGTTGAAACAATTAATCTGGGTTCCCTGTATAAAAATGAAAGAGCCTGATGCATCAGAAATCACGAGGATTTAAAGTAAGTAGAATCTTCTCTGTTTCAGAATTCAAAAGACAAGGATGTTTTTCAAGCTACTAAAATAGTATGTGTTGTTAATACTGCTAAGGACAGTCATCAGCCTTGTTCTCTCTAAGTTAAAACACACATTTCCCACTTAGTTTCAGACAAAGTTTCATGAGTTTCTATTTTTCTAGGAACTTAGGATGACTCTTCTGGAACTCAATTTAATTTTGACATCCGATTCATCTTCCTGTTTATTTCCCATCACTGACCCTGATCTTAGTAAAAAACCTCAGAGAATGTCAGCAACTGCAGGGTGGGGTTTTTTGACAAGTTACTCTGGAATGTGTTTAATGCCTTAAAATTGTCATTGATTGAAACTAGCAATTCTAAATGAGCAATTGAAAACTAATTTCCCTCTATTATTTATTTCTATTTCTCCCCAGCCATATATTTGGCACTCCTGGGCTGTTTTCAAGATGGACAGCCCAATGCCCATTAGGGACACATCTTTCTTTATCCTAGTGCCTGATTTAGCCTCTCTCAGGTTATAAGATCAGTGAATGCTTCTATGGCAAAATGAACCAACTGGGCCAACTGAAAAGACTGAGCACAGCTCCTGCTCCATAGAATAAGGGCACCACAAAGAAACACAGAGCTGATCATATTCTCTGCATATGTGTGTGGCCTGGGTTTAATATATAATATAAAACCTAGTGAGGAGTGTCAGGACAGGATAAACTGAATGCAAATATCTAGACAGTGGTGTTTCCCTATGGTGAAGTCATTCACCTTCTAGTGACCTGCAGCTTGGACTTTTCAAGACTACTCTTGAGTAAAAATCCTGGATGATTTCTTTCCATTAGTTTGTCAGGTGCTTTCTGAACATATGTAAAATTTGGCAGTAAGCACATGGACCTCCTGTGACAATAAAGTCCACAGTTTGACTGTTCACAGCATCCCAAAATTTCCTTTTTTTGTTTCTGAGATATCCTAGAGAGCTATATTTTATGTCCTTTATTTTAGTATTATATTACTCGGTGAATAATAATTTTCTACCTGTCTCCTCTTTCTATTTATTTTTTTCCTCACATCCATCACATCTGTCCTCCATAGGTCTCTGGCTGAACTGTTATTGCCCATTTTAGTCATTTTTCATATAGAAGTTGGTTGTTTTATAATCTTTTCTCTTTCCATCCTTTTTAATGCTGTGATGTACTTTTCAAAACTGAGGACAGAGAACTGTGTGTAATATTAAAGTTGTGGTCACAATAGTTTAAACAATGATACAAAGAAGCTCGCTGCTACTGTTTTCCTTTTAGTGCTTCCTGCCATCCATCTTATTTGTTCAACCAGTACAGAGTATTGAGCTAACATTATGAATATAATGTCTAGATTTTTTTTAAACACATGTCATATTGCACTTATAAATCTATCTGCAATTTTATTGCTAGGTGGATATGACTGTAGAATCCCTTGGCAACAGTCTGCCATTATTCTGGTCTTCCTTAAACTGAATAGCTTAAAATCCTCAGCAAATTTAAGTTAATTTCTAGAGGTTTTAATGCATATGCTATGAATCATAGGCAATTTTCCCTTTTTGCCACAGATTCACTTGTGAACTCTGCTTTTTCTTATTTCTCTTTATTTCTCAGTCTATGTAAGGACAATGAAATGCCTGTGAACATAAGGTTGATGTTAGGAAAGTCAGAAAGTCAAAACTCACTTGGAGCAGATGCTTACAAGGGACATCGAGGGCAAGAAAAGTTCCTAATGCTGCATTCATAGTTAAAATAGTAAAAGGCTAAATGAGAAAAATGTGAAGTTTCCATCTTTTAAATATCCACTTTTAATATTTATTTTCTGCTGCATTTTGCAGTTCAAATGAAGTTTTAGAATATAGGTGCATCATAGGCTTCTGTGCTAGTTAGGGTTCTTACTGGTAGCAAAAGTTTGAACCAGATCTTCTGGTAGTACTGAGCTGCTTTTCTCCTCTGGGATATCTGGCTTTCTCTCCACTAAACAATCATTCATTACATCAAAAAATTTAACCTTGGCATCATATTGTGTCTGTGACATTTTAATTTACATCCTAATTTACTACTGAAGTATCCTATCATAATAGCCTCTTGGATCTTGCTGTTTGTCACAATGAGGTATTATAACTAACCTGAACATGTGGCTGATGTCAACAGGCAGTGCAGGCATTTTTCTGTGTAGCTGCAGCGAAAATATCTGTACAGAATCCATACTGTCTGTTGATATGCTTAAATTAATCAGAAAATTTAACTCTTTGAATGCCGTCACATGCTGTACCACTACTTGCTCTCCAGGAAATGCTTTATCTTTCATGCAGACTTTGCCCCCTGACAATAGTCAGAGCACAATTCTTATGAGGAGCAGCTGAGGGATTTGGGTTTGTTTAGGTTGGAGAAAAGGAGGCTCAGGGGAGACCTAATCACTCTCTACGACTCCCTAAAAGGAGGCTTTAGCCAGGTGGGGGTTGGCCTCTGCTCCCAGGTAACGGGATGAGAGGAAATGGCCTCAGATTGCACCAGGGGAGGTTTAGATTGGACATCAGGCAAAATTGCTCCATGGAGAGGGTCACCAAAAATTGGAACAGGCTGCCCAGGGAAGTGGTTGAGTCACCATTGCTGGAGGTATTTAAAAGACATGTAGGTGTGGCACTTGGGGAAACGTCCAGCAGTGGGCTTGGCAGTGCTGGGTTTACTGTTGGACTCAATGATGCTAAAGGTATTTTTCAATTTAAATGAGTTCATGATGCTAAAATTCTAATTATCATTGTTCCATAAAGTTTATGATATGCCGAATTCATGTTTGAAGCCACAAACTCCTGTTTTTCAGGCTTCTAGCATTTGTAAAGCAGTGACAGTCCTTAGTTCAGTAGCCACATTTCTGGGATCTATTTAAATAGGAAATTATTTGGTCACCTGACCTTACTATTAGCTGGGTTTTTTTCACCTTTTAATATATTCTAGCTTTGAGATTACAGTATCTCTATGATTTCAGCTGGAAGAAAATATCCAGAAAACTGTGATTTTCTACAACTTTCACAATATTTTTTGTCTTTATTTCAAAAAGTCCCCAGTCATCTTCCTAATTTTAAATGCCATTTGCCTGTTTCTATTTTGTTTCTAATGAAGCCACTATTGTTTCCAAAATCTTAGTTATCCAGTGGATATGTGCAGAATGATAATATTTTTTACCAATGGTGAGCCCATATGTTAGCATGGTTCCCAATTAGAAAATAAAGAGCAGCTTACTTAGAAACACAGCTGCAGAGGAGTAGCCATGTAGTATCTGCTTTCCCTTATTCAAAGAATGACACGCTGCCAAAAGGAGTCTGAGGATGATAAATATTTAAAATAATGGAGAAACAAATTTAAAAAAATAGCAAATAGGCAATGCTTACCTATAAATTTCATACTGATTTCTTGTGGCTTTTATGTAGTCAAAATCCTCAAAAATACTTTTTTTCTTTTGATAGTTTCTTGAGCTTTTTGACATGGTAGGAGCGTTTCGTCTGAAGTGCTGGTAGAAATGTGAGTTCTACTCACAGCTTTATGGTTCTTTTGCTTTACAGAAACCCAAACAAAATCAAGAAATGTGTCTAAATAATTCCTGAACTTAATAAAGGTTTGTTTCCATTTTCCTTCTTACAATGTGCAAGAAATGCTTTCGTCTGGACTGCTTTTTCTATCCTGGATTTTCACTCTATCTACCTTTGAACAGAATACTTTCGATCTGCATGAATTCCTGCATTCTCTTCATAATTTGTACAGACTTTTCTCATGGTATTAGGTAGCAAATGCAAAAGCATCAGAGAGAACATCTTATTAGGAGCTAAACTTTAATCTTTTGTAAATAGTTAACTGCAGTGCTGTGCATATTATTTTGACAGATACATATACTATGCCTCAAAGCCACTGTTACTTGAAAAATAGCAACATAAATCCATCCCTCTGAACACTTCCCATATTATTTACATCTTAATACAATACCCAAATGCAGTCTGTGAAATAGGTCCATGCAGTAGCTAAGGTTTATTATTACAGATATACCACACAGGCATACTCTAGCTATCTTTCAGGTAGGGAAGCTTCAGCAGAAAATATGTGTGCAGGGGTTCAAAGAAACAAGTATCTGAGGATGTATTTTGACAGTAAAATGGCATTGATGCAGCTAGACTGCTAGGCAGACTCTGCAGTTAAAGGTAGACTGTATAGGTCATATCTTCATGTCAGTGCAGATAAACACTAAGAAATGAAAATAAAAGGGAGCAGAAGGAAGGATTAACTAGTGTGGTAGCTCTTAATCTTTCTTTTTCACCATTAGAGATGCATTGATTTTCAGAAATACCTAAGGACTGGCTTACAGGCTGCTGATGGCACCTGCCAACAAGCAATGACAAGAGTTGCTTGTATGGACCGCCAAGAGCTTACAGACCAGTAGCTAAAAAATAGCAGTGCACACATGCTGAATCAGGAATTAGTCCAAGGTCTGGAGCTTCATCTTTAGCCAGTGCTTTCTGTTCTTCATGTTTATATCTCCTTCAAAGCTGTTAAAGGAAGCTTTTCCAACCCTTTTATTTCCGCTTCCTTTTTCCTCTCGCAATGAAAATGTTGGTCCTTCCAGCATGGGCAGCAGATTCTGTGTCCTTAAAGTGACTCATTGCATCAGAAGCTCCCTCAGTAGTGCCACAGTATGCCAAAAAGAAATCATTCTCAAAGGCAAATATAGCATATCACTAAATGAGGAAAGGAGAGGCTGTGAATGGACATAATCTGAAATACATTAAAGAATGTATGCACACAGGCGTTAAGAGGAAAAAGAGGGGCTTCCTCAGCTATCCTGTACCAGTCATTCTAATGATCCATTGTTTCAACCTTTCCCTTAAACATTTAGTGTATTAACAGCTGAATCCTTTGGTCGTTTTGTTGGGGTTTTGGATAGTTTTGTGTGGGTAAACCCTAAATGTTGCAGCTAAAAATGTTGCATCATATAAAGACAGCTGAGAACAAGCTAGAACAGAGCTGAAAGTACTGGGAAGCTCAAAGGAAGTAATAAAATGGAGTATTACCCTTTTTTTTAATATTCACTTGGGGCCAAATAGAATGATATTCAACACACATAAATTCATTGTTGAGTCAACGCCTTGACGAAACAAAACCATCTGATGCTTGTATCTCTTCACAAGCTCATTATATACCATACTGTTGCTTGAAATGTTGACTTCAAAGACTTTAAAGGTGGATTGATAGTCAAGGCAGGGACTTCTCTAAAGATTAGTCACCTTTCCTCCTAACCCTCCCTTTTCCAATATGACCTAGAGCACTCATAAGAGCAGAACTCTGTTTTGTGCATGAACATTTTATTAATCAGATCTAAACTAACTCTTACCTTCATGTGGAAGTAGCTACATAGCCAGTGCTACATGGCTAACTCCTAGACTGAAATCCATGGATGGGAAAGGGTGCTGGTCAACAGCAAAATAACTTAAAGGTCAGCTGAAATGTAATTATGTGATGCAGATTTGTGACAGAAGTTAGCTGCTCTGATTTTGCAAGATTTTTCCAAATATTAATATTTATCACTGAAGGTTCTATTCTAAGCCTATAAGGTCTCTTAGGTCATAAGCTGTAGCTTTCCCTTTGGCAGGGGAGAAGAGAAAGGAGACAAGAAATGCCTGATATGCATTATAGGAACATTAAAAGATGCATTTATGAGTTATCATTAATAATTATTATTTTGAGTGTTGGGTGTTAACACTTTTAAATGCCACTAAACCCACATTTGCAGGATGTAATTCTGGTCTGATTTACTCTATTTACTCTCATTTAACAGAACAAAGTTACTGTCATGTATACAAGACCAAAAGTGCAACTACCTCTTTATTCCCTAAAAAATCCTCCCTGCAGGGAGATACTTTCATAATAAAGCAAATTGGTATGTCCATTTGTGTATGTATCATAGGTGATCTGTTTATCAAGAAATGAAAGAACATTTCCTTCCAATTTCCCTTTTCCTTGTGATTGATATTAATTAGGTTTCCTGCAAAGCACGGCTTATCTTGAACTGAACCCAAAGCACATGAATATGTTTCTGTGCAGTAAGATTTTCTTTTCTTGAAATGAAGAATGGGATGAAGATGCTTATCTGAGATCAAACACGCTTCAGGTAGAGTTTACATCAGCAGCACTTTGAAATTCATTGTTAGAGTATAGTTGGTATCAATAAGGAATGAGAATGGTATTCTGGATTGTGACTGAATTTATTAACTTATTTTCAGCAACTAAAAAGGGAAAGCTGTCATGTACCTCCAGTCACAATCTTTTCTTCCTGAGATGAAAGAGGCAAGTATAGTTCATAATGAAAATTAATGGAATCCCTAAGAAAAAAAAAATCCCTGTTAAAAGTAAAAGCTTGTGAATTTGAGGTCTGATGTTAGTAACAGAGTTGAATGTGTTTGCAGTGTAAGGGCTGAGAGTTTACTTCCCTGCCCTCTTTGCCTCCTGTCTGTATGCCATGGAGAACAATTCTGTAGGAATGCACTGACCAGCCAGGGCTCAGGAGATCACCCTGGTTACACCAGCTCAGGTGCTGAATGCCATGCCCATGCATCCTACTGCCAAGCTACCATGTCCCATTTCTCAAAGTGGAGCACCACACTAAGACTTTTCTAGTACTTGTTAGAGCCTGTTTATACCTAACATTATAGACTAACATTTATACCTAACATTATAGACATTATACCTAACATTATAGTAGAGTCTTATTCTGAGCCTGATGTTTTAGGAAGGTTCTGAGTACAGATACTAAATCTCTCTTTTCCATAGTACTAGCCAATATCCTCTGATGGAGTATTATGAAATAGATCCAGTGACTTAATTTAATTCTCTCTTTACCACTCTGTTGTAGGCTCTTTGTCCCCTTCAGCTTCCCTCTAATCCCATGCTTAGTGGTTCTGCAGCTCCCTTCACCCCTCACTGAGTTTGTTGTGCCCACACAGCCCACCCAGCTATTGCCCTCTCCTTCCCGTGCTCTGCGCAAGCCTTGGTATTCTCAAATCACCTTTCTGCTAGAGCTTCACCACTCTACCACTGGCAAAATAGTTTACACTACTCTGTTGTGTACAAGTGCAGCTTATCCCAGCAGTGACATGTTTAAATCCCAGGACAGTTAAACCCTTCAATAGTGTGGTCATGTATGACATGTAACTAGATAGATGTATTACCCAGCAAGCATTTCTCCTGCTCCAGGATTCAGAGAAAAAAGCTTTTGCCAGCTTCCAACATCACTGCTTTTCTTTGGCATCTTTTTTCCCCCCTTCTCTTTTTAGGAGCATTCATTTGTTCCATGTACCAGTATTTTCACCATCACTCTGCCAGTTATGGTAGTTACTAATTTCTTAATAAAAGAGAAGAGCTGCAAATTAGGGCTGCCATATGGCTTTTATTACTAGAGAATGAGCCTTTTCCTCTCCCTTATTTTTATTGTACTGAAGAAATGCTGAAAAAAAGAAACAATATGGTTTGTGTATTTTTTTTTGGTCACAGAATCCCAGAAATGGCCACTCCACTTTACAGCTGAAAAAAAGTGATTTAGTTTCCATGCTAAATCACTCTTCAACTTCTCCTAAGCATAGACAGCCAATTGTGCCTAATCGTGTGTGGTAGTTCAGTGATATGGACTACTGTTCATTGGGGATTGAGCTGCTCATTTTAGTTAGGACCACAAATTGAACTCAAACCAAGGTCCCAAAGAATAAAGCATGTGTTTTATACATTAAGTCATTTCTCCTTTCTTACTTGGCCCGTGAAATGAATCAGGGAAAGATTATTTTCTGGGCAAATTGGTAGTAAAACCCTGATGCAGACAGTTCCACAATTTGATTGCAGCCTGACTTCCACTTATTGAATATCACATCAGGCAGTGGTTCAAGGATTTCATATGACAGCTTTAAAATCTGCAGAGTTTTCAGAGGTACTTACTACATTGTGATCAGGTCACAGATCTAAATGTCAGTATTGTATGCCTGATTTGCACATTTCAAAACGATTTAGTAATTTTTTCATTTTATCTGCATGCATGAAGTGATTTGGAATACAGAAACAATTTGGAATCATATTTAGTTCGTAACAGTTCAATTAATGTAAGTGCTGAAACATGCTTCTTTCTTAGTAACTAGTTTAATTGGTTACTATTGCAAGAATAGGTTTTGAAAGAATGCCTAAAAGGCCAGGGGCAAAGTAAAGCACACTCTAGAGAATCCATGTTCCTGCATAGGCATGTGTGAAAAAGAAATAGCAAACAGTCTTTGGGGTCACAGTGTAGTGTATGATTGCCAGTGGGAAAAGGACACGTAGCCTGAGCAAGAAATGGACCTTGCAGCAACTGCTTTTCTTTTACATAGTTACTAGCATAACCTCAGTTTCCTTTGGCTAATTTTATTACTGTTTAATAAGCAAGAATGGTAGAGTACAACAATGTTACAAAATCATAATGGTTCATTATATAAATCATATATTTAAACCTTGATCTGAGCAATAAGTACAAAGATAAGGTAAAATAATATAGTAGTGTGATTTATAGGACATTAGCATGTGCCAATGACAGGAAGAATTTGTCTAATTAATTTAAGGAAACATCTGCTTTTCTTTTGAAAGTCTGACTTTTATTTTGCTAGACCCAGAGACCTAAATTTTTTTAAGGGTTTGCACTTTGAAGCTTTTTTCGCTTAGATATAGAAATAAAAAGGACATGACTCTTCAGAGATAGTAAATCACCACAAACATTAATACTCTTCTGTTAAAGATGAATAAGGGAAAAAACTGCATAGATTTTGGTACCTCTATGTCACTGCAAAGAAGTGTCTGGTATTTTGGTGAGATATTAAAACTTTATTTCTTTCACAAATCTGCATCATAGCTCATAATGAATGCCTGTGCTGGATTCTGGGCAGAAGAGAGGACTTGGGGCTGCATATTTGTATTTCAAATTCTTTCAGCCACAAGCTTTTTACTGCAGTAATCCAGCTGCAGTTTGCTCAGAGCACTGACTGTGCCCACATTGCTACAAGGAATAAGTGATATCATTCCTCTCTTAGACACTGGGAAGGACAAAAAAGAGTAATGTCCTTCTCTAAGGGGTGGAGACTCCACATATCAAAACTTCCTTTGCTTCTTTAAGAATAGGCAAGTTATTGAGTGTCATTTATTCAGCACACAGAGGACTCATACATATGTTTATTAAATAAATGAGCATGTGTTCTCCACTTTAGTAATGACAAACACAGCTACTACCAGGGACTGAGGTAAGGTATGCCACAAGAGGAGGTGTCACTACTTCTGACTTCATCCATCCAAATTTTAGGTCTCTAAATCAGCCTCTGTCTTTCCTACATAATTAATGAAGAGAAATCAGTACCTCAAGTGACAGCCATTCCCCCCTAACCATTATAAAAGCTGCATGGGCTATGAGAGTTGGGAAATGGCACAAAAAGTTCCCTGACTGGGGGCAAGTCTTGGAACCCAACTAGACTAGGTCTTGTACAGCTAAGACTAGGTGAACTACAGCCAGTGTACAGGCTAAACATTCTGGAAGTGTATAGGCTATACACACTGCAAGTATATAGCCAGTCATTCCTTTAAATGAGAGTATACCTTGACAAAAAAAGGAACCAATATTATTACCATAATCGAAATGTAGACATACTCTAGGCTTTCAGATAGTATGTTAATTGATCACAATGAGGTAATGTTACAAAGATGTGGTATAATAAACGATGCAGGACAAAACTTTCTACTAAATAAGCTTGGAAAATTAGGGTTATATATTACGTATCCTTAATTCACCACCAAGACTGATAAATTCAATATATGGGAATTACAGTTTCTTAATCCAAGAAAATTATTTAATAAACTTTATTGTGAATAGATATTAGCTGTAGGTTGAACCTTGATGAATTTAACTGAAATAGCAGTAACATAATTTTGGATGTTGTTTTGAAGATTATTTCTCTCTTCATTCATTAAAGAAAAAGTTGAGCTGACTCTTAAGGAAAAAAGCTTGTTTTAAAAAATGAAACTTTCCTTTTTTAATTTTTTTTCCCATGGTAAGAGAGAGGTTCAAGAAATCTGTTGATGGGCTGCTTTTAGATGATAGTTTTGACCATGAAAATGAGAGAAGTGGGGCTTCTGGTAACTGGAGCTGTAGGGCTGGGGAGGAGCAGAGATGGACCCATGGGCCCATCAGCAACAGTGGGAGCATCCTCTTCTTGGGGAGGCTTTGCTTAACTGTCAACACAGATACCCAAATGCAGAAGCTCACACTGAAAACTTTTATCTACCAATGGTATCAGTTCAGTTGCCAGCTCAAGGTAGAAAATTAATCCAGAAGTCAACTGATCCAGGACCAGTGACCTAATTGGACCAGACTGAAAAATCTGTCCATTCTTCAAGAGAAATAACCCCACCTGTTCCATCAGTGGCTGCATTATGAGATGGGTCAAAAGAGGAGCACCAGATGAGAGCAATGAAATGTCTGTAGATAAATCTACGCAAATACCTGAATAAGAAGCTCTTGTGACCCCAAAGATGGAGATGGATATCATACTGGAAACAAAAGAGGAGAAAGTGAGGAAGAAATGAGCAGAGAGAGCACTGCAGGTTTTCTCAGCCTGTGGCCTGGGAGCCTCTCAAGTTACTTTCACTAGAACTCTGGAGGATAATTAAGAAAAGTAAGTATGCATGTAATGGGTTACATTTAGTGACAGAGGTGCCCACACTTCCACTGGAAAATTCTTAGGGACTGAAAGTTGGCAAAAGCTAAAAAAACTAGTTTTAGTGAATTATGTTCCAGCAGCCTGCTTTCTCCCATAGCTGAACACAAGTTTTGATTGTGCTCCTTGGCCTAATATCTGGCCTTTGTTTTCTTATGCAAATCAGGATGTTTAGTACAAATTAGCATTATTGAAAAACAATTGCCATCCAAATTAAAATTCTGCCTTTCATTTTACACCAAACCTGCTGGGCTTTTTTAGATAAACCCTGAATCAACTTAGCTATAGTGTTCATGACTAAATGGATTCATTTTTGGCACAGTAGCCCTGTTTCTCCAATTGCATAATGCCAGTAGCAATTCATATCTATCAGACCATCCTCAAGGGTCATCTGGTGTTATTCCTGTGAAAGGTATTAAGCTGCTCCTTCCAGAATTTGTTCTCCTTATTCAAGCTGGGAATATTTTCAGTGTACAGATATATGCACATATATGTGTTTATAAATATCTATGTGTGTGTATATATATTTACATACTGTTAGTATGTGCCACTAGACACTACTAGTTTTATTTTTATTTACTTTGTTAATTGCCTCCATTTATATATCTGCAATTTACCTAGGTATTATTGGAAGGGAGCATTACATAATAAGGAAAGTACAAAGAGAGGGAAAGTAAAACAATATATGACTGCAAAAAGATGCAAAAAATAAATCCAGAAAAGGTTTTTAATTTCAGATATCCAGCCAACTGGGCTGGCTGGAGACTGTGCTTTACCCCAGTACATAATTGCTATGAAGTTCAATGAGCAGGCAGGAAAAATCCTTTGTTACATATGCCCTAGGAAAGTATGTTTAAAAAAGTATATAAATTATGTCTTTTCAAAGTAATATGATGAAAATGACGATATTGTAACTCTGAAGACTTCTGATGAACATTTTATCCTCAAAGAGCACTTAATTCACAAAGGAACATCTCTCTAGCAAAGTAACTCAAAGCATTGAAAAAAAAATGAGCATTTGCAAAGATTTTATACTATCACCAGAGAGGTCTAAATATGTAGACTGCAAAGCATGAACATCTTTGGAACAAACTTGTCTTTGGGATCTCAGATAAAGCACTTTCCCAGAGCCTGTTTTTTCAGTGATTTCATCAAGGAGGTGATTTCATCAAAAGCTCAAGGAAAGCTAGTGCAATGCTGAATTGATAAAAACACAAGGAAGAAATTGTAAAGCCATTGAAGAGTGCAGCAGGGGTATCTTCAAATCTTTAAATACTTTTTTCCTTAATAATAGACAATCAGTAGAACTGAGAAATTATCTCCCCTTACAGATCTGAATAAAAAGATTTCTTAAATGGAAGTAGATAGATCTTATTAAATAAACAGTATGGTGTCACATATTGTAAATGCAAAGTCAGACATCAACAGAAATAACATACGCTACTTAGCCCTAAAGGACCATGGTACTAACATCCAAAAATAGACTGTGAATTTTCAGTGCTGAGCCTGTATGCAGCAAGGCACAAAACTTAGATTTTAGAGTAAGTGTTAATAAGTGTTAGTGTGGGTGTCCTGGGCACTCCTGCAGGACTCAACACACTCCCACCATTTTCTTCAAAGCTGCAGTGATTTAAGGTGACCTAGGAATGCTGTGCTGAGAATCCACCTGGTGTTGCTACACGTAATGTGAACTATTTCAGTTTAGAGACACTATTGAAAACTACCAAAGTGTGCTGTAATCAATAAACAATCAAACAAATAAATGCATTCTTAAATACGGGAACTGAAACAAATTCTTAAAATGTTACCACTGTTAATTGAATGAGTTGGAGGAAGCTGTTTTACTGGTTTATGACCAGGGACAGGAAATGGCATTTAAAATACTGCAGCCAGCTATAAATTTAATCACAAAGTGAACATATGAAAAGGGGAGGAAAACACCCCTTTTTCAGTTGTCAGATCTGGCCTGTATAAATGGAGAAAGGGGTTCATAGCAGTTTGTCAGCTAAAAGTATCTCTTACCAGTTCACATATCTTGGATTGGCTGATACACCATCCCAGATTTAAGGAAATGACAATTTCCTTCATGTTGAAGTAGTACCTGATTATACCAGCATCATGCAAAGCCTGGGATTTGTTGGATCCCCAGGCCAGTCTCCATTCCTGAGAAGAAGCCAAGATGGTGTGGAAGTGCTTTGGACTCTACAGTCTTGGGGATGAAGGACACCTGCAGAGCAACTTCAATGGATGTTTGGTTCAGTGTGAGTGAAAAACAGGCACTGATGCTTTCCATCTTTTAGCTGGCCATGGGCTCATTGGGTTCAACTCTGAGGGTCTCAGTCTGCCCATTACTAATAGTTCCTAGAGCACACAAATCTGTTTCTAAATAACATCTTAAGGAATGACTGTTTTTCAGGTACTCCTGAATTCAGTTATTGTAACTACAAAGCTAGAGAAAACTGTTTTGAGACAAATTATTAGAAATGCTCAAATTTAAGCCACTACTGTGTATTTCCTACCAGTTTATGAACAATGGTGTGGGCAGCAGTGAGTGCCATGACCACAGAACCCAAGGCATTCCCTTTGACTCCACTCATGATGGTTACCCAGTGAGGAAGGCTTTTTGCAATACTCTCAGCCAGAGCACAAGTGAAATCAGAACTTCTTGCTGGCCTGCAGGACAATTCTTCTGTCACATAAGGATGTTGATGCAGCCTATGGCCTTATTTGGAGAGAAAACTACTATTGCAGTCTATGGAATCTATTTTTCATTATTTGTAGGTGACAAATTTCAGATGAGGGATCTACCTGCATATACATATTTTATATATCAGGATAATGATAGGTATACGTGTATATATATATATATAATCTTGCTTATCTGGTATGTATACAGGCATGTGCTTATGTTGGCTGAAGAGCAGGCATGACAAAAGGTTTCTGAAGATTAAACACACCTTAAAAGATTAAACGTTAAACAAGCTTTACAGCCCTTGTAAAGGAACCAAAGATTCATATGACTTTCATTTTCACCAAGGAATATTTTCTTTGGCGTTACCCGAACCCGTGTGAACAAAATGGAACAATGAAAATATTTCTCCATGTTTCTCTCTGCACACAAGAAATAAATAGTTCCAAGGACCAGATACTGCCCTTGGCAGTGTAATATAATAAAGACAGATACAGCCAGGAGAGAGAGAGAGAAAACATCTTCTGTTCCTCCAAGAGCCACTTCAACAGGACTTGACAATCCACTTTCCCGCATTCAGAGGTGCTTGAATTGACAATATTACCTTTTTGTGGCAAAGGACATAAACTCTGGCACTCACCATACTCCTGCTTCACTTTGTCCTCATTATCATCAAAAGGTATGACTGATTCCTCTAGCTACTCCACTAACCAGCATAATAACAGATACATTTCCATGTTCTCCATTACTCTGCATCTTTCAAAGAATTTCAGATTATTGCCTTGACCAGTTAAACCCAACTTATTTTTTTCTCTACCTTAAGCATTTTGGAGTGCTGAGCATACAAATTTCCTATCTTGTAGAACTGTCCCATGCACACTGTGGGGGAGAAAAAAACCCAACCCTAAATCTAAATAAGAATACTGAAATTCCTTAATTAACGTTACTATTAGAGAATAAGAATAGCATCTGTATGTTAGACACAAATAAACACAAATAAGTCAGAAGAATCTCTGATCTCATATTAAAATGTAAATCATCTATTTATTGCTTTGTGTATAAATGTTCCATTGCTATTTGCACAATGATTAAGAGTAGTTTTCAGAAAATAAATCTTTTTCTTAATGGTGCAAAGAATGAGAAGGATGGAGAATAAATGGGAGTTTAAGGGGATGCTAAAGTTCTCCCATGAGCTTGGGTGAGATTTATGTGCAATGTGAATAAAAAATGTATAGGACAGCACAGGATTCACTTTGTTGCTGGTTCCTATTCCATTTGTCTAGTCTAACTGCATTCTTTGCCTCCCAGACATATAGTGAGTCTGGCATTGTTGAGCAAGTGAGGGAATACACTGCCAGTCAGCAGCTATTTGAGTCAGCTTAACCTCATCCAATCTCATCAGACCTAACACTGTGTAGCAAGAACAGTGGCATAAGACTTGGAGTAAAAATATAAATGCTACCTGCAAAGCTTCTACTAGGAAGAGGCATTCTAGGAGTCTCACTACAGAGCACTTTGTATTGTTATGCCTTTTCCATTTTTAAATGAGTATGTAATTTCTTCAGTTATTATATCACCTCCATACAATGTCAACAGCTTAGGACAAGCAAGAGCCAGTGGGATTGTGATATATATTCTAATATGGCTCTCCATGCAGCTTCAGAGCTGTGAGGCTTCATGCCTGATGCTTGATGTCCATTCTCTATCTACTCTCATTAAGATTTCCACATAAATCTCTCTACACTTGCTCAGTTACAAATATGCAAAGGTCCAAATACTGACACCATATTTGTTAGATGAACAATATCTGGGGGCTAGGAAATAACACCAATACTATTGAGCCACCATAGTGGAGGATTCCACTGTTTTTTTTTTTCCCTTGTTTCCTGAGAAGATAAACTCAGGTGCTTCTGCTTCCTGCCTGTGTTGTTTCCTCCTGGCCCCCATTCTCCAGTATTGTCTGGCCATGTTAACCCACTTAAGCAAAGTTCAGTAGCAGGGTAGAAGCCTTCAGCATAGAGTGATCTAGCACACCACATTTTATTTCAGGAAATCAAGGGAAGAGGCAGAAACACTCTCCATTATTGCTGCCACACAGAGGATCCACACAGGATAGTGCTGCAGTAAATGAGCCTGCACATGATCTACCTCTCAAGAAACTACTTGTGGAAGAAAAATGATATTTTTTTAGCCGCAGAATTATTCCAGATGTTGACTGGGCGCAGAACAGCCATTCCATGGTGTCCACCATGGTTGTATGGCCTCCCTCCTGCCAGGATGCTGGCACACTCCACCAGGCCCATGGAAACCCACAAGTGCCTCATGGTTGCCTTGTGCTCCCTGAAAAGAAAGATGCCATGAGCTGCTGCAGCCATGCTGTCATGGCACAGAGATGCAAATCCAGGACTTCCCATCCTCTCCAGAACAAGAAAGAGCCTACTGTCTACCAAACCCCATGACACCCTAACCCTCCAGCACCTCAGATTTCTGCAGCTTAGTTGATGAGCTTGATCAGCAGGGCCTAAGTATCACATAGACAAAAATAGTAGAGATCCTGTCTGGACAGTCAAATGACTCTAGCTGAGACCAGGAAGAATTAGATGTCACTGCCCCAAGAACCCTTGGACAGCTGTGGCCAAGCACTTCTTGTTTTCCAGATAGCAGGAGCTGAGAACAACTAGATCTTTTACCCCCTAGGGTTCAAAGAAGCTGTGGCTCTAGGTTTTAGAACAGTACATCTGAATGCTCTTCTTCCTTAGACCACGTGAAGTGCAACATACAGCAAAATTTTGACTCCCTGCTCACCCTTTCTAAGTCAGACAGGTACAAACACAGGCAGGGATCCTCACCCCATACAGCTAGTGCACTCCTCACCTTGCAGGGAGGAACTGTATCCCAGCTTCCCACCAAGAGGTTGGACAGGTGTCAGTAAACAATCCCATTCCTACAGCTGGCACACAGTGGGAGCCAAGCTCTTCCCAGAGTCTGCCAGCAGATTGTCACAGGACAACGCTGAAGTTGAGGCTGGAGACTCCTGAAGAAGCCATCACACTGTTTTCATCCAAAATGTCAGCACTGCAGAAGAGCAATGGCAGCACTTCAGCAATGCAGTGACGTTTTGCACCCCCTGGCACACAAGATATGTAAATAAATGGGTTTCTGTCTAAATTCAATTGTATGCAGATTTGTACCAAAGAATTGTTGTGATGTGCATCATTATGTCTCATTATGTGATTGCAAGTAACCTTTTGTATAGCAGACACAATCCACGTAACATGCTGTGTGACCAGTTTACAAAGCAGGGCTCCTTCAGAAGGGCGAGTAATTAATCATTATTCAGCAAAAGCACTCACCACTCCATACTTGCTGGCAGGAGTGTATAACCCAGGGCATGCTTAGCTATGACAATAAATTATTCATGCAATAGAAAACTAGTTAGCTGTGGTGCTGTTCCAGTAAATGGTTAAAACAAGAAAGCACTCCATTAGTTTTCAAGTGTGGGACTGATTTTTTTTAAAATAAATTTACTGCCAACACATTGCATAAACAAGCATAGGCCTGAGTTCCAAATGCAGTAGGAAAGAATTAGTATAAGGCACCAATGTGTGTTTTTCATAATGCCAAAGTCAATAATCCAAGGATGAGAAGATTTCTTGAAGGTATAGTGCAGTAACTTTATGGCTGTAATAATTTTATTCCTTTATCAAGTACTACTTTAATAGAGAATGAAACACAGAGTGTCAAAAAGAAACTGCAGCAAATATTTTATTTGATGAAAAGCCCTAAGATAAATTTGCATATTCTGTTCTTTAGGCCATGTTTTACTCCATCCTAGCTTTGGCTTTCATTTACATTACACCTGGCGAACAATCTATTATGACGCAAATAAGGCACATGAGATTATTTACATTTGATCACTGACCACTATTTACACAAGCTAGGGTTAATTCAAAAGGCTGACAAGGGTTAATCACTGATTTTGGAGAGGCTGGAATAGTACCTATTTTCTCTTCAGTTGCCTTTTCTCAAGGCAGCTCAATTCCTCTCGCAAATAGCAGAAGAAAAGTCAGTATGCAAGCACAAATCCTTCTATCAGCTTGTACTTCACCATGCATGCCTACCAAAGGTACATTTCATCTCAGATCTCACTGTTTACCAACCTGTGAGTATAATTTTTTCAACTGAGCCTATTAGCAATTTTTTAAAAGAATACTTCCCTTTATATGAGAGTATTTTTTTCCCCATTAATTCCATTTGAATTAGGAAGAGCTTAAGTCACCAGGTCCAGTCACATCATTAAGATTATAGCCCTTTTTTTATAAAAGCGAATCAGAAATGCCTTTGAAAAACTATTATTCCAGAAGACTGTTCAAAGGAAGCTGCAATAATTCAAAGGAATCTCAAAAGCTAAACATGTTTTGAGGAATATGTTTCCAGCTGCAAAATATGTATTTGTAACTTCACCAAAAATTTGTCACTTAAGAAAACAACCTTTCACTTTGCTTTGGGTTCATAGGCTGCTATGATTTTGGGTTGAGGTTGTTTGACAATAAAAGCATCATTTGAGGAATGAACACCAATCAAGTGCAACATTTAAGATTTCTATATGTACTCCAGCTGGTTTCCATAATTGCATTGCACAGACACCAGCCGTTCAGCAGAGCACATCCTGTAGTGAAGGATGAGTTGGCTTTCTCTTTTTCCCAGCAGAGCAGTGTAAGGAGAGCACAGTGACAGGAAGCAGAGGACATACTCACTTCCTCTCATGGAGGATTTCATTTTCTTCTTTGCTGAGACAACTAGTCTCCTTTGCCCTGAAGTATTAACAAATATACCAGCTCCCAATGAAGACAGCCTGCCCTATATCTATCAATAGAATCTATATAGAATCTTTTCCCTTAGGGATTAATTCAACTTTTGATTCAATCTTTCTGAGCTTTAAATTATGATGTTACAAACCTCCAAGGAACTACTGTACTATTTGTGACCTTCTTTATTACTTTCTGCTTTTTGATAAAGTGGAGAAAATTGATTTATAGATTAGTTTGCTTGTGAACATTGAATATCAATGGTGAGAATGTGACTCATGGAAAAGCAGGAGAAGTTGGCACTGGTTAAAGTTTAATACAGCAGTTTATTAATTAATGGTGAAGGACAATAGAATAAATGCACATTAATCTTCAATAAGATTTGGGAAATGCAATGTGAAATAATAGCAATGAATCAAGCCATCTTGCAAGAATTGGATTTAAAGTTTCCAAACATTTTCCACAAAGAATAATTTTGTCCATCACTTCCACTTCTCTCCCCTAAATCTCTTTCTCTTCTCTTAAGCCCTGATGGCCATTTTTGTGTTTTCTGTAAGCATTAAAGGTTAAAGGTGGTAGGAGAGGCAGTTTTCCAAATGGAGCCTAAAATTAGGTGTTGGTTTCTGTATTTGGAATCTTAGGCCCCAATCCAGGAGTCTATTTTTATTCAAAGCAGCCGAGCACTTGACTTCAATGGATCTAAAAACACTCATGCTTAAGTGCTTTGCTGAATCAGGACAGACTTAAGCACAAATGTAAATGCTGTGCTGAATTGGGGCTCTAAATATGTGGCTTGATTTTTAAAAGTGCTGAGAGACAGCAGGTCTAATTGAAGTCAATGGGAGCTGTGAGATGCTCAGCATTTCTGGAAATCAGGCCACTCATTGAGGTGCCTGAATCTGATTTCAGGTGCTCAGCTTGCAGTACTCACCGTGGGGAAAAATGGTGACCCAAGATAACAGCAACGGAAAGCCCTGATTTTACACAGTAAACCTTTATAATGCAAAAGGAGGAGATGGGAGGCAATAGTTTCCTGGAAATCTAATGTGGAGTGCTTTTTTTGGCAAGCATCAAAAGTGCTATGCAAAAATATGAAATGAATAAACAAATGAAATTAGAAAGCCTAGTAACTGGAGAAATATTGGGCTAAATTCATGCCTTGAGGAACAGCAGCAAGACTGATGAAGTACATCAGGAATGATTTGGCCTACTACATTTTGAGCATTAATTTGATCTGGAGCAGTGAGTCAACAACGCAAATCTTGCAGAGTGAGGAACTTCACTCTACCACCCTTGTGAGAGCCAAGCAGAACAGTTTGGATTAGTAAATGGTAAAAATGCAAAAACTAAACGTTTTTTGCAAGCCACAGAACATAAATTAAAGAGCAATGTTAGGAACAGAAATGAGGTGGAGGTTGGATGTCTTGAGAAAAGCAATTTTTTCAAGTGAACTCAGTAGTCCTTTCCTTAGAAAGCACAGCCAAGCTGTCTGGGAGCTGCCCTGTGCTACTCCTCACATCACAGCTGGTCCCTGCCGAGGCGACTGTGACAAGAAGACTCAATCACAGTGTGTTGAGCTGTGAACCCCCAAAGAAGGCTGCTACCATAACAGGATGGGCCTGCAGCCATAGAATGGCTACCTGTGAACGAACCCTGGGCAAATCAAATGAAAGCAATTCTCCTATTTCTGTGCATGTAAAGGAGAGGGTGTGAATACCCTCTGCCATCCCCAGGCCTACCTGTTGCCTGCCCAGTGGCGATGCTGCTGGGGAAGCCCGTATGCTGCACACTGTATCATCCTCAAAGGAGTCAGGAAAGCCATACTTGTCCAGCCACCTCCCTGTCTGGTCCTCTTGATCTGTCTGCGGAGACAGAGGCTAGTGAAGGACTCTCAGGATAGGCTTACTGCCCGTACATGTGTTGTACATCATCTCAGGATGGAAGATACCAAGCATTTTGCACTTCTCAGTCCCTACTACCTGCACTGAAATCCAGCATGGCCAGACAGGAAAGTCCTTACATTCCCCACCCCCTTCTAACTCAAATCAGCAACTCTTAATCTCCACCAAGAATTTTTTGGAAGTTTTCTTATATGGTTTATGGCATGGCTCTTCAACAGACTTGGGCACTCATGGCAGAAAGGCACATAGCATATTTCTACCATTAAATATATTAAAACTGGTGATGCTGTGCCCTGTACGAAGTGCAGTAATGCTCTGTCTGATAATCTGAAATAAATTACAGCCACTAGAAAGAATAACAAAAAACACAACCAATTGCGGGGGAAAAAACATGTGACTTGTAATAAAAATGAGAAACAGAAATTAATTTGAAACATTCGTTTCCCTTTATTTTCTCAGTGAGGCTGATGTGTACTGCACATTAAAAAAAAAGAAAAAATCACAGGAATTTTCATACAATGAATTAAACCACAAAAGTACATGTAGAATCGGCAGATGGAAAATAGCCCAGCTTGGGCTTAACTACTATCTCATTTCCCCTGTTCAGCATAGTCCAACCTACAACTTTTACATGTTCACCTACTGTACAAATTTTACAGTAGCTCCATCAGGTCAGTGGTTCACATTATTGAAAATGTCTGTCACATAGGTACAAATTTAGAATCATCACATTATATTACATGGCTATTCTAGGTCATTTATAGATCAGATCTTATACTACAGTGATTGAAGTTCTCATTACAGCCATTAAAAAGGACACATAGTCATTACCTACTGTAGGCTTACATCTAAAGGGATGAGAAGGAGGCGTGGTTGTTTTGTGTTTGTTGTTTGTTTTTTTTTTTAACTGACCCAAGTATTATTACCCCAGAGGCACAAACTTTCCTCTCGGTGCTGCTCTTGGTGATGGCAGCCCAACTGCTTCTCAGAGTAGCTTAGCACAGATATTTTTCTTCAACTTTAGGCTCCCTCTTGATTAGTATTTAGATCATTTTCCATTCTGTAGGAGTTACTCAGTTACAGCTCTAGGAAAGACCACAGTTCCTAAGTACCAGTTCTGTTACCTGTATTGAAGATGTGGTACTTACCACAGCATGAAAGCAACAGTACAATCTTCATATAAAAGACACACAGAGCTATGCTGCAACTTGCCTCTGGTGACAATATGGTACATGTACTAATTTGAAATGTTCTTGGTGAAGAAAAAAAGAAAAGTAAACACAGAGTTTATATTTTGATGGATTTCCTACTACAGTGTCTATGAAAGATCCAAATAGCTTTATTCAGCAATCCTAGCTCTATTAATTTCATATGTAATTTGTAAATCCACAGAGGAAAGCCATCTTCAAGATGAGAATGTTTGCCAGGCCAGTGAAAAAAAAAATTTGACTCACATCATTATGCCTGCTCAGTGAAAAATAAATAATGCCCCCACACAAGCCCCACGTCAATTTATTAATGTCAGCAATCTAGGGCAAAAGAGAATGCTTTAAAATTTAATCACAGAAATGTAAAGGCAAAATAGGTAATGCATCTGGTCCTTGAACACATAATATGATATACTAAATATTGATTTCTTAAAAATAATTTATTGCTTTTAATATTTTTCTTTACAACAGAAGATACTCAAAATCCAGAAAGGAAAATTGTAAACTTTTAGTTTGGCATTCACACAAAGTTAAAATACCTGCATCTTTAACCTACAGAGCAACAACAAGAATTATGCAGAGTAAAGGATGTTACATTTGTAACACAGAACCTCCAGAAAAGTTATTTTCTTTTTTTCTTTTTTTTGTTTTATTGCTATCTATCTACTGAGAAATAAGAAGCCAAAAAATCAAGCAAGCATCCAACAGGACAGACAGTGGAATCTCTCAGAACACAATATGCTGGTGATAAAATGAATGCAGCCATCAAAATCAACTGCACTGGTACAGGGGTAGAATCAGTTTTCTAAGATTTGGAGTGGGAAGGCAGATTAAATAGTTAGGGTGTGCCATACCTTTAAGAGGAGTCATGAATGCCAAAGAGTAATAGAATAACAAATCTATACATTCACAAGCAAATTCCAAACTTTGCTGATTCAGTAGAGACTCTGAGTTCAGATGAAATTCTGATGCTCAGAATAGCAGTAGTTTATACTCTTGTGGTTTTTTTCTTTCCTGAAATTTCTATTTAATTTAACAGAAGCAATGTCATCAACAACAATGTCATGGGCACATTTGAGGCCATGCTAGTGCATAGTAAAAAAAAGGAAGAAACCCAAAACCAACCCACTGCTTCTGCAAAAGCAGAATTTCCAAACAAAGCACTTGCTTACTCCAAACTGACAACCATCATGCATCCTAGGTATAAAATTTCCACTGGCCTTTTTATTCTTTTAGTCATCTCATAATTTATAATAAATAGGATAATTATAACTGATAAATATGTCTCTTCAGTAAACAAAGGAATGAAGGATTGGTATTTATACAGGATGCATAACTGTAAAAAATATAGATAAATACCATCATTAAACTCTGCCAATGAAAAGATTACTGGCTTCAAGAACAGTATTTAGACACAGAATTACTGTAAAAATCATACCGTACTTAGTACCTCAGCATATTTTTATCAAACTAAAAGTCACAAAAATTAAAATAAAATAGCATTTTAAAAACATTTTTGACCTCTAGTTCCAAAACTACTGTTGATACATAAAATAAAAACATTTCTTAATGATTATCCATTTGAGAGACTTTACATAAAATTATGATATTTTCTAGAAAAATTTAGATGAGAAAATTTCATTCCCCTAACAAATTCAGTGTATAAAACTGCAAAAGAAAATCAAGCAATGAGAAAAATGTGGAAAAATACTGCAGAAGGTGGTTAATATCTTTTGGGCTAGGATAATTCTTGACAAAATTCTTATATAAGCTCACCAAAGGAGGGATGAATGTGTATAATGCATTTTTGCATTCAGACACACACGCACACATATGCACACTCGCGCCCTCACCCACACGCTTTTCTTTTTTTTTACAATCAAATATATATAAGCATAAGTTCAGCTTTCTACATATGTTAGTGTACAATAATTGTTTCACCTCATATAATTACATTTGAGTATTCTTGATTAAGAAAAATTCAGCAGTTTTTGAAAAGAAGGCTGCATTTACAGTGCATAGCTGTAACAAAAAAGAACATCGTCATACAGTATGTACATAAATAAAAATACTCCATTTAACATTTGTAAATACTCAACTACTTTAGAGAATGTAGTAAATAAACTATCTGTGCACACACCCAGATAGTTATATCCAACTCTCATTAATAATGTAACACCACGTCCGCTCATTAGAATAAATCGCTGAACAAGCTGCACATTTGACCATTAACAAGGCTTTGAAAATTTTGCTGTGAAAGATCAATGTTGTAGACATTTACATGGGTGTCAGAATTAAAAGATGAAACTTCAAAATGTTAGGGAAGCTTGAGCCTTTTAATTTTCTTTTCTGCAAAAAAAACCACAAAAAAAACCCAAAAATCAAACCAACCAAAAAAAGAACAATCCCAAAACAAAGCTAAGACAGATTGCAGACTTCTGGGACCTGTGGTTTCTTCTGGATTGTCATATTATCACCGTGTTGTGAGAAGAAGCTTCTTTACAAAAAAATAAATATGCAGTGTCTGATCCCCAGACATCAGCAGCCATAGTTCTCACACTGGGGTTTTTTTCTGTTTGTTTTTTGTTATTTTTTGTTAAAATGCAATATGTACAGATTTTGCAGTTCATTGTTGTACGTGTATCTCTGTGGAACTGCTGCCATGTCTCATGATTTGCACTGAACTCGCAAGGAACGCCCGGCTCCCCCGCCACCGCTCACCCGCGAAAGCGCAGCTGACACCCATGGACATGCGTGTGCTTACTGGACGGCATCCTGCCCCTCCACTCCTTGAGCAGCTGTGTTCATGTAAACCATGGTTTTGAACAGAGAGTGTAAAGTAGGAGAAATTCCTAAGTACGACTTTTTAGTTGTCCGTTATTGAAGGACGTGATGTCCGTGAGGTATTCGCCATCCCTTTGCTCTCCTCGGATGACATGCTTGTTACCTACGCAGGCTCCGCTGTGCCTCTTTAAGTAAACTATCAAAATCCATGGAGTCATACTTGCTTTTAGTGGAAGCAGGATCAAAATCATCTGAGTTTGAATCTGAAACCCAAAGGATGCAAGTTTAGGTAAGTAGCAAGAACTACTTATTTTCTCTGTATATTGGTACAAGCAGAGCCCAAAGAAACAATCCACTTACAACCAGAACTTTATGGGATGATAAAAGCATAGAAATGACCATCACAAAAGCTTTAGGCTTTCCTGGTAAGAAGCAGCACTTAACCAAAGTGGTACACATTATCAGCAGGGGGAAAGAACCATTAATTGCATATACATTTAGAGAAGGCTAACTCAAAACAGTTTCCTCAAGGACTTGAGCACCAAGACACTTGTGTACAGGTCTCAGAGTAGTCCAGATAATCTTGACAGATGCCTTAACCAAAACTCCACCTTTGTTGAGCACCTGCTGTATCCTAACATGTCCAAGACTTAATTCCCCTGAGAAAGGTTCTGAAGAAAGCCTGTGAGCAGCCTGTGAGCAGCACACAGAGGACGCAGCTGCTTCTGCCTGCCTTGCCTTAGGGTCTTGCGGAAGTCTCCACATCTGCCAGAATCTCTGGTTTTGCTTCATTTCATCTTTTTGGGTTTGCTTGTTTAGGATGTGAGCAATTCTGGGCAGGGCCTCTGCATGAGCAGTCTCAGGTGGGCTCCTCTGCTTTCTCTATCACACATGATAAGCCACAGCAGCAAAAACAGACCAGCTCCTGCGGGCTGGGATACCTGTTCCAGCTCTGTCAGTTGCTCAAACACGGACGTCAGTCTGTTCCCAGCACAGAGGAGGGATTGTACATTTGTGGCCACACAGTTCCTGTACAATTATTGACATGGCTGCAAGCAATAAATTTCCTTCTGGAGTCAACCCTGTTTAATGCTAACTCTCACCAAGTTCCTGTGTCACAGCTCCTTTATGAGAGTGCCCTTTTCTTGCCATTTCTTGTGTTGAATTAATCAGAACTCCCCATCTACCACATCGCACATTAAATGTTCATTACAAGTTCTGTTAAGACAATATCTTCTCACAGAGGAGAGGTGTTAAACTTCTGACTACTATTTTCAAGTGTTTTCTTTCTTCTGTACTCAACCCAAAGCTGATTAATTCTCTCTGTCCTGGTACCAGCTCATGAATTTTAAAGTTCATCCTGCCATTTCCTTATGTTGTTCTATCAGATACTCTGCAAAATACAGGGAATGCAGTCTGAAGTACAGAAGCTCAAGCTGTCAGCAGGACAAAGTGAAAACAGTCTGCTCACGGATACTCTGGGAATCCCACTCACAATGGAGAGAGCTGACAGAGAATACTCCCAGTGATGAATAATGTTCAAGAGGGTTCCCTTCAGACAACTTATTTCAAACCCCAGATTTTCTGAGATACAGAGATGACCTTGGCTTCCGTTGCAGAAGATAAGTCAAATCAAGGCAAGACTTCAATCTGGTTTTACTGTTTTTATCAGTCTACATTTCAACAAATGCCTTGCTACCTTTTATATTTTCTACATCAACCCTATATCTCTTCAGCAGTCAATTGCCTTTTCTTAGCTTTACATTATCTGTTTAGCCACTGAAGTGAATTATAGCATATTCATTGTGAACAATGTGTATCATCTTTATAATTTATTTTGAAAAGACATCAATTGGTTAGAAAAAATATATCTGTATTCACTTCCTGAACTGTACAAAGCCAAGGGCAGCACATACAAGATTTCATTAGCACTGTGTTACAGGGTTATGAGAGATTTTAATGACTGTGGTCATTTATTCATAAAAAAATCCACAATATCTGATTAATATAGATTCAACAGCAAAATGTGCCTTGCTATTTTATTCAGAAAAGAGTATTTTCCATGCCTTTAGTCTATTTATACAGGTATTAGGAAAGGTTTAACATTTAATGAATACTTTACATTTTAAAAGGTAATTAAATAAGAGGTGAGTTTATCATATATTAGAGGCTCTTTTGTTAGTCTGCATAGTCTCTTTATGCATATACTTAACATCAGCATTCCTGCTGTAAGACTTTGAACATCTCTAAAAGCCTTGCAAGGGAAAGCACCTGACTCAGAGCATAGGACAGAATGATACATTTTTGCCCAGGCAAGACTCAGACAGACCCAGGTGTGTTGTCACAGTCAGCATGCATACTTGGGACTGGAGTTATCACAGCACACTGGGGGCTGGAGACTGGTATGTATAAAGCTCCACATCATCCTAAGTGCAAACACCAAGAGATTTGTTAAGCTCTCCACGGCTGGAGACTTTTACATCATGACTAGAAGGTCCTGCAAGGAGAAACCCTCATACGTAGATGCTTATTCATAATTTTAGAATCACCAGTTGAGATCAGTGGCTTTTGCCACAGTAAGGGTCAGATTTGGCCACAAGCTCTTCTAGCTTTCAAACTTGAGTAACCATGAATTGCATTTAATGAGTGCCCCTGGCAAATTCTACATCTAACATCAGAACTCATGGCAAAGTAAGAATCATAATGAAGTTTTTGGGTTGAGGCATCTATTTTGTCCTGTGTTTACCCTTCATATTGGAATCAAACAGTTACAGCAATAAATACTAAAGCATGTGGGAGGCTTCTGTGGTGCTATCTTTTCAACTTAGATGTGTATTATTGAATACTGGACACTTATTTTTGATAATTATGGAAATGGGCTTTAAAAGAATATTCACAGTTTGGAATATTTGAAAGAAGACAGCTCAGATTAGTAGACCTTTAAATTTCTTACAGCAAGTGAAAACCACTCTCTTCAACAACCCTCCAATCATTTAAACAGTATCAGCAGTAAACAAAAAAGAAGCAAACTCTAAATTCTCATGAGTTGCAAGATTCCAGTTATGTAGTTTAATTCACATAGATCAAAATACCTACCTAGGTCTGCATAGTTAGACTTGCAAAACTGCTTGCGTCCACAGAAGTACAGCTCAAAATCAGGTTCATTTGACCTGCGTAAAGTGTATCCATTTTCAAGAGCAGCGAAGGCGTCACAAGTATAGCGGTAGGTGATGAAACCATAGCTGTCTCTGCCATTGAAAAATACAGTTGTGAACAAAAGCTGAGAAGAGTAAACACAAACTAGTGTAACCCCTTTCTGAAAGCAAGAACTTGCCAGAGACCCAGCAGTGGAAATGCCAGAAGTACTGCATCCATTTATCAGCATGATTGTCCTGTCATGCAGCTAAATACTTACTTCTGGGACAGGAAATTTCAACTAGCAAGATTAATAAATAAGGATGAAAGAAAATAAGTAAGGTTTTGAACTCAGCATGTCATCTGTCACAGGACTTATAGTGGTAACTCCCATACCAGTAATCTTACTGCCATAGTTTTTTACATATGGCAGATCTCAAACAAGAAGTAATCTCAAAAGTTCCTACCCATCATCCTGCAAATTTACTGTGCACTCCTCAATTTCACCAAAAACTTCAAACCGGTCCCTCAGTTCTGTTCGGGTTGTGTCAGGTCTGATTTTACCCAGATAAATCACACGGCGTTCTTCCTGTTGATAAAGAGCAACCGGGAAGGCGTTTTTTTAACAAATGGGTAATAGAAATGAACCTATGCATACATGGATGCAAATACACACACAGATGTGAAGAGGATGCATAATTATAGAAAGAGTCTTTTGTGGAAGACCTACTGCATCTTGCAAGTACATGAAATAGTTCTCTCCTGGAAAGCATCTAAGGTGCTAAACATTTTAGGACACTACCTTTCTCAGGTGGTGTGCTCCTGGAAGGGTTCACTGACTGCTGTCACTGTTCTGGAAACTGAAAGATGCTTCCTTTTGTATCCTACTGCACCTTCCTCCCTCCCACCCTTTCTACCACTTCCCCTCCAGGACTACAAACTCTTCCAAACTAGAAACTCCCTTTCTCTTGCTATGTATGCAATACTGAGCAAAACTTATCTTAGTCGCAGAGTAGCATAAAGTAACAATAATTGCATAAGAGTACCACAGACATAACAAAACATATTACAAGCATAACATCATAAGCTCATATGACTCAACAGCTGATTCATCCTGCAATCCTGTTCCACCATAATTCATACCTTAAAATAGAGGGAAAATTGTTTAAGGTTGTCACCCTAGCCAACAACTAAATACCACACAGCCCCTAGCTCATTCCCTGCTTGCCAGTGGGACGGGGAGGAAAATCAGAAAAAGGTGAAATGCCTGCATTATGATCAGCTTAATAAATAAAACAAAGTAAGATAGAATAATACCAATAATTATAATGATAGTAATTATAATGAAAAGGGGAGAAAGAGGAATAAAACGTAAGAGAAACAAGTGCTGCACACTACAATTCCTCAGCACCTGGTGACCAACACCCAGCCCATCCCCAAGCAGTGGTCTGCCTCTCCCAGCCAACTCCCTCTGGTTTATACACTGGGCACCAAGCCATATGGTTTGGAATAACCCTTTGGTCACTTCAGGTCAGCTGTCCTGGCCATGCTCCCTCCAAGTATCTTGTGCACCTGCTCCCTGGCAGAGCACAGGAAACTGGAAAGTCCTTAATTTAGTGTAAGCACTACTTAACAAGAATTAAAACACCAATGACTTATCAGCATTAATACTAAATCCAAAACACTGTCCTGTACCAGCTACTAAGAAGAAAATTAACTCTATGCCAGCAGAAACCAGTATTGGGTCCAAAATATGTATTTTATTAAAATAAATATTTTGGGGGGAAATGACTGGAAGTAAAATATATTCCATAGTTACCACTGCCTTTTGGTATATTCAGAATTAAAACCACCTGACTGAAGTTCCCTAGACTAGGGTCTCTCTGCATGTTCTTTCAACACTTGGCACAAAGCATCAGGTACTTTTATAACAATCATATCGTTCTTTCCTTAGTGCAGAATGAGAGAATGACTAGAAAACCCTTTAAGAGTCACTTCATGAATTTTAGGATAAACACTTTTCTGAGGGCAGAGCCATTTAGTGAGCTGCAAGAAAAGAAAATGGTTAAAGGAGATCTTTAAAATACCGACCTTAAGGTAACCAGGGCAAAGAAGCACCAGCTATACATGGCTTGGGTGCTCAGCCTTCCTGTCTCTGACTGCCTCTGGCCTGGCACTAACTGGCCCTACTCCTCATCCCTTACACACTCACACAGCAGCCCCATAAATCAAACCACCACCACATTTTCAGCTGGCGTAAAACTGTCAGTGAGTGGAGCAATGTCAGTTTAAACCATCAACTTTGGCACCTGAGACTTGTGCAGAATTTAGGTGCCGAATGCCGAAGGAGCTACACTGACTGCTGAGAATTCATGACTATCGTAACCTGGAGGTGCCTAAAGGCTAATGGCACCTCAACTGTGCAATGCAAAAGGCACTAGGGACCTAAATATAGACTTGCATTCCTGCTCAGAAACATTCTAGCCTGAAGAGACAGGTAGTTTATAGTGTTACAATTCAGATATAGCACAAAATGTATCTTTTCCATGAGTCCCCACAGAGGCATAAAGCAATAGTCATTTTTGGACCATAGACAATATAATTGAGATCAAATCAGACCAAAACACAGGTAAAATCAGAAATTATATTGATGTTGCTTCTTTACTTGTTTGAGTATTCATTTGAGATAAAGAGACCATCAGAACTCCTAGTTAGGGGTGCTGAAAATCTTGTCTTCCTGTTCTCAGGAGAGCACTTTGCGCTCAGGAACTATTAAATACAAAGTAAATAAATAATTCCTGCAGCAGGAAGCCAACACTAAAATATCTGTCTCCCAACAGAAACTCCCTCTTACTAGCACATTCAGTAAACTATTATTGCTGACTCCTTTCCTGGCCTCACAATTCTCAGGGGCTCAGATCCAGTTAATCTAAGCTCCTGAGAAAGGGAAGTTTAGAACTGCAGAAAACGGAGATACAAGAATCAAACATTCCTATCCAAAAGCCCTTCCCACTAAGGAATGGCACAAGAATTACCTGTGTCCTCTAAAGGTCCCTGGTCAGCCCAGTGGAGTCCTTGGTTGCTCTACCAAAGTATGCATCAGCTCTCCTTAATCAGGAGGATCAGGTAAGGATCCTATTTAGATACTTGAAACTACTGCCTCTTTTGATTATGTAGGGAACCAAGGCGAGTGCCTTAATAGTCCTCTGTAACCACGCTGGGATAGACATACCTACTTTGAAATGTTGCACCTTCCAAAATGCAGGGTCCAAAAGCTGCCCTTGTTCTCTGCCATAGCAGTGCAGTTTGGAGAAGCTAAACTTCTAAAAGAAGGACTTGTGCTCATGGGTAGCCATACATTTAGGGCACAAGGGTACTTTCCAGACAGCTGCTGCTTTTTATCTCTGTCTCCACTGTGTCCCAGTTCACAGCCCTGACCTTCCTGACAGAGGAGTTTGGGTAAGGCTTCTGTGAACCAGGGATTGTAGAATGCAAGCTACAGAAATCTGCATTTCTTCCATTTCCCCATTCTAATTCTGCTTACTTTCACTATGGTTGGGTGCCATAAACTTCAAAAACAGGAAAATCTGCATATGTACAGTAATTACTTTTTCAGACTGTTTTACCAAATCAAGGATTTAACCGCACTGAAACACTTGATAAGAAACAATTCCATTGATACTTGCTATTGAACCTAAATGACTGACCAGATGGAGCAGAACATAACACAGCAGACTGCCTAATATACTTTAGCTGAGATAATACATCTCAACTGAAAAAAAACATAATGTTTCACTCACTGACATGGAGATGGTTATATTACAGTGTGATGGAAATATCTATTGCACACTCTTCCATAAGTGTCTGCATGCCTGTGCAATTTTTTCTTCTTCTATCCCTCTAATAACCTTTATATCTCTAATATCCCTTTAAGACAACTGTAATAAACCAAAACTGAACAATTAAAAAAAAAAAAGCCTGTTAAAGTACCGTTAAGGGAATAAGTTAAACCTGCAAAATTAAGGAAATTCAAATTTAAAGCTGAAATGCACCATATGTCCTCCAGTGTGCATATATGAGAAGATGGGTTCAAGTAGTTTTTTAAACAGAGTGCCATGATGGAATAAGATACCAGAGAACAGGATTCACACAGCATTGTCTTTGCCTCAGTTAACTTTGGTTTATTTAAAGCAACTATGAATATTAATATTCACAGAGATGCCTTCCTTTTATTCCCATTAATAATAAGAACTATAGAAGCCTAACAAGACTGCAACACACCTCTAAATGTTAAGGACTTTTTTTGATAATAAATTACATGTATAAGTCTATATGGGCATATTAAGTAAGATGTTTACTGCAGTTGTTAGAGGATATGATAGATGACTTGGAAACGTAGAGAAGGGCACAGAAAAGCTTTTGTTTTCAATTTCATATGGGCAGAGGGAACCTAGAAGAAACTCCAGAAGCTACTTGTTCATACTTCCCTCCCTAAAGTGCAGGATTTATTTAATAAGCGTTGTGTGGCTCTTTGCTCTGCCAGGTTAAAAAAAAAGAATAGTCCAGCCAACTCGCTCAGGCCTAAAATGTCTGTCTTCTTTCATAATCTTGCTTGTTTTTCAACACAGTAAAAACATCTGAATAGGAAGATGTGGCAGAAAATCTCGGACTGACAAGAAGTATTTTAAGTCTCAAATGAAAATACTAAAGCATTCCAATAACAAAATAGGAGAAAACTAGCCTGGGATACACCTTACAAATCTAAGGGTCAATAAAGGAACCACTCATTCTCTAAATGTTGACTGATGCGATGCTAAGGACCTTTGCAAAGGACTCCCCCCAAATTTTGTTTTCTTTGTACTTCCTCATTCCTAAGTCTTTATCTCATCATTATTTCACTAAACACAGACCATTAGAGGTATTAGTTTTCCCTTGGCTTTTTTCTTCTTCCCCCGTAGTTGTTAGCTTTGGCTGCCCATGGTGCTGCTAAGCAAGGCCCATGGGAACTAAGGGCAGCCACGCTAGAGGTGCTGCTGCTCCCATTTTTCCTACCACTTTTTGCCTGCACGTCTGTGGAGCATACCTCATTCTCCAAGAGCCAGGTAATGTTTTATGTGAAGCTTAGAGAAGAAATGCAGGAGCATTCTAAAGCTGGTTTCTGTTGTGGGCTTGTAAAGGCTCTACTGCTCACTCCAGCACAGGTGTCTGGCTGGGTGCACACCCCATGTCTGTGCTACCTTCCATGCCAAGCAATTTCTCTGCCAGTAGAAACTTGATGCCATGAAGATTTTATCCTTAGAGCTTTAGGCCAAATACCATTTTGAAAATACAATGGGATTAGTTGGACAGAGTTGCAAAAACAGAAATGCTATGGGTGGAAAAAAGCCATTAATGTAATAATAATAATGAGAAAAACATTCTGTAGATTAAGTAAAGAAAAATAAGTATGGCCTGTGATTAAGTATGAATGGAAAAAGTAAAAGTCACAAAAACTGGGGGGGAGGGGGGGGAAAGAACAAGATTATTATCACATGCTGCTGTGTGGGTAACCAAGAGCTGAACAGTTCAGACACATTCCATAGTGACTGCTAGAAAAATAATAATGGACCAGTAAAACTCAAAATTTAGGTAGAAACATATACAGCAAAATTGCAGTACCTGAGATCTAGGCCATCAACATGAGCAACAACAAAAAAATCCAAACTAAATATACAACATACATTGAATCCTTCATAAGTGGAAATGCAGTCTATTATAGGCTGACTCTGACTTTAGACTTTCGAGAAGGCAAGTACTCACTTATGAAACCACCTTTCTCCTGCCTTCCTGTTTCAGAGCAATTTATTTTCTTTGAAACCATGTGTTTCTTTCCACTGCAGTGGCCTCACAGCACATTTCTCTTCTTATGCCTGTAAGCTCTCTGGGACTGAGACTCTTGATACTCGTCTCAGAGAGGCAGTCAGCATTTAGGAATGAAAAGTAGTAATGTTAATTGTACATTTCTACTTGAGTATAACCTGATTTTGTTATACCTCTTGGCAGTAGCCATTGCACACAGTAAATGAGTTGCGTGAAGATGTGACTGTAAGTCAGTATCATGGCCAGAGTGGCAGAGTAGCAGAGCCACAACACCAAGTTGCTCATCAGAGAGCTTAACCTCCAGCTCTTGTACACCATATCAATGAGGAATCACCAGCTAGTGACTCCAGAACTGGAATATCCTAACTATTTCTGGTGCCATGCTTCGAAAAGTATTTGCCACATGGTCTAATGAACTGCTGGAGTAAAAGCCCACACAGCTCAGAAATTTCCTGGAGTGTATCAGAAGAAAAAAGGAGTCCTCAGGCCTCTTGGCAAATCACTGTGGTCCACCTTGGTTGGGGGTTGGATCCCAGTTTCTACAAAGCACTAAGTAGACCATGCTGTCCAGCAGTGCTCCTCAAGTCTCACAGTCCATGTGTCTCCACTATGATCTGACTTACATGGTTAAGCAAGCCTTGGTGGCAGACCATTTTTATTTTCAGTGAGGATCCATGCTAAAAAAAAATTGTAACCCAGTGAAACAAAGCAAAACAAGACTAAACTCAACTAAACTATGCTAACATTTGGTCAGTTAGGAAAGTAATCACAATCAAAAGTATAAATGAGGGAATGAATGAGTGACTGACAAAAATATTTTTTAACTCTCTAAGTACATGTTAGGCTCAGCCTGTATTTTTTAATCATTCCTGCTCAAAATTAAGACCTCAATCCACAAAAAAGGCACTGAATCTCCAGTAACTGGAGAGGGGGAAAGAAGAAAAGGAAGACAAGAAGAATATCACAGTACCTCTTGAAGTGAAATTGCCTGTATACAGCTGTAAGTCTAGACAGGAATTCAGGAATCTATACAGGAAAATTCTATGCCAGGCTTCTAGCTCTGAACCTTCTATGGTGAAGGTGGTGTATGCAAAACTGAAGGGGCAGCCTTCAAACATGCCTGTGCCACACAGCATGAGCACAGGCTTCTAAAACAAACCTCCTCAGCATTCTGTCAGTATGTTCTTCACATCTGTCAAAATACAGGCTGCCTGCACAATCAGAGTGCATTGCTTCACATATGGTTTTGACAGATTAAAATACATTAAAATATGATTTTTTTCCCCATTTCTTTTTCCTAGGTTTCCCATGCCTGTTGTCCCAAAGAGACTAATTTTAGATACTGCTTTCACAATACCTAATGACTTTTGGCTCTCTCATAACTTCTGTTCCTTTTTTACTGTGCATCCTTTCTACAACTAACTCTTGAGATCTCAGCACGATGCTTCTCATGAAGAAAGTCACCTGCCCTGTGTAATAACTGAGGCATTAGTACTGCCCAATCTTTGGGCCACTCTTCTAACAGTATATGGAAGTATGTGGCCATAAATCAGTTCTGGCAGCACGAGAATGGGCTAGAAAGAAAATAAAACATTCCCCAAGACATAGGGCAAAGGAATCTAAATTTATGGGACTGGAGAAAGAGCTCAAGAAAAGAGAGAGAGGACATTCTTGTGGCTGAAGGATAAATGAGTTGAGTCCCTCAAGAATGAAAAGAGTAACACAAAAGACACCCATACACCAAAAGGCATAAGAAAAAGATCAGAGAATGCTAGAAATTATACAAATTTAATTTAACTTAATTCATGAGATTGGAGATTCCCTTTCTCAGCTGTCTCCTAATCCTTACCTGTTTTCACAGGGCGTAAAATAGCACAATTCAATAAAGGTTTTTAAAATAAAAGTGTTGGTGGACTTTGGATGAAGGAGTTAATAGGACTTAATCTACATTTCCTGCAGAACTCACACAGATGACTGGATTTTGGATTTTTTGCCATATTCTGTTTATTGATATTTATTTTTAGTTTTGATTTATTTATGTCTATTAATAAATAATTCCATTAATTAACTAATTATAAATCAAAATGCTCATTTTAGAAAGACAATAAATTCAATCTTGGTTTTGAATTGTCTAGAATTTTTAATGCAGTATGAATGCAGCATATCTGGAGCTTCTAAAGTTTCTTTTCTTTCCTTTTTCCTTTTCTCTTGATTAGCTACTTGCCAAATATTTGTTTGTTTTAAACTAAATCACATTTTCTACCTCCTCAGCAGGATTCATGTTTATTTATATAGGTAAGGTACAGTAATTGAGAAGTAGCAAGATACACCCATGACAGAAGTCTACTTGAATCTCTAATTTGTGGTAGCTCTAAGAGAGAACAGCCAGTGTAAGTTACGATTGCTGGAAGGTAGTGTTCATCTCTAAGCAGATGGAAGCCAGATATTTTAAAACTAACTGCAACAATTGACTTAAATACAGCCCTGTCTGAAGCCAAATAAAATTATTCCATTGCCTTCACTGAGTTTCAGAGCAGCACAGCAGAGCACGTTACAGCTCTAAATCTTGTGCTTTACAAAACACACCTATCACCCACACTTTGTAGATAGGACACCTGAAATGGAGAAAAGTGAAATTATTTGCAGAAGCTCACACTAAGAACAACAGAAGCAGAGACAAAAAACAGACCACAAAGTTGTCTGTTCACTCCCAGAACTCCTCATTGCTGTAGACTATGCCAGTCTCTGTCAATCTCTACACACTCCTCGTTCTGTAGGTGCATTAGGAGAAATGCTGCCAAGTGTGTGACAAATCACCTTTTGCAATAAAGTCCACTAATGGCACTGAGAAAAAGACCTATTAATTTTGGTGACCTCTGGACAGAGCACTAATGGAAAACCTGGGAATGAAGATGAAGAATCCTGGTCTGTACCAGTTCATGCAAGAGCCAGAACACAGCCAGAACAGCCGTGCAGGTACAACCAAATGGAAAGAGCAGGACACAGAAAATCAAAATGTTAAGGTGAGCTACCAAATGGGCTTAGCAAGTTTTACAGCAACAGATTTACAGCAGCTCCCAGTTTAATTTATCAAAATGCAGTCACCGATGGGGAATTCAAAAGGGGCAAAAGCCACCCATCCATTTAATAGCCATTCTTCCTTCTGTCCCACTGCTACAACAGCCAAGAGAGTTGCTTATCCCCACATGGTTAATTTCCTTTGCTTCAGGTATTTCAGCTGTTTCATAGAGAACACTGATGAACAAAATAATTAAATAATATATATTCATTATGAGAGGGCCAGTGCTAAGTGACATTTTTAAATTGCATTGTGTCTTCAGACTATTTTGCTAAAAATAACTTAGATTTTAACCAAATCACAGACACTGAAGAAATTATAATTCAAGCCAAGTCTTTGGATTCCAGTTTTGAGTTCTGTTGTCTGCACCCTCTGTATAGACAATTACAGACACTCTGAGAGTTCAGTAACTGGTACATTACCTGACTCCTCATTTTGCGTGTGTCTGGTAGGTGAAATACGATATAAAATACACTCATAGATAGTATAAGAAAGAGACTAGTAGTCTTCTACTAGTATATTGTCTGGGATTATCTCCTTTTCTAGTAAGTTCCCTTATCTACTCATTGCGAAAAAGTCCGTGAGTTGCCATTTATAGAACCTGAAAAAATTAGTACCATGACACCGAAACAAAAATTATTATGAAAACACATATTTGCTTAAAATGAAAAATACTAAGAAATACACATAAGCAAGTTTCTGTACTTTTGTAAAAAAGAAAGAAAATAAAGTCTGAATTCTAGCATTAGAATCCATGAAAAGAAACTGAAATCTATTTCAATATGAAAGTTATGTTTAAAGTGCTTACAATTGCTTTCTGCCTCTGTCTCTCCCTTTGCTTGGCCCTTTCAGATTCCCGTTTTTCATACTCTTTGCGGTATTCTTCCCTCTTCAGCCTTTCATGCTGATATTCCTCATAGCTGTCATATCTAGGAAACACAACTTAGTCATCAAATCAAGCATCTGCATTTGTGAATGCAGAATTAGAAATACAATTTCTGGAATGCTTTTCTATCCCCGGCCACCAGAGAAAGGATAAGAGGAAATGGCCTCAAACTCCACCAGAGGAGGTTCAGGTTGCACACTGGGAAGAATTTCTTTGCTGGAAGGGTTGTTAGGCATTGGAATGGGCTGCCCAGGGAAGTGGTGGAGTCACCATCCCTGGAAGTGTTCGAGAAATGAGTGGATGTGCTCTGGTTTAGGTGACATAGTGGTGTTTAGCCAAAGGCTAGACTTAATGAACTCAGAGGTCTTTTCCAGCCTTAATGATTCTATGATTCTACAATTATCTCCTGAGGAACAGCTGCAAAGCAAACAAATGCAGGCCAAAGGCACTACCTGGATCTGCGACTGTACGGTGATCTGGACCGCGATCTTCCACCTAGGGGAGAACTTCTGTTTGCTTGGTGTCTACAGTGGCTGGACTCACAATAGCAATAAGATCTGCAGGAAGAAACACATTCACCTCTGTCATTCCATCTGAGTCCACTGACACCATTTTCTACCTCTTCCCTGAACTTACAATTTCTTCTAAGCTACCGGTGGGATTTTCCAGTGAAGGAGTTTGCAATCTCCTAGTCAACTAAGAGGTCTCAAGTGATTTCCCCCCTCCTGGCCCTTCAGTAATGTTCCTTATTGAGGCTAACACAGAGCAAACAGTCAGCCATTGTCAACTCCATCTGATAGAGGCTGCAGCAAGATTGGCACCAGACAGCTCACAGATAATGGGGAAGGTTAGTTGTGTACATCTCTCACCAATTGCTCTGCCTCTGACCTGACTGCCTCTACTCAGTGGAAACCTGGCAAACATAAAGGATATTGGAAACAAGTGTTTCTGTAGCAAACCTGTAACCTTCAGACTTAATCAGCTCAGGAGCAATAGAATGAGTTGCACTGGATTAAGTTATTTCTTGCTTTTCTTTCTTTCTTTCCCATAAGTTTCTTTATGTTTCTGCTGTTCCTCTTATTAACTGCAATGACCACACATGAATTGGCTGTACCATACCTTGAAGAGGATCTACTACAGGGCGACCTTGATCTCGATCGGGAATATGGAGAACGGGAACAAGACCTGCGTTGAGGAAAGGACCTTGATCTAGAGCGTGTCCTTTGGGATCTTTGAGAAAATAAGGATTTGGGTGGAGACACTGAATCTCTGCATGGAGAGTTAAAAGAAGAGCAAGAAGGTGATACATCAAATAATGAATAGGCTTGTGTCCCATCCCAAGGGTAGCATAGTTTATCACTTTCATCTTCACTGTCATCAAACAGACCATCCATTGCTAGTCCTGAATTTATAAACATAGGTAGTTTGGAGAATTGTTCATTACTGTAATCACTGTCCCTTAGTTCTCTGGTCTTATCTGCTTCTTCATCAAAAACAGCTTGGCTGGGGTGACCAAAATGCTTATTCAGTTCAGCCCGAATTTCCTGGTCTTGGAGCTGTTTTCTGTTATTACCATGGGATCCCTGCTTATTTGCCTGTAAAGTCTCTTTCATGAAATACTGGTCTTGTTCTAAAGAAGAACAAATCTGACACTGCCACCCAGGTGAAGAATCCTTAAATTCTGGTTGTCTGGAGTCCTGAAGTTCCTGGGATATTTTAATGTGTATTTCCGATTTTGAATTCACAGATTGACAGTAGTCATGGTCACCAAACAGCCGCAAACTCGGCCGTTTTGTCTTTCTCTCCTCATGTCCACTGGACAGTACTGTAGTGTTGCCAAGCTGTGTGTACAGCTCAGACTGATCTGGACCCTTCTTGATTGGGTTATTTCCTTGAGAACTGGAAGACTCACTATAGTGGGGCTTTTTTGAAGATGGTACAACAGTCTTGCATGATGACTTCAGTTTAGGTGAAGTTCTAAAAGGATTATCTTGGTTGGCTTTATGAGGAGGGGTCGTAGGTGGAGTTAGGCCTACAGGGAGTAAAAGGAGGTACAGAATGCTTTTAAGCACACATACAATGTTTATAAAGGTGGCTCATATGCTTCTTAGAATAGATACAAAGCAAGACCCATTCTATGTTGCTTCAACACTGCTAATACCGAGAATAAAACTACCAAAGGTCTGGTAACAACAATAGCAACAATACTAATGCATCACCATCAATCTCCAGCATAATTTCTGCCCCTCCCCTTCCTCCATGACATCCGCCCCTCTCTCTGTAGATTTTTGATAGAAAAGATCAAGAGATAAAACCCCAAAGACGTTTTTGTTAAATATAAAATAGATTTTGATGTAAAAATGAAAAGTCAAAAGACTGGCACCATCAAAAATATAAAGAACCTGGCAAAGAAGAACCTGGATAAAAGCAAGGCCAAGAGAAATAAATGAGCAGTACCAAAGGACACAGAACTTAAATGCAATGAAATACAGCCACCCTAACTCAGTGGCAATTACTCTTTGTTTCCAGAGTTCTTTATCTTAGAAAAACATTGAGAATGTATGTCTAATACACTCCCTAAGTATAATTAATACATTCTGTCTGAAATATGGTTCTGCAACTGAAACCCGAATGAACAACAACCACAACTGTAATGAACCATTGCATTTAGAACTAAATCTTGGTGAGAATCATGCAGTGGGGAGTCAAAATGAAATAGTCTTAGTATTAGTTATTAGGTTAGTGTTAGTAATCAATAACTAACTATACTGCTAACTAACAGGATTATTTATGTAACTGTAAAAGACTGTATCACTGTGATGAGACAAAATTGCAGGAAGGACTACAGCACATTCCACTAAAGCCTGGGAACTGAAGCAGCATCTCCCCCTTATTTTTATAAAGGTGGAATATAACTTTCAGTATTTTCTACAGAAATCACAGAATTTCTTCAGACTTTATAGAAGTATAATCCCAGACATCAGGGCAGAGTAACAGCAAACAGCAGGCACTGTTCAGGAATAACTTCTCTTCAGGAAGGTACTTAGTATGATGTTACATTTGAAAAATCTGCTTCTGTCCAATTGGCACTAATATAATTTAGTAATATATGCTTAAAAATTAACAAAATAGTCAGAGATTAGGGAGTTCTCCAAGGTAATCCAGATGACCCTTAAGCAATCCAGAGGCTCATGCTGTCCAAGAATACTTCTAGCCTAAACAATGAGCTTTCCATTAGTTCCTTAGCAGAAATGAAAAGAGAGGGCATACAGAGTTACAGGAAATGTGTGTATCAAATGTGGCTATAGAGCTCTGGTTTGTATTTTTAAACATGCAAGACAGCTCAGCAGATCAATGCAAATGGAGCATGTTTTATGGTGTTTTCCTGTAAAGAAGGAAAAGCATCCATCAATGCACAGTGTTCCCTAAGGAGCATAAATGGAGACTGGGAGTTCCATTGCATTATCTGCAATGAATTTCTTTCAGAAAATAAGAAAATAGAAGTACCAAGGCATGAATACTTGATGTGAGAGACATATTTGATTTTGTCTGAATGTTTGGAAAAAATGGTTATGAGCTATCCATGGCTATGTAGAGAATTTGCCTAATGCCACAAAATTCAAGGAAACTGAGGAAAAGATTATGGCACCTAAAACTCTAGTTACCCCAAATGTGAATTTAATACTAAGAACATTTTCTGCAGTCACCTCTGTTAAATTATTTCCTCTAAGTCCTCACTTTTTCTTTCTTCTTCCCAAAAATTCACTTGAGACAGCCCTATTTCATACCTTGTCGACCTCCTCACTGACAAATATTTTTGACTACCAAGTGAATTTTTGCTAAAATGAAGAGAACAGTCCAATTCAAAAATCTGCAGTAATACTTTCAAAGTTAAGACTTCAGGCTCAGATTGAACAAATACTTCAGTAAACAACTTTTTAGAAAAAAAAATATCAGAAATTACACTTTTCCTTGTGAAATTATACAGCCCATGAGAAATTCTGGGGTTAGTTACTGGAGTTTTGGATGTAGTTTTAAAGAAAGAATGAAACAAAAATACAACCACTCCAAAATGAACATGTATATTTAAGAATTTCAGGCAAAAAAACCCCAGAGATAATCGAATATTCAAAATAAAATCTTATTTCAAATTCCACTTCTTTCAAGCTTGTCCTGGAAGGAAGCAAGTAAAACATACAGTATAACATTTCCAGAAAACCTGAGAAAGAGCCCAACAATCTTCAGAAAAAGAGGGGGGAGAGGAAAGTACCAAAACAATCCCTCACAAAAGTACAGACTGAGCTAAATTTCCTGGCACTTCCCTTGCTGGCAGAACAGGGCTGGGACTGCCTAAGAAAGAGCTTCCTGGTGGCATTCTGGCTTTTTTCCTGGTTTTTAGCAGAAGCAGGAAGTGCACAGGCCAGTAGAAACAGATAAAAGATGAAAAATATTCATTTAACTTTTGAACAAACCTACACTGGGGGATGGAGGAGGGAGTAAAGTTTTGAATTCACGTCACCACTGCGGAGTCCACCTCCAGAGTGTCCCATGACCAATCTCCAAACTGTAAATTCTGAGAAAACCAGCTGGCTCACACTTGCTCATCTCCACTCTAATCCCTGGTAATCTTCACCAAGGGCCATGATCCCGCATCAATGGCATTACAATATTCTATAACCATTGGATTATTTCACACACACCGATTTCCCCCCAGTGTGTACATTTAGGTGTTGACAGTACAAGGTATATTCTGTACACTCTCTTGAACTTAGCAGGTTTTGACAGATTTATGGAAGGACAGATGGCCATTACAGGCTGAAGGCTGACAAGAGGCAGTTCAGAGCATTGTTAACACACTTGCACAAACTCTCAGCACTGCAGCACTGTGCAGAATGTAATTCAGACTATAGCTTTTTTATTGCTGCCTATTTTCTTTTGTCAAAAGAGCCTGCTGTGCACAGCAACAAATGGCTGCCATTACCCAGAATGTAATGGGTGTCAGACAAATCACGTAACACAAACAATCAAGAGTATGTAGGTCATATTTCAACAGAGCACAACCTTAGCAATATTTATGATTACTGCATTGAAATGTGCTCTATAATAAACAAGTACCTCTACATCACTCACACTTATGTACTTCTGCACAGCAAATCTGTTAGAAGTGGTACATACTCTACAATCATCCCCCTTAAACAGTCTTTTTTCTTTTTAAAGTAAAAGGGAAGTATTTTTTCATGATGTGCTATAAAACCATTTTCTTTGTAGGAACTTTTCCTTAATTGAATAGCTTTGGTAAATGGTACGTTTGCACTTTGCCTTGCTCTGTCTATATACTACGAACTCACTCAGTGATCTTGTGCTAGAAAACAGCATACATCAAATTGCCAGCACTGCTGCCAAAGCAGCACCATCCTCCCTGCATCTGTGCAACAAAAGGTGTTTGCGTATTTGCCAACTCTGCCACCTTGGCCAACCAACTTCTTTCCAGAGAGTCTCTAGGAGGGAGAAACTACTTTCAATGCATTCCAAAACTGCACTTAAAAAAAGCAACTCATAGTGTAATTCATTTAGCTCAGATAGGTTGATAAGCAAAAATTAGGGGAGTACCTTTGCATTAAAAGTGACATCTGGACATCTTAGGACTGATTTTCAATGCTGTTTTATGTAGACACAGATATTTCAAATCTCTGCAGTAACTCAGCATTCAAATGTTTGATGATGTTTGCTGTGTTTTGAGGGGGCTGATAATTAGTGTCTTTTGGGGAATGAAGCCTGGAACCTTTCTACATGTGCACTGGGCTTTTGAGAGGCATTGAAAATTAATTCTTTCATACCTTTTGAGAATGGATTGTCAAGGGAAACATTATTTAAGAACACTTTAAACACTGACCACAAGATAACAGCTCAATTCAGTCGAAGAGCGTTTGTATGGCACTAGATTGTAGAAGCTAGAAAAATACAATAAAATTCAATTGTCATCATATAATAAAAAACTACATGCTTGTTGAATATTCAGTTTAATCCTGTTGTCAGTGCTGAAGAGAATAAACACAGATGTCTGAAAACATCAAATAATTCACTAGACTTTATTCCCTCTGGACAACTCTCTCCATCTCACATCTCATTTTATCAGAAATCATTCTGAGGTTAAAGAAGCTCTTAAATGACAGATTTTAAGTATTTGTTCTGACAAGTAAGATGTAACACAAACCTAGAGGTGGGCAAATAGCAGGGTATTAGTATCCTCAAACATGGTCACAAATTCCAAATCACTCTTCAAGCTGATTGTGTACATCAGCTTTTCTGATGGCAGAAAATATAGCTTTTTCTGTCATCTTCTCAGAAAAATCAAATTTTTCCCCAAGACCAGTGAGGAGTTTTACACTACAATAAATTGCAGGGATCTGTATCAAATGAGAGACTTTTCACCAAGAGGGTGGAAATAGTCTTGTAGTTACTGATTGCGCCTTAAGCAGGTAAACCAACTTCATGTACTTAAATGGTGGCTTTGAGTATGTAATTGTGAAGGTTTAAGAAGACACAGAGAGAGATGAATTAGAAGCCATACTATTAACATCTGGCATTCAGAAGGTTGTCTAAGACAATCAAAAGTCTAGAACAATCACTGAGGAGCCCTGACTGCCAAGAGGAGCACTGCCACCTCCAGAAAGTGAGTCATCCTCCTAGTCCCTGTGCTTGCACACTCGTCTGTCCCCCCCATTCTGGCTGGTAACAAAGAGGAAAGAGGTGACACAGAACCATCCCACACTTCTGGAAGACACCGGAGAGGTTTAAGCCCATGGCCTCTTCGCAGGGCACTGCAATGCAGCTAGCTATGGAAACAGAGAGATGGACCTCCTCCAAGCCTCTTACTCAGAAGACTCATCTGACACAGGAACATCATTCACTACATTTTCATCACCTAGGACTCCCTCCATATCATGATGTTCTGGTCCAGCTTCCTTAGAATAACACTATAATGATCAGCTTCAAGAGATACAACTTTAGACAGCAATGGACTTAGGACACTTATTTAAAGTGTATTGAAAGAACTCTTATGTGTGGCATGAAAACACTTCAAAGAATATTTGTTCCTTGTAATTTGACAAATCGATGTTTTGACAGTTTTAGAGAGGACAAAGTTACACTCATGACTACTAACAAATCTGTTGTAAAGCAAGATATAGCACTGGCAAGAGAACAGTTTCAGTTTGACTTTAGATACATGAATCCAAAATGTGTGTGTGACGAAGATTGATGGCTCATGTGGGAAATGCTTTTATTTATTTATTTTTCTGGTTTATAGTTAATTCATCAGTGAGGGAAACAGTGTTGTTTTCAGCAGAGAGATCAAGGGAGTTGCTATTTATATTAAAATACTTTGTGCTTCGATAGTGCAAGCAGGATTGCTAATGGTCTTTTCAATTCAGTAGTGAGATCAAGGTAACTCCTATTTAAATTATAATAAGTAGTGCTTATATAGTGCAAGCTGCCCTATATAAGGACAATGAACAATGTGGCTATCTGGATATAATTTGGAGTTGCCAGGGTCTCACTAAAGAACTTCAAGGTATTATTAATCACTACTGCCACTACTTTTTTTTCTTGTTTCATTTTTGGTTGATTTTTAAACTGAAGTTGGTCCCAGTTCTGCTATGATTTACACACACATATATGCTGTAAGTTCTTCAGTACTTCAGGCTGTTTCTATTACATACTTTGCTTCCAGCACAAGCAGACTAAGGACACAGCCCTACTGCAGCATAAACAACTTAAAAAGTAAGACACGCATCTTTTTATAGATTTTTATACATACATGAATATAAAAATAAAAACTATGTGTATATGCAGGCAGAGATTAATAGAGCTACCACATAACCTCCTGAAACCTCACCAGGCATTGTGGAGACCAGAGCAAGTGCAATATGAAGTTCAAGAGCCACCATTATGTACACTGCTTGGCAACACTGCCCAGCTTCCTGGCCACACAACAATCCAATTTGTACTCTTCCTGAATATCATCTGTTTATTTCCTAGCTAACTCCTAGCTACTTGCAGAGGGGAAAAGAAATCACAGAATCATAGTACAGCACTCCTGTTTACATATGTGTCCAGTCATGCTGTTTCCCAGCTTCTGTTGCTTTTTTTTAATGCACCAGTTCTCCTGGTTATGTTGTCCAAGCACCTACAGAGCTGTTTTGTTTCCTGCTCTGTGCACAGCTGATGGGGCAGAATGAGTCTGGTAATACCAAGACCATTCCTGTTGCCACTATGAACGCAATACTCGAGGACTGTCCAGGGGTCAGACTGACTCCCAGTTTCTGTCTAGTCAGCTGATGGGAAAAGCAGGCTACTGACTTTTTGGCTGGGAGAAAACACTGCTTCCTTCAGTGATTTCAACGGCTGCTTGTACCACTCTGCTGTAGTCACCTCATCTGCCCCTTTCTGTTGGCAGCACTAAGCACTGACTTATCCATGTGCTTAGAATTGGGCACCCTTGTGCAGACTTCTCTCCAGTAGTGATGGAAGAGGCTTCTCCATGCTTCACTTCACTTCACTTATTGGCACTGAACAGGATTATCCTCCTGCATACTGTGAATTTTGTCATGTTGATGTTGGTCTTGCAAAATTAAGATGTACAGGAAGAATGCTTCCTTTTGCCACGAGAGAAATTATTAAGACTGCAGGCTTGCAGGAGGCAGCAGGGAAAAGAGTTCATGTTTTAATGCTGAACTAATGAAAAAGTTTTTGAAAAAGTAAAATGATGGTTGTAGGAAGGTGAGAGCCCAATGTACCTACCCAAACCCAGCTTGGGCCTGCTGCCACTGAATTCAGGAGCACCAAGTTAAATTGTGGTACCTGAAGACTTAATTTTGCAATACACCCCGCCCCCTCAATGCTAGAGATCTCATATCTGCAATCTACTGCTATCCTAAGAGAAACGCATGCCAAGTACATCTCTTATTTTTCAATATTACACAACTGAGAAAGAAAATGGTCTTGGCAATAGCTCAGGTGGAGCCCAATGTGTTCTTTTGTGCTCAGCTCTGGACACTTCAAGAAAATAGAGGCAAAAGAGAGTTCAGAGGAAAGTCACAAAACAGATCTAAGTCTGAAGGAATTGACTTCAGCAGAAAGAAGAACAGATGAATTAAATGAATGATTAAATAGGTGATGCGTGAACTAAACCACTACATGATAAAAAATCCTACAAATCTTCAAAAGGTACAAATCCAGGGATCAGAAAGGAGGAGGAAGATAAAGGGAGGTTGTGTAAAATGTGTTAATGGAAGAAAAAGAAAGAGCAGGAATACAAAATGAATACCACTTTTAAAAATTACCTCTAAGCTATGGAACAGTTGTTCAATGGTAGAGGAGAAAGCTGTTATTTGTAACATATTAATCTAGAATTGACAAAGCACTGAAACATGCAGTCATGTATAGCCCTAGACCGAACTGGAGACAGATTGAATGACATAACTTTTACATCTGTAGCATCTATTACACTGTGTGGTGGGGGTTGTCTTTGAAAGACGGTGCTCAGCAGTACACTAATCTATGGGGAAATGGAGAAATATAACAGATAAATGGTTTCATTCATATTTTCTCAGAAATTCTGCTCTCCTGTATAGATTTGGAGTCATATTTTCACACATGTTTCTTCTCAGGTAGCTGGATAAAAAGTAATGCTAAACTGCACTGAAGTAAATGTACTAGAGACTTCTGTGAGATCTCAGCATATCTGTGGTATATTAAAGTAGACAAACACACACAATCCATGCTTAAAGGAAGAGCCATCATTTTGCATTTCTCACCTGCAGTTCCAGAGAGTTCCACACTTAAGGTTTGTTCAATAGTCTTGTTCTCAAATGGGGAACCCTTGGGATCACTGGAAGACAGGGCACATTTATAAAAACAAGCTGAAATGGAGTTGCTGTAGCCAAAATCTACTGAATCCCCCTCCCTTTTATAAATGTTTGCACTTTTTAGTACTTACTTTGGTGACTCGGGTGTCAATGGAAGTGATAAACTTGTTGGTTTGGCTAAAGGAAAAAAGAAAACAATTATGCAATATTTAAACACTCTGCAAAGTATACTGTAAACATTTCTTTATACTTTGGAACTGGAATCTTGTGGTAGTCAGTTAGGGCCAAGTGCTGATAGTTCAACTGCCATTTCAGCATATCTCAGATAAATAAAGAGACTCATCCTGATTCCTTATTTGCTAGTAACAAAAGGGGCACCTAAATTTCAACGATTATTTACATCAACTACCGTACCTTTGAAATACAGTACACAACCCAAATAACAAGAACCTTTCAGAAGAAGAGTGGTACATGTTAAAAATAGATGAAGAACTCTACAGGATACACTGTGAAAATGTTATTTCTCTCAGTGTTAATTTAGACTACAGTTCACGTTTTATTTGGAAACAGGAGCAGCAGAATAACTACAAAGTAACAGAATGTTATGAATATTCAGTTAATTTTACTTCTACAAGATACAATTTTATATATAGCACTGAGAATAGGTTGTTTCTATGAGGCCAGAGTCCAACCAGTTACAGTCCAAATTTTTGCAAATTATCCTGCAAACTATGACAAACCACGGACATAGTCACAGATGGTTAAAAACGGGGTTGAAGCTCTCAGTACTACAGTCCTGACATACGCAAAAAACAAAGCTCTGGCTATAAAAATGTAAGTCTTTGCAGCTTTTACTCATGCAAAACTGTATTTTCTCAGACCAAGCCAAGAACCAGGATATTGTAAAACAACTAAGATTCCTTAAAAATTAAAAATTATAGTACTAGCAAATTTTACTTTTCAGAAGTTAGATTGATGTTTTAAACACAGAAAGCATTGTAGCAAGAACAACAGCAGGGGATCTCTTCTGCAGATTAATTACTTAAGACAAAATGTTCCCCTTGAACACTCCTGCACTGCAGATCTTTTGTCCAGAGCGTCACTACTGCATATTTCATATTCATTACAGGCTTGGAGCTCCCATCAACATTAAGGGATTTTATATGCAAATTGATTACTTTTATATGCTCTAGAGCATTCCTGAAGTAATATAACTTTTAAAAAAATTCTCAAGAGCTGCATATTGTTTCTTCTCCTCCCCATATGAAAGTTAGAAATGGAAGCTCAGGTGTTCACCTCAGGTTCACCCTCCTCAGAAGTCACTGCTGGAGTGAGGAGACTCACCTCAATGAATTATTTGTCTGGTCCAGCATGGCCACTGATTTGTGCATTACACAAGGTGCAGTAAAATTGAATGTAACCTGACACATCTTTGTGTGTAATTTATATACATCTAAGAATACTAATGTTTGCCTGTGGCTACCTAGAGGTAAAACTGACTTAAAAAAAACAAAAAAACAGATCTTACTATAAGGCTCTGGAATGAAGTTTTATACAAAGGCTTCCTTTTTTTCTTTTCTTTTTTTTTTTACAAAAATCTGCACACTCTTAACCAATTTAGGCTAAGGAAGCTCAATGTGTAAGAGCTGTTTACATCTCTAAAAAGTTTCCTTCTAGCTCTTATTAGTCCCACAGAATAGTCCCAGATCAGAATATACACATATTAAATTCTGAAGCAGTGAGGCATAGTGCAAATCTGCCAGAGATGGGCACAGAACCAAGGTATTATCTCACACTCCCATGTATTAATTTTAGGCAGATATCACTGAGCTCTCCCACTGAGAAGTTTGCATACCAAAACACCCATCAGTTTTCTTACTGCTAGGCAAGAGCTTGACCAAACACTCTTTCTGCAAAGGATTCATACTCACATACAGCTATTGATAGTGTAAATATTTAGTCAAGACACTGTCATTTTCCATGGTGCCTGTTTATTAGAGTTTTAAGGTCTGGGTTTGGGTTTTTTCTTATTAAAAGAGCTCACATCAAGTTGCTTGTCCCTGTAAATTGAAAACATTCAGGTTCAAAAGAACTACGTTTCCTCATGGGCAAATTTCAGTGCAAAACCACAGATGATCTTTGGCATGAACCTGTTTGTGGACATTCCCGCGGGTTTGCAATATGCTTGCAACAGTAACCCTAAAGGAAAATAACATTCGACTTACCCTTTGTGATCTTCCCTAACTTTGAAAGAAAATCTCAGACTGTGATAGTTTTTTAAAACAGAAGGAGCCAATTTTCTTGTACTTTTGATTAAATGTATGAACCAATGACTGCAGGTCTGCAAATATCAGTTAAATTTGCAAGCTTGATTCTGCATGAATTGACTGTCTGACCTGAAAGCATTATATTCTTGTATTTGTATTATATGAAAATTCATTGATATCAAAGTTATATATTGGTGTATAAGACAAATTTGCTGAAAAAACAAAATTTCACAAGCCTGTAAATTAAAGCAGAGGGAAATTACAGAAGAAGGTAATTTCTCTCTGCCTGCAAATTCACCTGAAAGACCACTAAAATCACAGTTATATGTTAAGCACATTTGTTAGCTGTACGTCCCTTTGGACTTTCACAACCTCTCCTCCATGCTGTTTCCACAGCCCAGTGTGCCCTGACTCTTTGAACTGAATCTACACAATTGCTCAGCTGGGGGAAAAAAAAGCAGCTCTGATCTGAACAGATGACTTAATAATCTGTATGTATGTTTGTGTGCACATACATATGTATGGGTATAACATACATGTGCACATAGCATGTTATACATGACACACCTTATCACCTACCACCTTAACATCCAACAGTGTTAATAAAGCCTCCTGTAACTCCTGGCAGCTCTGCTCCTCAGTACCATGGCAGTAATAGACCCAGGTTCCACATGTAGAGTTCAGTCTGGATTCTGCTGTGAAAGCAGACTGCTGAAGCCATCCAAAAGGAGTGGCAGTTGGCATAAGGAAGCTTTAGGGGCAATTGGATTTCCTTCTCACGAGAAATATTGTTCAGATCATTTGAGACCACAATAGAGAAAACCCCATACTTTAGGATGTCAGAATGCACAGCTGCAAGAACAGTATTAAGTGACAGGAAGGGAAGATTATTTTTATAAAGTTTGCTTATACTTCCTGGTGCAGAATGAGAAAACAGATTTGATGGAGGCTGAAATGCAAGAAAGAAGGAGGGGGAAGAAAGAAAGAAAGAAAGAACATATAGTTTACAACTGTTGCTTTGAAAATACCAAACAACACATTTAGGGTTGCATCCTGATCTCTGCTGCAAACAGGTAACTTCCATTGACTTTAGTGTAGCAATCCAGGATTTGCACTGATGTGTCTGAGATAGGCATGTAGCCTTCCAGATGCCAGGCCAACATAAATACATAGATGTACTTTAAAGTAGCAGTAATTTTTAAAAGCTCCCTTTGGGTTTGTACGCTTTTACAGCTTTCCTTTATCTTGGGAAAACAGACAGGGGAAGAGAGAGAGAGGAAGTGAGAGAGGAGGCTTTAAGTTCTTGCATCTCTGTCACAGAAGTTACTTGTAATATAGACCAGTTTTCTACACATCAGGGGATACTAAAAGTCAACACAAGTGCTTAGTTTTGATCATAAAGAATTCAAAAACGAGAGAGAAAGATCAGGATGGCATCTAAAGTTTCAACTATTTACAAAATAAAATTACAAACCACCATTCCAGCTTTAGCAGGAATGACACATTTATTGTTTTCTCTGTAGCAGTGAGAGCACTATTTATTGTCTTTTAAGGGCTACGTGGCAGGTTAACAATGCCCTCAGTTTTACTCCAGCAAAAGAGAAAGAAGCTCACTAATGAACTGACCTACCAAGCTTGTTTAGAGGTATAACAATTTCTTAGTGGTACAGTTCTCTGTGAATAAGTATCTCTAGTTAGCTTGGTATATTACTGTGTGGTATTAAACTTTCCCTGAGATCCTTTTCTGAGGCTTGGGGCAATATATAAAAGAATCAAATATGTCTAAAAGCTATATCTAGCTAACTAATTCTAACTTCATTATACTGTTTTAAATTTCTCTTTACTCAGAAGAGATGCCGGATTTCCAATACTAATCCAAAGAACAGAAGAAGTATTGAGGGTACTCCCAACCATGGTACTTCAGTTTCCCAGTGTTACCACTGGTACCAAAGCTGTATTCTTGTATTCTGTAGTCCCACACCTACCCTGCAGATGATTTGTCTGAGACTGCAGATGGGGCTTCCTTTTGGAGGTGCATTTCTCTTTGCTGCTGTTCCTGTTCTCTGCTGGTTTGGTCTGAGGAGGATCATCATTTGTAGTCAGATATTTGAGAAGTTCAGAGCAGGGACGTCTTTGAGGCTTTTGCTGTTGACAAATACTCTTCGCTTTATTGCTCCATGAATTCTCAGTCTTAAAACAGCGTAAAATAAAATAAAATAAAATAAAATAAAATAAAGCTAAAGTTAGTGAGCTGAACCTTATCAGAATGGATATAGGTTTTCTGAAGAGATGAGATTTTCAATGAAGTGTTCAGTCTAAGTGTACTAGATCTATGAGCTGTGAATAACTGTTTGCAGAACAAGGAAAGAAAATTACATTTAAAATTCCTAAATGACATTTATGCAGCTTTTTATTTCATTTCTCCTACATTGCAATGTTCCTACTCAGCAACATGTAACTAACAAGACCCTACAGCACCTTTACTGTGAACAAAAAAATAAGCTGGTTTAAACCTTAATTTGCTGCTGATTGCTTGGACCCAGTATTCACAACTCTCTTAAGTACCCCTAAATGGCCTGTTTTCAGTTACACTGAATGGCAAGACAAACATTGTTTAATACTGCCTGCTAACAGAATAATGTCTAAGCCCCCCATTTCACCCAATCAATGTCTAATATACACCTTTTTGCCAAGAATCCAGTGTCATTTGTCTTAGCTCAGACAACTGGGAAAATGCTAGTCCCACATCCTGGAGTCACTCATAAACAACACCAGAACATCAGCAAATTTTATCGCACCCCATCCTACTCTGTGTATCAGTAAAATAGGTAAGAGTAACAGACGATGTGACTACAACTGAACTCTGCCAAGAGAAAAGGTATAAATGAAATATTCAGAGTATAAAAGAGCTCAGATGATTTTCTGAAACCCAGCCTATAACTCACATTTTTTAAAACTAGTTACATGATAGCAAGCATGTTAATAAAATACATTCATGTCTACTGCTTGTTTGATTGTTGAAAGCATAAAAGACCTCGTTACACTTTTTTTCCCCCTCTTATTATAAAGATTAAGTTTGTACCTTAACAACCACAGGGCTTGTTCTGATCCTGTGATTAGTGTTTGCATGGTTTTGTGTGCTGAGACCACTGCATTCATTGTAATTTAGCTGAGTGTTGGCTGGAGCCAGCAAGAGCTTCTTAAGCTACAAACACATCGGAGAAAGGGAAGTGGAAGGAAAAGAGTGAAGTTATACATCTTTATGGATTAAAATTACTTATCTACATTCTTGCATAGTTATTTAAAGTTAGTTATATCAATTTCAGCAAGCAAAGTACAATAAAACAAAAAGCAGGACTTGATATTCCTCAGAGTAAACAGATTTAATTTTCTTCTGGCTTAGCAGCACATTTCTGCTCCCTTTACTGAAGTATACTGTGGGGCAAGCAGAAATGACAGGGATCTTGGATTTCTAAATCCATGGCAAAATGAAATTCTCAGTGATCTGTTTGACTCCAAGAGGCCTCTGATCTACATAGAGACATTAACAGACTAATGGATACAGTGTCAAGATTCAAGTATCTGGCTCTGTTCCCACTGAAGCCAATGATAAGAGGCTTTCAGCAGAACCAGAATCACATCACAAACTAGATTTACTGAGCAAAATGCATATAATGTTTCACCCACATCCTCATCCAAGGTTCAGTTTTGCCCTGGTTAGCACTAAGCCAGTGCTTACTGGTCAAATCAATGTTAAAGACACAAAATCAGCCCTGCATCCCAACAGACTCACTGGGCCTTTCTTCACAGATCACCAAAAATGATGTCTAAACATACACAACAAAAAGAGCCTCAAGAAATGAAATATGATTTAAGAACCATTACCCTGACTTGTCTGAACAGAATGATAAGCAAAAGTGCCAGCCCCATTAGCGTAAGAGTTTCAAAAACAACCTTTTCAACAACTTTTTAATAGACTGCCATATTAATCATCCTATGGCTATTTGGTGGGGGGCTTTCCCCCGCTTAATTTTCAGTTTACTTGATTTTCCTCGCCAGTCTAAATGAATAGTCCAGACCTTACTGTGACTACATCATACCCATGCAGCGGGTAGCCAGAGGCACATCCAATTCCTGTTAAACAGTAGGAAGGGTTCTTACTAGAGACGGCTCTTCTGCCTCCTGAGTGGGAGGGGTGCCGTCGGGCATTGGGGAGGGGCTAGCGGCATCTTCGTTGGTCACATCTCCATCTGTCAGTGCATCAAAGGAAGGCAATCCATCCTCATCCACAGGGATGCTGTCCAGTGTTTCCGTGAGAACAGCTAGCAAGTTTGCCTCGCTCTCTTCATCTATCTTCTGTGGGAGAGGACAAAACAAAGAGAGGAACCAGGTGAGAAAAGGAACAAAACGACGCCTTTGTATGTGAACAAGCAGACAACACGTAGTTAAACTGGCCCCTGAAACAGCAGCCTGCAACAGAATCTCAGACAATGTAATTAGGTACAATAAAATCATCCATCTCTGTTCAAAAGAAATCTCTTTGCACTCGTGGTGTATTGCTAGTTTACTTTTCTTCCACAATTCTTTTTTTTTTTTATCAGGTGTTAACAATGATAAGTAAAATCACCCCGGGATTGTATTACAGGATGAGCCTAAGATGCTGACACTTAATGATGGTGTCAGCCCAGGCTGTCTCTTTCTTTTGCTCTTCCACACTTAACACCAGCTAATTGACCTGACAAAACTACAAGAATCAGACAGCTAATCAGGACACCAAAATGAATCACCAGTAAAATACAGAAAACCTCATTCACATATATGGTCCAGTGTAAGTGAGAAAGGTTACCCTTTTACTCCCTTCCACACTTCTGCAAATCCTTGCTCCAAACCAAACGAACAGCTTATCATTCTTGAGTATTCTGGCAGAAGAGCAGCCAACAGCACTCATATGGTAAATGACAGGCTGTTTGGGTTTCTTTTAAAGAAATGTATTAGGCAAGTTGCCTTTGAAGTTGTCCTTTTGAGTTATATCATTTGAGTGCTCAATGCTCTATTGTATGCATTTATCAAATTCCGACTGCAATTATAAAAAGTAGATTAATTTCTAATCAGATGTGGCTGTAATGTTAATTTATATCTTATTTCAGCAACAAGAGTTCTTTTTGTCAAATTGAGTAAATTTAAGTGCCTCCTGATTTTTTAATGAAATATAGTCCCTACTGTATATTAAGATACAGATTTTCTTTTTGAGTGCTGAGAGTTAGAACTGAGAAACAGAACTGAGTAAAAATCATTATATTTATTTTTCAGAAAGATTGGAAACTGATCTTGACAGATCAATTATCTAGGACTCCTAGGCTTATCCTAGTGCTATTGAAACAAATGAAAAGCCTTTCACTGATTCAAGTGATATCAAATCGAGAGTTTTTCCACCAGCTTCAGACTACCTCATCATGTTCCAGGTTCACACTGTGAAAAAATTTCAGCTAAGTTCAAACCTCAAAGTATAAAAGTGAACTAGCAAGACAAATAATACCAGCAAGACAAACAAACAGGCAAAAAACAGAAGTTAAAAAAGGCAACTGCAAAACACTGCCAAGTTACACTTCGGAAAAAAAAATTATCAAGTGAATCTGGGTATCCTCTTAGCATTACTTTTTTCAGTAATACTTTTATCTAGCAGACTCTGAACAGAGATGATCATAAACTACGCAGATAATTGCTCCTGCTAGGCTTCTCTGCCAAATCACACCTCACGGCTTCTAACATAAAAGTTGTCTTTGAGCTAGAAAGCTAAGGCAGTGCACAAACTGTTCTGGTGCTTACAGCATCACCTCCAAGAAACAAATAAATACGCCGGCAAGCTAATGCTAAGGAGAAGCATTTACTTGAAAGGACAAAAAGCACTTGGCCACTGAAAAAAATCTTCCAAATTTGGTATCAGGTGATATCCACCATACTAAGCAGACATATGCATACAGCTGTGATAATTCAGTGTGTAGAGGATGGAAACGGCAGAAGGGAGCTGAATAAAACCACGCTCTGAATCCAGCTTTTCACAGCCACTTTCTGAAAGGAAAAGAGGAAAATTAAAGTGTCACTTCTAGAACAGTAAGAAAAGGTATTGGGCAAGAATTGTGTACCAGTGTTTTTTTTAAATGGCATTTCAAGTCTCTCACAGGTGGTGGGATGAATGGTGTAAGAGCCAGCCTTTGAGCCTAGGGTGTCCATGAGCTGGTTTGCCTGCCTGACCCCCAGCCCTACTCTAGGAACTTTTTCAGCAAGTCCAGCTAGCAGAGTACACTGCTGAGCCCTTCAGCTTATAAAGCTGACAATGAAGCTGGAAGTGTTGCTATTACTAACAGGGAATGCCTCCTTTAATAATAGCATGCCAGAAGAAAACCTGATATTTGCTGTTAGCTGCTTAACTCTCATGCTTTAAACAGACATTCAAGTGCGCTGACATTCAAGAAGAGAAAGTTGAGCGGACACTGGTCCTCATCACAGCAATTTCAATTAGTTTTGTACAAGTTTCAACATTCAAACACCCCAGAGAAAGCAGAGGATGTGACAAAGAGGACTCTGTTAAACAATTAATGTCACTTTCCATTATTGCTTCAGTCCCAATTTACAAAGCAAATAAATCAAAGTCACCACAGATGAAGCACACTAGCTGGCTAACACATGTCTATTCACAAATGACATGGCAGCAGGAACACATTAGTCAAGAAAATGACATTGCTAGATAACCTTTTAAAGGTTTAACTATGCTATTGCTCCTAATTGTCCTAAATTACTGTTTATAAAGAAACACAATTATTAGATACAGCAGAAACGGTGCTGAGGAGAGATGCAGGGGGAGAGATGGTTGGGTACATCAATGTCTGAGCAATAATCACTGAAGCAGCAGCTTTCTCCTTTGGTATTGCAGCCTGAGTCTTGGTGTTGACAGCACTGGGGAGAAGCAACACCATGGCTAAATGCAGGCTCTGTCATGGTTTCAGCACTGTCACTGCAGAAGTTCACATTTCAGACTGGCATCCAACCTGCCCATCACACAGGCTCGGTGGAACAGGAGGAGCTGAGCACATTCCACCTCTGCTGAGGCCAGAGGATGCGCCGTGTGCTCTCTGGAACTGACTCCACCACGTCCTAACTTCAAGCAGGCTCTTACAAGAAGGATTTGCTTTTTTTTTTAGGACCAGATCCTAGGTATTTAGACTACCTAAATGAACTACAGTGTGTAAGAAAAAGGACCAGAGGATAATCTCAAAGCTGCATGGCAAATAATATGCAATTATTAAACTTTTATGCAAACAATTCATAATAACTGCATGTTGCTAACTTGCCTTTTTAATGCAGAAGCACTTATGCATCCCTTCCAAATCACACTGTTATGTTAGCAAAAAAACGTTGGGGCTAGAGATGTTTTGACCGCTGTAAATTTTCACCCAGATGAAGGAGGCAAGGATCACAAGTATGCCAATGAATGCATGTGATTCTGTGTTTGGGACAACAGAAATTTCCAGCATATCCAGAATGCCATTAGCTCTGAAAGGAAATAAAATTTGGCATTTGTGTCACACTTTATGGATGAATGCAACAAAGGTAAACTGCCAGAACATCAACCAATCCTCAAACATGAGTAATCCAGGAGTCCAAAGACCATGGAAAGTTTCTAACTGTGCTCTTCTCTGCTTTTACATGCCTTGCTCTGATTCTTTAGTATTTCTACAGCACTAAAAATAATTCTCTGTCTGAAAACACTGTAATAATTGTGTAACAATCTAAATGCATTTCTGCCTTCAGTAAAATGTCTCCAGAGACATTCTCTCTTTGGCCAGTGAAATGAGTTGATAATTTACCCACACAAAGGTATTTAAATCCTCTACCCCTGATGATTCCTTCTCTTTTGCTTATTCCAACTATTGATGGAGCTGGGTTCACACTGTGGTTAGCATTTAACGTCTGTAATACCTGTTACTTGTCACCAATACACAGAGGCCACAGAGGCCAAAGATTGAGCTGTAACACAAGCTTGTCCATGTCATTCACAGGCACTTTAGGGTGCATACAGGGAGCAATGCTGTATACTTAACTTTTTTTTTCCTTTAAAAAAATCAGGCAACATTTTAAAATCTCTGTCATTACTATCAGGCTGTGTTAGAGGAAACCTAGGAAAACTTGAAATCCACAAGTCCATGGGCACTGACAGAATGCATCCATGAATGCTAGAGAGAGCTGGCAGACACCACAGGGAGGCTGCTTCATGGTCATCTTTGAAAGGTCGTGGAGATCAGGAGAGCTATCTGAGGACTGCAAGAAAACAAATGTCACCTCAGTCTTCAAAAATGGCAAGGAGTCATGAGTAGTGTCATGAGTGGTGTCCCACAAGGTTAATGCTGGACCCAGTATTGGCCCACTCATGGAATGACTGGCCAGTCAGCCTCGCCCCAGTCCCCGAAAAGGTGATGGAGCACCTCATTCTGAAGGCCATCTCTACCCACATGGATGACACAAAGGTGATCAGATATAGTCAGCATGGACTCACTAAAGATAAATCATGCTTAACCAACCTGCTTGCCTTTTATGATGAAACAACAACCTGGATGGATGAGGGGAGACCAGTGGATATTGTCTACTTTGACTTCAGGAAGGCTTTTGACACTGTCTCTCACAACATCCTCATAGGAAAACCCAGGAAGTGTGTGTTGGATGAGTGGACAAAAAGGTGTATGGAGAACCAGCTGAACAGCAGATCCCAGAGGGTGATAATCAGTGGTATGGGCTCTAGCTGGAGGCCTGTCACCAGTGGTGTCCCCCAAGGTTCAATACTGGGCCCAGTACTGTTTAACTTATTCATCCATGACTTGGATGAAAGTCCAGATGCCTCCTCAGCAAGTTCATGGATGACACAAAGCTGGGAGAAACTTTGTGCTGATCTCCCTGAGTGTGTGCAGCCCTTCAGAAGGACCTGGGCAGGTTGGAGAGATGGGCAGAAAGGAACCTATTTGAAATTCAACAAAGGCAAATGCAGGATCCTGCACCTGGGGAAGAATAACCCCAGGGACCAGCACAGGCTTGGGGCCAAACTGCTGGAAAGCAGCTCTGCCAAGAAGGACCTGGTGAGCACCAAGTGTCCATGAGCCAGCAGTGTCCTTGTGGCCAAGAGGGCCAATGGTGCCCTGGGGTGCTTAGGGAGAGCATTGCCAGCAGATCAAGGCTGGTGACCCTGCCCTCTACTCAGCCCTACTGAAGCACATCTGGAGTGCTGTGTCCAGTTCTGGGCTCCTCAGTACAGAGAGACATGGAGCTCCTGGAGCAGGTCCAGAGGAGGGTGACAAAGATGATGGAGGGACTGGAGCACCTCTGTTATGAGGACAGGCTGAGGGAGCTGAGCCTGCTCAGCCTCGAGAAGACACAGCTGAGAGGGGAGCTCATCAATGTCTGTCAGTGCCTGAAGGGAGGTGTCAGAGGATGGAGCCAGGCTCTGCTCAGTGGTGCCAAGCAACAGGACAAGAGGCAGTGGGCAGAAACCGATGCCCAGAAAGTTGTACCTGAACATGAGGAAGAACTTCTTTACTCTGTGAAAGACAAGAGTACTGGAACAGGTTGTCCAGAGAGGTTGTGGAGTCTCACTCACTGGAGACACTCAAGAACTGTCTGGGTGCAGTCCTGCACCACATGCTCTAGGATGGCCCTGCTTGAGCAGGGAGTTGGACCAGCTGACCCATTGTGGTCCCTTCCAACCTATCCATCTGTGTTCCTGTGATCCCTTCTTGAAAACCCTGAACCCAGTGTTCAGATGTCCTGACTCAGGATTATCCTGTAGCTCTTGTCATCAGCACAGGTATGCTGATCCATTCCAGAAGAGGGTCAAGCCCATCTTTTAGAAAATCTTCTCAAAATATTAGTAGTATCTCCAACATCTTCCCTTTGGGTGACTTCTCCTCTCTCTTTCGGTTGTGATTAGTACATGCACAACTTTTGCTGACTGTATCTCAAGGAATCAAACCAGATAATGAATGATGATGCTCTGAAGTTTCTTTACTGACAATCTGAATAGTGCATGGGTCCATTGTGATTTACACTGAAAGACCAGGGTCTAAACTGCATTATTAATCCACAGCCCCAAGGAGGTGGGAGCAGTGGCAGCTCACCACATCTTCGTAAAAAGTCCAAGAAACTTTGGGACAGATCCACAGCTGGTAGAAGCTGTCACCAATCCAGCAGCCCAGCTTGGTAAGCAATTCAGAGCAGCCAGGTGTACACCAGAACTCACAAGGGATCACCATTTTAACATATCGACTCATTTCTCCTCATCAGCCTAAGATCTATTCATAGCACAATTAACAAAGAAAATAAAAGATTTTCCTCCAGCTGAAAATATCTGAGTGATCTAAAAATACTACTAATACCTTATGGCACTACTTTCAAACAAACAAAATTGACTTGTGAGCACATCAGGGATTTTCAACAGGAGTTAATTCCTTAATGACAAATTTTATAGTAGGGATGTCCTTAAGATTGTCTTTCCCTTAAGAAACGAGGGGTACAGATTCACCCCTTTTTGCACATAAGGATGCAGAGGCACTGAAAAGCTCATTAACACCACTCAGGCCCTGAGCACCTCCTGTCAACAAACATGCAGGAGTAGGGGCAGATGGTGTCTCAGCCCTGGCCCCACAAACCAAGCTTTGCTGCAAGAGGGTAAGGAGACACAGACTGAACAGAAGCACTGGGAGGGTAGGAGGTGTACAGGGATTAGGATGCAGGCTGGCTGGTATTCCTACTGCTGACAGAGAAAAATGAGAACTGAAGTCAGGGACAATGAAAGGGAAGAATTACAGCCCAAGTTTTCCCTCTTCTGGTAGAGAAAGTGCCAACCTGCCATGGCATGGCACAGACAGAGCTGTCATGTTGATTTTGCTTTTCCATGCGCTGTTCAATGCAAGCGTCTCCTTCTCCTCAACTGAGAGCTGGCTGTACCCAGGGCCAAAGATGAATAAGTGGTCCAAGTGGTGAAACACTTGTTCCACCTTACCTGCTCACAGTCAGTCCCATGCCCTTGTATATTTCAAGAAGTTTCTCAGCTTTTATTTTGCTGTTCAACTGCTTTGCAAATCCTTAGGCATCCGATGTTGTCTTACAGTAAAAATTCACATGATGCATTTGCATTAGAACATTTTTCCAAGGTCTGTTAGTCTGGTCCCCAAGAGACACTCCCATAATTGAAATGCTTAAGTCCAGAGCTATCAATTATCTTTAAAAACAAAATGGAGTCCCACTAGGAGAAAATTACAGGCAGATTTCTTTATATGAAGTAGAAATTTGGGGATTAATTATCACCACCCCTGTGCAAATACCTTAAGGGTATGGAAAGGAAACAAGATATTTTCTTTTCTTGAAGGAGACAGCTATATTCATACTCCTCACATGCACCTGCAGGCAAAGACCACTTGAATGCAGAGCCTGCCTTTTGATTTCAGCAGCCCCACTGCCCTTCATATAGAATTTGGATATATCTCAATTGTAGGAGCAACCACTTGCCCATATTTACGTGAAAGCTTCACTCCAGTTGGATTTCTCCTGATATAGACTTGAAGCAATTTGCTCTACCATCGCAAAATGCTCTCCCCAAAATGACGTTAAAATAAATATTGTGATTCTACACAATACAGGTATTGCAATGCTTAATTTCCAGAGCTAGGTCCCAGTGGGGCACAAACCCTCAGCATTGCTCTCAAGAACATTATGGCACCACTGGAAGGACCTGCAATGTCTGCAGGCTGAAGGAGATGGGAGCAATGGCAGCATTCGTTTTCCCCTTCCTCCCTTCAGGGTATAACAACATAAAAAAAAAAAAATATTTTTCATCATCATCATTATCAACATGTTGCTTATTTCTCAGGAAGTTCTTATGTATAATCTTGGTAACTGAACTCAGATTGCTTTCTCTCTGTGAAATGCTGTCCTGACACTGTAAAACTTCTGTCAAGTACTTGGTATTAAAGCATCACAACTCAGAACCACAGCATAGACCACTTGCAAATAGGCTTTTCTTTAAGATCATGCCCTTGGACTACTGGAAGTAATGTTGCTGGTATAGCTTCTGGCAGCTATGGACTACCTTTTCAAGTGAAAAATCTAAACTTTCTGCTCTAAGCTTAACATGTCAGTTCAAAAAAAAGCATACTGAATATTCTTCTAAGATAAAGTCACTTTTTTTTATTACTTCTAACGAGTTGTTGCAGTTCAGAAGTTTCCATTACAGCCTGGAAATTAAGTTTATAATAAACTGAAGAGATACTAATTGACTTACTCATCTCACGAACTTGAGGATCTAGCTAGCAACCCACGCTTTACATCTTTTGACCAAAAATTCATCCACATTTTGCAAGCCATTGCAATTTGATTTGTGTAAACTGCATCCTTCCCCTCTACCACAGTAATCTTTGATTCTGGAGAAAAGATAAAACAAAAAACAATCTGCAAGCAAGCTTTTGTGCTATCAACTGTATTAAGGGGACCAATGATAAGATATTGTGCCTGATTAATTTCACTGGTGGTAGACCAAATATCAAAAATTTATAGTAAGTGAAACCACAGAATCTTTGCAAATGCAGTCAATTTGACTCAGTATCAAAAGGTCACTCTATTCAATTTATACTTGAGCACAATATTGAGAAAACACTTGAAAACAAATCATCTTATCATCAGTTTGGGCCTCAACATTTGCTGACTATATAGACTAATTTGCTGATTACTAAATAAATGCTCTACCCATGTTTCTTACTTGGTTAGCTCACAAGGGGGCTTTTTAACTTCTACAGCACTCGACCCTGTAAAGGAACCGCACGTCTGTGATACTAAGGCACACCATGGACTTACTGGTGTGTTGCCTTGTCCAGTGCTAGTGAAGGCCACCTGGTCTTCATGGGTGAGGAATTGCAGTAGGAGAAGATCTGGCCTGTCTTTTCCAGCCCACAATGGGCTAGGTTTGGGCTGAGCTCCACAGGGAAGAACAAAACTAAATCTGTGTTGCTGGTGGGTAAAACCAAGAGCAGGGAAAGTATAGAAGTGCAAAGGAAAGAAAGTGCCTGATGAAGAGCCACAATAAAAGGAAGGACTGCAAGTTTTTCTTCACTGTGCAAGAGTGAAACCAGAGAAGTTGGGGTGGAGGTGAAGTTTCCTGACTGCCAGAACTGCTGGGGAAGCGGATGCAGGGTGTGAGAGGTTAGGCAGGCTGCCTCTGAGCTCACCACTCAGAAGCTTTGCCACTTGGAGCAGCAAACAGCACCTCTTACGCATCCTCCCATCCCCACACATAGACAGCTGCTCACGCATGTGATAAGGTCCTGAGCAACAACTCAGACAGGGATTTTTAATTATTATTTTGCATCTAAATAATATACAGGAGGGTAGAGAGCTAAAGACCCTGGGGTCCCAGTCTGGACAAGCTCTAATACAGAGTGGGTATTGTAGAAAGAAAGAAGAAGGGGAAGGTAGGCTACAGCATAAGGTAGGGAAGACATTTGGGACTCTTCTGTTGCAGAGCTTTCAACGACAGTGTCAGCAGTATTTCAGTCTAAAGAGTCAAGCACTGCTTGCTCAGATTTATTTATTTACTTGATTTATGGTCCATGCCCACACTAATCTCTCTATGCACTGACATAAGATTTTTCAACATTCATATACCTTTGTAAGGCAGCACAGCATATCCTGCAGGAAAAAAAGGCTACATATATTTTGTAGTGATGATTTCACACATGTAATTGATGTAAAATCTGGTTTGTCCTCTTTATCATGACAAATATCTCTAAAAACTGCACTTGAGTGGCAGTATGGACTCTTCCTTTGCCAACAAGAAGCATTATCTTGTCACTTTTGTTCATTCTCTATTTTAGTGTTGCATTTCCTTTAGTTTTAATTATATTGGCTATGCCAGGATGTCTATAATCACCCCTACTTCTATCTTGAGATTTATGACTCTAAAGAAATACAAAATTTAAAGGTAAAATTATACACAACATAGCAGAGAAGAGTTTACACAGAGTTTTAAATGTTGTTCATTTATGGGGAGACTGCTTTTGTACAAACAAAACACATACTCAAAAATTCCTTTAAGCTACAAAATAAGGCATTTCTATCTGGTGCTTTTACTGTTAGAAAATTGGAATTTAATTTGACCAGGAAATTAACATTTGAAAAGTATCAACTTCATTAAATGCTTTTTATGATGTTTTAATTTCTCAGTGTGTTCAGCTTCATCAAGCCTAACACATGCCCATTGAACAGGTATGACAAACGCAAATCATGTCTCACAGGAAGAAAAGCACAGTTGAAGCACGAGTGGATCAGTACATCATTAATACATCTGGACTTCTCATAATTTTTTCTTATAATTTAACTGGATGGCAGCTATCTGGTTTGAGTTGGTTAAAAGAGTTTACTCAGATACAACACAAAAACTTGTTTACAAGCCTTAAAGATTCACTTCCTCTGTATATTTTACCTGTGTAGCTGTACTTTTAGGTGGCACAGCAACGTCCTTCAATGTCCTCCTTGTTTGTATGTACTAGCAGGCGTGTTGACTGACACACATACCATTCAGAGAGGTGGTTTAGATAAACAAAATAATACTCAGGTACCTCTACTCTGAGTGTCCTAGGCTGAAAGCTATAAAGGCTCTCTTATAATGAAGCACCAAATGAGAATGTGAATATCCCACAGTAAGGAACGTCCTAGCACGTATAGGGTTTAACAGCATAGATCACAGGTGAATTTTGCTAGGCTCTTCAGAGCACCTTCACAGTCCTGTGGATATAAAATTAAAGCCTCTCCCGCAAGCAAGTCCTCACCTCAAAATCACTGCAGTGATTACACAGTGCAACCTGGTAAACCCCTACAACCACCAAGTATACCCTTCAGAATGAGGAGATGTGTCTGAATTTTCCATCGGTTAAACACTTGGCTGTGTACATGTCTGATAATATCCTCAGTTACATATCTCCTTGATTTGTCATTCAGTGTTAAGACTTTATTGTTCTTTTAACTCAATTTTGTGTATGCAAATAGAATTGTAAAGTAGAGGTGGTGATTTTAAACCAGAAAACATCTGAAAAAAAAAACCATCACAGAAGAGTTATGTGTTGCGGTCTCCTCTAGGGCATGCCTGCTGTTGGCTTGTTTCTAAATTTCCTGGAACCCACTAGTCTTCACAGATAATATTAATAAAATGGGGATGAAAATAAAATGTAAAACTAATTTGCTAGTTTACATTACCATGTCCATTTCCCCTCAATCAGTCTGGCAGAGTTATGTAGTGCATGCATATTGTGGTGCACACTACAGTACCTACTGCAGTTGCCTCTCCTCTATTTACTCCTTAGTCAAGACTGAATTTATTGCTCATTCTCTGCTAGTATTTTTAAAAAGTCTGCATGTTCCTGATTATGAGCCCTCCATCTGTGTGATGTAATAGACTGCAATTTTTTTTAGTGAGACATTCATGTTAACCAGTCCCTTTTTCACCAGAAATGGCAAAAATCAAACTGGGCATATTTTTTTTTATTCTCTTAAAAGATGACACAGAACAGACATCAAGTCCAAATGTACTTACCAATGCACTAAATGACATTATTAATTAGGCTGTAAGCTCCTTTAGACAGGAACTTTTTGTTGTGTTCACACAACCCCTTTCACAACCATGTCCTGTTTTACCATTGGGCTTTGAGATGCTGCCACAGCACCTACAATAAATAATTTGGGGTACTTCTATTTAATCCTGCTGGTAAACAAAAAAAAAAAAAAAGTAACTTAGACCCAGCTGTTCAGCTGCAGTAAATTAGGGCCTCTCCACAGGTTTTAACAGAGCTTTGCAGATTTACACTAGCTAGGGACCTGGTCCTCTGCTTTTCGTGTATGTTGATGCTTGAGCTAAGAACAGCAGCTCCTACACAGTGTGTCTGCACCACCCTGCCCCAGCACTAACTGCAGTCCAGCCACAGGCCAACAAGGGCTAATTCTTCCTCCTTACCAAGTGAGTTTTGCAGTTGAGCACTACATTGCTATGACTAAGACACTGAATTTAAAAGTGGCTTGGGCTCACCTTGCCTACAATGTGGTACACACTGTGCTTGCATTCCCTACTGGAAACACACTGACATTATTTGTTCATGTCAAGTGCATCTTCAGTTTAAAAGTTATCCCTGCTGAAGTTAACATAAGTTACAATTTGAGCCTGTGTAGCTGCTAGATGCACAGCCAAAACCCCATGGGATGTGCCTAACCCCAAGAATAATAAGGAAATTGAAACCATTTGAATACTATACCAGAGACAGGACCCTGCAGATCACTGGGTTCAACACAGCCTACATTTTCCTGGCTAAGATAGCCCCCCTTTGTATTGAGATATTTCTTCCATGCTCTTTCAGCACCCAAATTGTGGGGGAAGAAAGAGGGGAAGGGAGTTATAGATTGGAAAGAGCCCAAGATAAGAATGTCCAAGCCTTGTTCAGCCAGCTGAGAGGAGCAGGTGGGACTACTCATGTTTAGGAAGCAATAAAATCCTATTTTGTAAACATACATGAGGATTACCCACACCACCGGGACATAAGGAGGGGAAAGGAGGGGAGAGAGGAAGAGAAAGCAGGGAGACAAGAAAGTAAACATGGTTTACATGCACTTGATTCTACACATGAGGGAGTAGGGGAAAGGACACCCTACCACAGGGTATTTCAAGTAAAAAAGAGCTAGCTAACTAAGTAAGCAATATTGCAAAGCCTTATCCACCTGAAGCACCAAAACACCAGAGTGCAACGAGCACCACAGTGCTTTACACCTGCATCTGGCCTTGCCCCGTTTTGATGGCAAAGAGCGCCATAAATCCGAGTGCTGGTGGCACAGGGAGCACAGCGTCAACTCCAGCTTGGCTTCCCTAGGATTAGAGCAGCACAAACCAAGCATCACCTGCAAAGCCAATGGAGTTAAACAAGGACAGATTAAGTGTAAGTGAGAAGGAAATCAGGCCCTTTATGTCTGCCCTTCCTTCCCTGAGAAAAACTAAATACATTCCTTTTTCCTCAGACACATCAACAGCAATAGCTTAAACTGCCCTGATCGGGTTTCACCATTGGCAATGTAGAAATGTTTATTTCTATTAGGCTGAGTCTATAAAATCATCCTTTCCATCCTGTGCTTCTACCATTTCCAAACAGCAAAGCCTGTCAATTTAGTCTCTGACAAGCAAGCTTAATACTGAGATGTTTGGACAAAAAAATCCATACAAAGAAAGCTCTTAAGACAAGATAGGCTGAGCGTTTGCACCACAAATGGTTTGTTTCAGCTATCTCTTTGCCTCCTGTAAGACGGAAATCAGACAGCTTACTGGCTTAGTTTGTTAGGCCAGGTTAAAGGGATGCAATGCTGAAAGGCTCTTACAGAAGCTTACCCTTGGACTAAAAATAGCAGGCACTAGAGAATTATCTTAAATACTACCAAACTTGTTCTGCACTGTGAATGCAGATAACTGTAATATGTTTCCATTTTTGGTAGTTTTAGAGCTTTTTTAAGTTATGCTTGCTTTAGCTGACTATTTAATTAGTTTCTGATTCTATTTGCCACTTTTTCTCTCAGAGATATAGCCTGAGGGGTACTTTGCCTATGAATCCTTTGTATTTAGCAGTGTTGCTATTGTTAACATCTAATGAGCTGTTGGATTTGCCAAACACTCAGTATAGGTACAAACGATTCTTTGAAATACAAATGTTTAACACATAGCAAATAGCAAATCAAAAGATATTCTAACGCAGCATCCTCACTCTCTCATTGCGTGTCTCATCAAAAGAAAATAAAAATAAAAATCTCCTTTATTACATTTAATTCTGAAATTCAAAAATGCGTATTTGAGTGAGACAATTTTAGCTCCTTGTCCGTGACTTTGGAAGAAAACTAAATGATTTTTAGTACCATAAGAAGACTCATGCACATGACTAAAGCTCCACAGTCTGACATGGATCCCTGCCAGCTGAACTGTGGAGCTAGCAGTGTTTCTTTGGAGTAAAACTGCAAGACCCTGCAATCTTTAACGAAGTCACCTCATCTTTAAAACACATAAATTGAGATTTTGGTGGGTTTCTAGGCTACAAGCAGTTTCTCTTTAAGCTCTGTTAAGCAGGATACTTGTTCATCTGCTCCTCACTGAAAACCATGACAAGATATCAAAATAAAGAAACTCCAAAGCAAAGCACAAATATTCTCTGTCCTTACATACGTTTCACTTGTGCTACAGCCAGTCTGAAAGACATCGCCACAGAAACCAGTCATGCGGTGTAACACCCCTGCTGCTGTCGTTGCCTCAACTTCTGCACTTCTGCAGATAACCCCATTGTGGGTACTCACTGTACGAGCTCAGATCAGAACATCACAGGATTCAAGCAGCAAGGGCCTCTGCACACTAATTCCTGCCCACTGCCTTCCACACGATGCCCTCGGTACTACGCCAGTCTTGGCATCCAGATGATTGCTGAAACAAGAGCACTGAAAGGAAACTGATTCAGACACATATTTTAGTCCATTTTCCAGTACTTCCTCCTTCCCTGCAACTCTTTAGTATGAGTCATTTTTAACATAATTTTAAAATCTCACCTTGAGTGAGGCCAACTTCTAGACAGAAAGGCTGGGCAAGGTCAGGCTAAAAACCATCCATGCAGCTGAACAGAAGTGTCTTCCCTTACTGGGCAGACATCACATCCGACTGCCTTGGAGCTGGCAGAGTCTGTCCTCTCAGACACAACTTTTCTTTGGCTTTCTTTTCAGGGCAAGGAATGTTTTTTCTCTTAAATAGTGATGGAATTCACAGATTCCCTCACCAGACACACACCCTGTGTCTTTATAAGCTCACACATAGGAGCATAACACAGCCACATATCTTGCAACTGTTATTAAAACCCTCTATATGTCTTCATTTGAGAAGCAAGTTTTCTTTTTGAGTCAGGACTTAAGTTCACAGCCTCTCTGTCAAATAAACAAAATGTCTGTTGTCACCTGGCTGCCTGTCTTTGAAAGCATGCACTCAGTGATTTTAGATACCTCTCTCAGCCTTTCCTTCCACTGTCACACAGCAAAAATCATGTTCCATCTTCATGATGATAATTAACATTACTATCTGTCTCCTGCAATTTGAATTTTTAAGTAGCATTCTAGCACTACCAAGGAAACACCCCTACTGCATTGAATGATCGCCAGTCACATCTCAAGGGAAAGTATCTACAGAAAGTACTCACAGTTCAAACAGACAAGATCAAGAAAGGAGGATTATAATCCTCGCTTTATAGAAAGGGATTTGATGCTCACAGATTAGTCAGCTTCTCCAGGCCAGAGTGCATGCAGGCTGTACTCATGGTAGGAGAGCAGGGCTCCAACAAGCAACACCACTACCCCCTTCCAAGCAAGGAACATTTCACCAACACCAACAGTGCACACATTCCCCATCTCTAAGTACTTTCAGCTGAACTTCTAGTCACCAGAAGACTGAAAAAATGGCTGTCAAGACTGTTGGAGTCACAGCCCACTGCTAAGAAGAAGCTCATTTTGTGCATTCGTGGAACTTGGTGGTTTTGCCATTTTTTGTACAGAAAATGTCAACATAATATTTGCTCTCTAAATACAGAATGGAATTTTCCAGAGAAAGTTGACACTGAGAGAGTAGTGAACAGACACACAGAACAAAGCTGGTGTGTAAGATATAATTCTGTTATCAGAAAAACAAAGATATCTCAATGATGTAGTGGATGTTAGGGGAAACATCAGCAAGAGACAAGTTTGGACCACTTGAAAGGAACACAGTCAGGACTGAGCTCAAAAGTGAGCATGGAGAACATCCATTTTAACATGAAAAGCTGGGCCAATCCCCCAAAACACAGGAGGAAGAGGTTATAATAGAACAGCAACTCAGTAAGTGTTTTGGAAGAACAAAGGGCCCACAAAACATATTGCTTGAGTGGGGCCCTCTCATTTCATAACTTACTTTGAGAATACAAAAACCAGAAAACACCCAAAGCCTGTAAGGTAAGTCTTTACCTGTACAGATAATCACACAGACTTGTTTGTCCCAAGGAAAGATATGAAGGAGAAAGTGAACTGAGGGTTCAGGAGAACATAAAGCTAAGTAGGAAAATTTTTTACTTTAGACTTTGGATGGCCCTTAGAATCAAAAATAATCACAAAAGCAATCCCTTTTGATCCCCATCAGGCTGCCATGACAGCAGCTGTACTGAAAAAGGGTCCCAAGGAGCAGAGCCTATGGGAGGGCAGAGCATGGGGTATCTGCAATGTGTGACCACCTGCCAGACAGAAAAAGAAAGAAAAAAAAAAAAGCTGTTGTGTTACTGCGTTGTTTTTTACTTTATACTCTTTCCCTTATTTTCTGTGCTATTGATGGCCTGGGATGTGGCACTTGTTTGCAGACTTTCCCATGTAAGACTGTGTCATCTACCACAGCCTGCAAAAGGTCATTATGAAGTCCACAGAAAGTCAAACAGCAGCGATGAAGGAAGAAAGTGTCTTTGGCACAGTATCAGGGATAATATGCCTTTTTCAAAGGCATTTGTGGGATATCAGGCAGAGTGAATTGGAATTAGGATGAGGAATTGTGCCATTAACACCAGCAACAGATTAAGCGCTGATGATTTTCCTTGTGTATAAGGTGGAAGAAGACAAGTTAGATATTGTGTGTTTATTGAAGCAAGAAGGTTAGAGATAAGGTATAATCTAACCAAATCATGGAATGCAATAGGGGAGGATAGTCAAGAGTTACCAAGTCTGAATCAGTGGTTTTGTCTAATATCTCTAGGTACAATTATCCCTGATACAAAACAATTACTGGATTTCAGAGAAGGAGAACATCATGTGAAGTGGCCCTGATCCTCCATTAGTTGAGTAAGTTTAAAAACCAGAAAAGATACCTGCATATATTCAAAGCATTCAAACAGCAGGAGGAAGATATCTCCAGGAATTTTGGATTGTACAAATTGGGCATCGGGAATAGCATTTTCTTTGCACAGAAACAATTCAGATGGAATCAAACATTTAAATATTTTCTAGGTTTCCATTACAAGTCTATAAGCATTTTCACTCCTTTGCTATTGAAAAAAAACATGTTATTATACTATAGTACTGTCTGTGTGAAATACAGACGTTTGTAATGAAATCTGTTTTTCTTTTTTGAGATCATTCACACGCAACTCTTAAGAGTTGACTCTCTAGGGACAACAGTGATGAAGACAAATGTGGACTATCTCCAAATCCCTACAACTTTGATTTTTACTAAGATTTAAATTTTTTTATTTATTTGCTTTTTTATTTGGAATACATCAGTGTTGTATTCCCCCACAGAGGGGGATTCTAAAGAAGTAACAGCAGTTTATGAGCCTGAATCCGAAGTGACTAGAGAATATAATGGAGTTCTGCACAATACATTTGAAGAATGTCTTTAAAAGAGTTCTTTTAAAGATGGATTTTGGGGAGGAATTGGGAAAACCTAGCTACTCTGTTGAAAGGGATAGAAGGACAGTGAATTCTACTGCAGGATCTCTTCTTTTGCTGACTCAGTGAAGACACATTTGTCATTCAAAGACAAATTAGGAAAGGGCATGGATCGTGCTACATTGATGCTTCATCTCAGTTATCAGTCACATACAGGCAGCTTCCAACACATCTACCTCCAAGTGCATCTGAAAAAAACGCAATCTCTTCTGGTGGATGTGGACAGAACGCCTTTGTCAAAATCTGAGTTTGAGCAAATACAGCAAAGCGGTTTAGCACAGGGAGGATTTGTCCCTGCAGAAATTGACACAAATTCCTTTAGGACAGGGGCAGCCACCCCAACCACATAGCTGGGATTGCCAGCAGCCAGAGTTAGGAAAACTGGAAGGTAACACTGCAGCCTAATGTAAACTCTTAAATCTGCTGTAAACAGAGCAGTAATATTGGCACACAATAAAACTGGTATCTGTCACTGCACTCACAGAAGCAGGTGTAGGGAAGGACAAGAAACATTAGTGGATTTTTGTCATCTCTGTGAATTTGGTTTGAGGAAAAATCCAAGCTGACAGAAACTGTGGCAAACAGGTAGCATTCTAGTGATGGAGGGTAGCTGGAATGACCAGACAGGACAGAATAATGGGAGATCAAGTGGAAGGGTCCAGTTTGAAGTTCCTGCTATGGGCATAGTGGAACTTGGAGTGGCAGCCCTGGGAAGGCAGCATTCCTGGATGTTTCAAGTTGGAAAGACCAATATTCACAAAAGCAATTTATTAGGAAGTTTCTGACATGCCTATCTTTAAGAACATGCATCCATCATTTTCAAAGACATGGTTTAGGAAATAGGAACTATTACAGACTTAAGTTCAGGGGCATGTCTCTTTCCTTCTTTAGCTTTGGATTTAAAAATCGAAGTTTCACAAGTCTAATCTTGTGAGAGATCTTGAAAGAGAAAAACCTCTGCACATCATGGGGTTGCCCATAACAAGCCCCCTTGGGTCCAGATGGACTCCACAGAGAGGCAGCTCAAGTACATCTGGACAATGTCCACAGAGCTGCACATGGCAGGAGCAGTTCTGTAAAGTGATGCTGATAGTCCAGCAGAGAATTAGCCCCCTGTGATCTATTAGCTCTGACCACACTGGACTTGAACTGACCAATGTGGAGACCCTGACATGATTCCAGTTGCAGTGGAGTGCAGATTCCTGGAAATCATTTGTGTCTGTACAGGACATAGTCAAATAATCCTTCTCAGCACAGTTCTGAAAACAGTTCTTAGATGCTAACTAACTGCAGGAATCTCTTTGGTACATTATGGTCAGGTTTAGCCAAAGCTCATAGCCCAGTAGAATCCCCTCACTCTCAAAGATCTACTCCAGTATCCCTTCATCACTTTCTGTGTCCCTGTGTTCCTCTGAGAGAGAGGTTTGCTCTCTCTCAGAACAGAGCCTAGGAGGAACATCGATAATGAGTGAAAGCTAATAAATCCCCCCACAACAGCCATCAACACTATGCAGAGGCATATGTATGGCCTTGCAAGAGCTTGCCCTGATCTGGCTGAACAGAACTATTCAGAACTAACACACCTTCTCTGACCAGTTACAAAGGGACCAGAGCATCTTGCAAATGATAGCATTTCTTAGCTTCCTAGTATCCTATGGATTTCAGTCCAGTTGAGTTTTTAAAATTTTTTAAATTTAATTTTTCTTCTTCACCTCAGGTTTGGAGATAAATAAGTCTCCATGCTGGGATATACTACTTAAGGCAGCTTCTCCTTGGGTTTGGTAGTCCCACATCACATTAAAACAACTGCAGCTCTGACCTGTGTTGTTTCCTGGACGGGGCAAGCTCAGCAGGCTCTAACTGCCTTCAGCTGCCTGAGAGGAAGAGAAGTCTGGTTAAAGAGCAGTGCTCACAGGCCTCTGAAGGACTTCAAAGTGCACACCATAAAATTGGGATGGGCTGGTAACTAGTACATACAGACTCTCCCCCCAACTACAGAGTTTTTAGGCATTATCACAAAACAAGTAAATAAAGATAGTGTTTAATAACTGAAGGGAAAATAAAAAATAGTATGGCCCAGCAGCACAGCCAAGGAACTTTGCATGCCAACTACTAAAAGGCCACATGGAAGTACTGAAATTAACCTTAATTCATGGGATGAGATTTTCAGGAGGGTTAGGTATCCAGTGACAATGTTTAAAAAGTAAATGCACAAAGAAGTAATATGCTTCCAGAAGTGTAACAAAAAGATTGCATAGAAAGTTATGCATTATGGATGATTTAGCAATATCATAGATAGCAAAGGCTCTGGCAAAAAGAGTGAAATCATCCCTATCTTCCCATTTGTCGGCAGAATTTTAACAAGGGGCTCCTGGGAGCTCTTGGGGGCTCCTCCATGGCTCAACAGACAAATTAACTCATCAAAGGGAAGGTAGGGATGATTAACTAACAAAAGCCCCCTCCAGCCCATCACTAGTACATGGTTATTTCACCCAGATGGTGTTCACCTACCTGAAACTGGTAATGACAGTCTCAGATCAGATTTACAGAAAAACATAGATAATAAGGTGCCGCAAGAGTGACATGATAGGAGTTATTGGTCTGTGATGCTCCAGACTGCGCCAGAGGCAGCAGAGCTGTTTTGTAATGTTAGGCTCTGTTTTGTAACATTATCCTCTCCATCCGAGAGACTTCCTGCTGCAAATGGGAGACCTGGTCTTCAGAGAAGCATTTGACCTGATCCTTCCTATAGGAAAGAGGGATCAACAGCAAAGAAAATGTAAAGACGTGGCAACACTCCCATCACACACAAGCAGAAGCACTTTGACACCCTTTCACTGGAAATGGATGAATGTTTCTGCAGTGTTAAGGAAAAAAATCCACAATTTTTTTTGCCTTTTCCCAGATGCAATTGACATGACAATTGCCAATGTTTTGCATGATGTCTTCATACTTATGTGAAGAGTGATTGTTGGGCTTCTAAGGACAGTCAATACAGCCAAGAGAATCCACACCAGTCCTGGTGAGAGAAAAAACAGTAAAGCAAACACAAAACCAGAAAAAGAATTTCAGAAATGCATGTTTCCCCCAGACAAGTAAAAAATAAAAGCCTATTGCTCCTTTGTGTATGCCTGGAGGGTCAAATGCCTAACAGAGCACATCCAACCAGAGGTTAGGTAGCATGCACTTTTGTTTATGAAAACAATTGCATATGCATCCATTTCAATGGGACAACTTTACAGTTTCACTAGTCCAACAATAAGCCTGTGAAAATGGACAACCTTGGTACCTGTGGAAGCTAAGATTTGTCCAAGAAGTAGGTTTCCTTGTATGAAAATTTGCCATGAAAATCAAGGCCAGACTACGAATCCCTGAATGCCACCCATCTTCCTCTGAAAACTAGGATTTGGCAATAATAGGTTCCTAGCGAAACACAGGCATATCTCAAATAAATTCCATAGCTCCTTAGGACCATGGGCTAAGATTTTCAAAATGGGATCAGAAACTCCTTACCAGTACTAATAAAGTAATTTCAAGGAGGGAAGAAGCAGCAGCAGAGGAACACAGAAATATTTCCTCAACTTCTTATTCCACGTAGTCCTTCCTGAACAGGCTGGGTTGTGCCAAATGGTCTCTTGAGATCCCTTCCCACTTCAACCACTCTATGATTGTGCAAAGCCCTTCCCTGCTCCAAGTTCATTCTGCATCCTTTACCAATCACACTGTCACCTGCACTACCTGGCTGCCTACACCTCACCCAGAAGCCCTCTTAAACTGGATACCCACAGACCAAAGATCCTGTTCACTCAGACTCAACACACAGGGCCTGGTAGAGTGGAGAACATTACTGCTAGATCTATCTAGCCAAGTGATACATATTTACAAGCAAAGAAAGAAAACAACAAAAAAAAAATCAAACCCTAATACTAGAAGTGTTCTAAAACTCTCGTAATACCTGCTTTTCACTTCTGGTCACTATGCTCTATGGAAATATGCAAGCCTACAGCATTCTCAACAAAGGAAAAATTCCAGTGAGATGTCTCACTTCCATCAGATTTATTACCTAAGGTCTCTGATGCACTTCCTGAGTCATTATGTCACTGCTTATACAGCAATATGGGAGAAGAAAAACTGGATTTTTTGCAAAGGTTTTGGAGTACTTCCAGAAAGAATTTTTTGTCCTCCAGGAGAATCTACCATTCCAAGAGAAAACTGCCATTGCTTCTTTTAGCAGCTTATGCAGAAGTTCCTCTGACCAAACCAATCCTCCAGATAACCATTACCACCACCTCCTTGACAGGAGGCAAGAAACTTTTCTACCCAATTTCTCTATTTTCATTCAAGTGTATCTCCTGTAGGAGAGATCTGCAGTCCCTCACACTGTTTCATGGTGGCCCCTCCAAATCCTGATAAAGATTTAATACCACTGAGCCTTCAATGAGCAGGTATGGCAGCAGCCAGAAGTAGAAGTTCTCCCTGCCCATTTGACACTTCCAGCCCCATAATATGCTTGGAAGGGACGATCCTCCTAAACTTTATGTGATAAACTGGATGGCTGCGAGCAGCTCAGGCAACTCAAACCTGTCATAAATCAACAAGGCAACAACACTTGCCTGAGGCTGCCACCGTGGCTTCTCACAGAAAATACTCTGTTCTTCTGATTACTGTCTTAGTGATTAGAAGTACCCATTATGGACCAGCACCCCATTGTGTTACTCACAGTAAAGCACAAAAGCACAGATGTGTGTGAGGAAATGGAAGTATTATTCTAGTGCATCACACAGCTCATGCTTCATGACAACACCAAAATCTCAATAGGTTTTGGGTTTGTGATTTCATAAACAAAACCCAGTGATTACTGCATGTGGTAAAAAGCAAACTCCAATCATGGCCCTTCAGACTCATCACTGCCACAAAGTGCTAATTAATTTCTCAATCATTATGAAGCAAGACTGTTGCTCTGTTGTGTCAGAACAGAAAATTCAGCCAAAGCAACCTGCTATGCGTTGCAAAGGGGATGATTTCCACCGAGACCTGAACCCAGCCTCCACGGCTGAGTGTGCCTTCACACACAGTCAGAGCTCCATGCCTGCCAGGGCTGCAGCCCATCACTTGCAAAGGCATTAGGATCATGTATGCACCTGCACAAAGCCACCAAATAAAAATTAGACACAAGAGAAAAAAAGGCCTATAAAGCTGGCAGGGGGCATTCCTCCAGAAAGGCTGCAAATTTCCAGAGCATCTGAGGATTACTCAGTAGTACAACAAAAACAACAAGTAGGTAAGTTTTCACAGACACAGAAAAACTCTTCTTTGTATTTTTTCTGTCTTCACAGGGAAAAAACAGTTCATCATGATTCAATATCCAAACTTTCTCCCTGCCACAAATATGCTCTCTGCAATTTCCTCCTCCTGACCTACACATGCACAATAGGTTAGTGACACTAAGGAAGAAGAATTCCTAAATTAAGACCTGTGATAATTTTATCCTTCTGTAATGGCATGGGACAGTTAATGTTAAGTGGGATGGGGCAGCAGGGAAAGAGCACGCCAGGGTTAAGATGGACTGTTTAGTAGCAATTAGCAATGATGCATTGAGCAAAAATAGCAACAATGAAAAAAAAGAAAACAGGTTACACTAGAAACAAAACCATTAACAGAAATAAATTTAATTTAACCAATTAGCATTTTTCTGAGAAAGGCAAACTTTCTGTTGCTGTTGGTAAGTCAATGGGGAATTAAAAGACCAGAAGAATCTTATCAGAAATATTTCCTTCCCACTAGCAATGAGTCTGGGATTGTTTTCCTAACAAAAGACAGAGCTACTGCCCCACAATTTTGCAACCCTCTCTGCAGTTCCAGGGAGAAAATATTTAGTTCAACATTATCGTAAGCTAGAATATGGCTCTATTTATGTGACAAGTTGACAACATACAATTTCATGCTTGTTGAACTGATCTGTGTTATATATTCACTGTGAATATTATGAAGCCTCACCATTATAAATATGAAACAGTATACACTTATTCAAAATAACTCCAGCAGTAGCAATTTATAGCTCGGTTGTTTGTGTGCTTATGAAGTCCAAACGCCACCTTAAGAAGCTGCATCTCACTAAAACAGATGTGGACTGTGACTGTGACCCAAGTGGATTTAAGATGACCTCTGCGAAAGGAGGCTATAACATTTTTGTTTGTATGGCAGCTGACACCAGTTAGTATTTAGCTGTGTAGCCAGTGGGAACACTGTGTAAGAGTGTCCTCAAGGGCTGGTTTTAACATAGGCCAAGATATCCATCTAATGACCTAATTAGCTTCTACTGTCCTGGTGAGTGCTAGTCTTCCCTCTTAGAAAAAGGACAGGTGCTCTGCAGAGCAGCAGCACAGTGAGCATCTCAAGCCATGGCTGCTCTAGGTGAAACATCTCCCTAATGGCACCGTGAAGTGGATCGGTCCCATTTTCTTGATTGTGCGCCTGGGGAACGGTCTTGGTGGCCACATACATCAAACAATAAACTCTCAAGCAATTGGTTTTTTTGCTCATTTGGGACTTCTTTCCTGCCTGAAGGTTTCAACCAACATGCCAGGTGTTTCTTGCATTAAAACACTGTAGTTTGTCCAAGCAGGAAAGAAAAAAGGAGCGGCAGCACACCTTGGTAACACTAGATACAGAGCATTTGCATAAACTCTTTCCAATTACATAGCAGCTGGTTCGAGTAAAATAAATTCCACTTACTGCTTGAGCCTTTTTAAATGTCAGCATAGCTAATCACAGATTATCGTTTACATACATCATCCCACATAGACAGGATGCTATTGTGCTGGTCTCCTATTTAGCAGCTGTAGAGCCCTGAGTCAGGCCACAGACACTGGTAAAGGTAATGCATTCAAACACACAAGAAATGTGACATTGCTCTATTAGGAATACAAAAAGTCCAGCACTTTTGTCTGCCATTTTCTTACCCTGGAAATGAGGGTCTTCACCTAGTTTCACAAGTAGGCTTTATGATGCATTGTTACCTTTTATCACTCTTATCAAGTTTCCTATCCCAAATCTGCATCTTTTGCCTTTTATGTTTACTGTTGTATTAAACCTATGACGTTGTCTGTTTCACTACTAAATCTATCCCATAACCACATAGTGTACATTCATTTCTCTAGGACCTCAGTAGCTCTTATCTGTTTGCTTTTATGATCTCTTATGAACTGGTAGAAATAACAACTTGCAGGAATGTTTGTAAAGTCATCTCAGACTGAACTCGGCCTTCCCCTTTTTTACCATACAGTGATACTCTCTGCAATGAAATCCAATTTGCCATAGAAGCAGTTTGTTACAGGATGCATTTTAGAGGGACACAAGTTCCCACATACCCAAGTACATGTGCTTATAATGTAAAACATTCAATCTGCATGAACCTGAATTTCAAAAAAGGCTACTTATTAGAGCAGGAAAGTACATGTTGATATGAGTTGGTTCTGTGTTGCTTCCAGCTTCACCAGTATGTTTTATGCTATTGCCCAGAGCTATTCTGTTCATGCCCTCCGGGGCCTCAGACAGGCTGCGATGTGGTGCACACAATTACAGTCCTTTCAAGCACTTTGATAAGCTTTATTCTACCATTATGCCATCTAGAACATTAAACACAATGTTTAAGTTCTATGTTAAATCACAATCAGCTCCTATTAACTGTTCCAAGCTCCTCATTTTTATCAACAGTTACTTTATTAAATCCTTAATAATATAGATGGAATAGTTAGTTAATTTGTGTGTTGAGCCATGGATGTTAATTTGTAAACATAATAACATACTGCAATCATTTGCATAATAGCATTTTAATCTTTTTAGTAAAAGCTGTAATTCCCTACAAAGTACGCTGCAGTAGAAACTAAGTGACTATTGGTAATAATAAAAAAGGCCTTAAAATTCTGATCCTATTATAGTGTTGGAACATACCCAAACTGCTACCATAATCTCTGAAATGTTACTGTTCTCTGATTTAGGTGTCTGTGTCAAGAATAAAAATGAAGTATAACTGGTAGCAGTAGACTATTTCCTAAATGTAATTTAGTATTCACTAAGCACCAGCACTTTGCAAATAGCTCTGAGGCTTTCCTTCAAAGTTCAGAGCTCTAGTTATGCATATTGTGTGAGGTACACCATGCAGCTCACCTCCAGCCTCTGTTGTGCTGAATAGATGGCTATGATAAATCATGCTGATTTGGCACTGAAGGGCATCAGCCATCAAGGATTTGACTACTACGTCTTTTTTTTCCCCTGAGATTGTATCTCCTTGAACTGCTTGCTCTGGGCTACTAGTTTTGGAGAAAATTAAAAAGTGGAAAAAATGCTAGGGAAGGCCACTACAGAAAGCCAGTATAGGCTCAGGTCTCTGGAACCCATTAACACCAGTCACAAGACTGGCAAAAAAAAAACATTGGTGGTTGTTTAAAAGTCAGGCCAAGTCATTTTACGCAAGATCTGGTAATTCATTAATCAATCTGGCTGCAAACCTTGAATGAATAACCTGCAATGGTGAAAGAGACTGGCAGCACCATAGAACATGAGGGATTCTATAATCTGAACCAATGCAAATTACCCTGGTGATGTGTAAGGCTACCCTCAAAACTCATCATCTCCCTGATACAGCCCCTTCCAAATGAAAAAGAAATAAATTAACTCCATGCATTCCCCTGCTGCCAGGGAAAAGACAGTCTTCATTTCATTGTGTATATCTTTCTCTCCTCACATTCTCATTGCTTGTAATACAGCCTTTTGGGGCAATCTACAATAAAACACAGTTATCTTTATAGGCTTTCCAGATATGTGGCACAGAATGGCCTCGAGAAGTAACCTGGGATACACCTATATAAAACAATTAAAAACAAAGTCATCAAGTATTGTGAGCATTGCTTTGGAACATAATGTTACTAGATTAAATCTGCAGAAGGGCAAGCAATGTGGGTTTTCTGAAGTCTGTTTAAAGACTAAAAAAGGTATTTTGCCAAGTACAAGATTTATAACTTTACATAGGTTCATTGTAGTTTAACAGGTTATTGCCTATCTACAGGCTGAATTTTCTCTTACCATTAGCTGGGTAATTTGCAAAAAATGCTAACAAAGAGAAACACCCACTGTGGATATCTTCCCTCTCCATAATGCTAGGCATGAATTGTAAGTAATTCTAAATATGAATAATCTTACATGATATGGTACAGTATACTCAAAGAAGCCTCAAGGGACAACAGTTTTCATGAACAAAAAGACTTCTTACTCATAACACATTAATTTGTATGTTTGTTCACAATTTCACATAGCATTGTCTTTGAGAATGAAAATTTAACTATTTAGATTTTCTGAAAGTAGCCAAAATAAATTTTTTGCAAATACAATTTTTTAAAGTCTAGTTCTCCACAAAAACAAATCATAAAAGTGAATGGTGCATCAAACCATCTAAATAACTGGTCTTGGGTGACTTGTTAACTATTTATTTACATGAACTTGTGTCAATAGACAGTGCCCTTAGGGGCAAGTACTCCTTCATTTTATCTTTTCAAATACCAGGCAAAGAAAATTAGGTGAAAAACAGAAGCGATCAAGCTGTGAATAGAAAGAAATCACCTAATTCATAATGTATATAAGTACAAACATCAGTAAGAAGAGCCTCTGTGCTGGGGTAGTACAGGCTTGATTTGGGACTCATATCGGTTACATTGGCATGTGAACAGAATGATGCAGTGATGAATTAGGTGTGTCTGCAAAATACTGGTGTGTTTTAATCCTAGAGTGAAGGCCAGTATCTCATCACAGCTAAGAGGATGAGAGCAGGGATTTATACTTAACACTTACATACTATCTAGACTAATTGGACCTTTATCTCACTTGGCTCCTGGTTGCTACCATAACTATTAATCATTTCTAGGCTGTGAGACTACCAGTGCCACTGGGAGTGCCTAAGCTTGTGGGTGCTCAGCTCAAGTGAGCTTGCAGGAACATGATTTGCAGAAAGACTGAAAATTCACTTTATGAAATACAAGCCTTTCTTTAAAAAAAGGGCACCACAGACACTCAGGAACTTTGTAAAAGGCTTTTGGACACTGTCCCTCACGTGGACAATGCCACATGTACTGCATTAATACCTCAAAGGAGAGTGTGCTTCATTCAAGGCTAGACTGGGGAATTAACACTGTACAGCTTGTGCAAGTAATGCTGCTTATGTACTTCCCATCATTTCTTGTCATTCTGGTTCCTTCCTTTCCATCCCAAATAGGCTGTATTTCTATTTTTGCATGACAATGCCTCATGTGGAAGCTTAAGTTAAATAAAACATACTACTCTCAAAACGAAAAGAGAGAAAAAAAAGTAGAAAAAAAGGTACAAAATACATTACTTCTTTTTTCAAAAAGTCATTGGGGATCAATATGGAAAAATCTAGTGATTACCAAATGAGAAACTGCACGAAACTTCCATTCTCTCAGCTAAAACAAATAGTTCCTCCCAGACTATGTGAGGTAGTCTCTGGAGGAAGAAGACTTCTTCTTCTGATCTTGAGCACCCCCAGTCATCACATTACTGAGCAGCAGAGGCAAAAAATAGTGCAAAGCATCCCCAGCTGCATGGTGGAAAATGGGGACAGGGTTAATGTACAGGAGGAGAACGTAACTGTTTCATTCCCATCTTCCTAGGCCAAGCAACCAAGAAATGCAAATGCAACATTCTAAGAAGCTTAAAATAGTCTGATTTTGCACTGCAGTATTGTAAAATACCATTAGGGCACAATTTGTCCCTACAGGTAAGTATGGGCCAAGCTGTGATGAGACAGCACCGCAGCCGAAAAAAGTCAACGAGTGTGAGGAAAGAAAACAACAGAATTTGTGTGTTAGGAAAGAAGCAGCATATTTCATTTCCAAACTATTATTTCTGACCTATTACTTGCTGTGTAGATTCATTCCCCAGCTGCACTGGCCCTGTTTCTCCACACATACCCCCTGTTTCTACACACCAGGACAGCTCATCCTCGGACAGACCCAAACACGTCCATGAGATGTTGCCCCTGTCACCATCTCCCAGTGAAGTTAACTACCAGCCTACCTGGCTGTCCTGCTGTTTGCAACACGCTTTGATTTTCCGAAAAGAATTGTTTCCTAGACAAGGTGTGTAGGGTAATGGTCACTACCTATCTGAGACAACTTTACACTCAGCAGACAGGCAGTAATACACAGGACAAGCAGTGAGGTGGTCAAGTTCCACTGGTTTTACTGGAATAATCTGTATGCTTAGGTTTGGTAAATACGTAGTTGTATTACTGGAACTTATGCTTTGAAAGTCTGCCTCTTCAACCGATTTTTCCAAAAGGAAAATGCTTCGGCATTTGGCTTTTGATGAATGTGGAAAAAATATGTATCCTCAGTTACAAAAAAAGCAAAACAAGTCTCCACCACAGTCGCTGCAAATGTGGACCCTGCCCCCCCGCCTCCCTGCCACCAACATGCCCTACCCTGCCTGAGGCAGTACAATTGCAATTCAAGAACCAGACGGGATTTGGAAACTTTGTAAAACAAAGTGTGGAACATTATACAACGAAATTAAAAAAAAGGGTCTAAGCACAGCGCTTTGCAGGGCAATTTTGATTCAAATAAGATTAATTCCAAGTTACTTGGATGTAAATTACAGAAACTAAACAGAGAAGACCAGTTTCTGCTATCAGTTACACTGGTTTAAATCCAGAGCAATTAATCTGCATCATGGAGCTCACTGTGGGTTTAGAGCTGAATACAAAAGAAGCAGAATTTTACTCATATTTTATTTATGCATACTAGGGAAGCATTTTACTAATTTTTAATTTTTCCCAGCCTTTAAAATTCTACCACGATAATCTGGGGCTTTCCAGAACCAGCAGGCTAGCTGTCCTTCCTGGAGCTGTGGTACCTGGTGTGTGAGAAATAGCACCCACAGCTTGCTTTTGTACAAGGTCTTCCTGCCAGCTAATCAATTTATTGTTCAATTTCCCAGTCAGTGAACGATCTATGGCTTCTCCTATCAACAAGGAGGGAAGGAGGTTAGAGTTTAGGAGGGGCACAGCTGCCCAAAACCAGAAGTTGGAGAATTATGAAGGCTTTACACAACAAAAGAAAGAAGACCCTAGACAAAGAGACAGTAACCCTCTTCTTGCACACCCTGATCCTCACGTACAACCTAACCCCCAACCCACAACTGGAAAGAAACCAATTAAATCTCTCCTATCACCCTTTGAATTTTACTTTTAGATTGCTCTCCACCAGGAGATCTACAAAACATCAGAAAGCTGAGCTGGTTCCTGAGGTACTGACAGCCTTGTCTGCCACTTTCACCCTTCCTCTCCCCTATACATAAACAAATTGCAGACACACATAAACAAATTGCAGACATCTCAATTTGTTCGCAAGTAACTTGCACAGTAAGGCTCTGAGTGGTAAAAATCTTTACTAGAAATGTTCCAGCTACTCATCAGTTAGCTGCTGTGCAGCACTCTGCTTCTTGCTGAGGAATTCAAGTGGAAGACAACAAACAGGTTTCAACTTCTGCTTTGCTCTGTAGCTGACAACAGTGCAACTCCTCATCGTGACGCCACAGGGCAGTGTGCTCTAGGCACTCTTTAGCTGTTTCCTCTCAAAAGTCAGAAGTTCCATTTAAATCCTTTCAAAGCTTTCTCCCCCACACCCCTAAGATCGCAGGTCCAGTTTTGATCAGGCGGATTAAAGGAACCAGTCAGAACCCATAATACACCAGCAGTTTTCTTGTCTCTTAATAATGAAAGAGTAATAAACTGTTGTCCACCAGGCTAATAAAAAAAAATTGGAAAAAAAAAAAAAGAAAGTAAGGACTTTGCAACATGCACTTGCATCATCTTGCTTACCTCGAATATATTGGCGGGTTCATTGCTGTACTGATTGGAGATGATCTCTGACTGGTCGCTGTACCACTTGAGTCCCCCCAGAAAGCTGTCTGCATCCAGGTCATTCACATCTAGTTCAGAGAGGTCAAGTTCTGGGAGATCCGGGCAAAGAGGCTGGTCTTCACCAACCAGAGCAGCACACTGCAGAATACAGTAACACAGAAATAGTGTGTTATTAATTTCATTAATTACCAGGAATCTATTAACTAATATCATGTGGCAAGAATTAAGCTTCAATTAAGCTACAGCATAAGGTCACTAGGACTGACTTTGTTTTCTGAAAAAAGAAACATATAATACTTAGTCACTGTTAGCTCTATATAGGCATGTAAAGCGGCAAAGAAAACAGCAGGGCATAAGCTGCCTTCTCTATCACATCTCTGTCCAGGGATGATGGCCTTCCTTCTCTCTACACCATTTGATAATGATCATATTCAAAGCTTTAAATCCAACAGCAGAGGCCAAAGCATGGCATTATTCTCTTTTCAGAGTGAACCAGTGCAGGTAGAAGTTACAGATGAATACCTCTGGGCAAGGTCTGTCACGCATTTCCTGATACATTCAGGTTAAAGAGGCACAGCCTGTTACAGTCTTCAGCCCTGGAGGCTAGCTCAAGCTGGAGACAGTCACACTTTCACTTCTACAGAGCCTTACTGTAATCCTTACAGCCACTCATGGTGGAGGCTACCATATGGGCATAAAAAAGTATGAGTTCGCAACACTGCAGTGTTCTTTTCCTGGTGCACAAACCACAGCCACCCAGTTTTCCATAAGGGTCCTGACAACCAAAGTATGGCTTGAAATATCCCTATGTTCTGTCAGTGATGGGCATAGTTAGCTCACGCAGCCTTTCACCTGCTTGATGTGAATACACCTATTATCCTAGCCAGTTTTCTAAACATCCCCAGAGAGAAGCTGTATGCAGAGAACCAAATAGATTTTCCTCCTCTAGCAGCCTCTGATTCAAGTAATCCTAAAAGAGGGTCTGTGAAACATTTCAGTTGAGGCAGTAAACAAAGTCTAGTCTGCAGGAATCCTCTTCAGCAGTGCAAAATGTTTTTGTCTGCACAACTTAGGAAGAGAGTGAGGATAAATAAAAACAAACCTGGAGTAAGTGTCCTTTTATATGCCAGTATGAAGCTACATAGGGTATTGACTGACCTACTACGGAAGAAAAAATTAATAACATACACCCACTTCAACACAGCAATTAAAATGTTAGAGTATCCACCAAAACTATTTCCTAATTATAGAAAACACATAGTACCAGTTTGGCAAATAGCTGAGTCCCATATGTCAATGCTGCTCAATTAAGCAATTCCTACCGCACTGTACCGCGTATCCTTGTAAGTCATCTCCGAACATCTACGTCGATATGGGCACACTGCAAAGCACATGTGGAACTGCAGAGGCAGCAGGCACTGAATGGTTAAAAGCCATCTAAAGTCAACTGAGTCTAAGGGCATCTACCCTGAGTACTTCTAGCACTGTGTTAAAGATGGCCAATAGCAGGACCTCCTCAACTCCTGTCAGTTGACCGGGTGGTTTGAATGATTTCCCAACTTCTGTTTGGGCTGAAGTCAATGGAGAAAGCATCACGTTCTGAAGGCAGATGTCTGTAGGGCACTAACAGTGCCCATGGATGTGAATTGCTCAATACTGGTTATGCCACTCTAGCAAGGACCGCCTTTTACAACAGTGCAGGCCAGAGCTGCTGAAGGTGCATTTCATTGAGGTTTTTGTCCCTGGAATCTCGGTGCGTCTGCAGTGCACGGGCTGGATGCAGCAGCGCAGCCATGAGCAAAGATTTTGTCTGTTGGCACAAAGACTTGGTGCAGCTGGTGTGAGCTATAATTTACCAGACAACTTCTACATCTACCAGGACACTACAAGATAATCACAGAGTAGGCCAAGGGGCAAGGAAGCTGAGAGGCTGCAAAACGAGGCTCCAAAATAGCAGTTGTTTTTCTTCCTATTATTTAAGGGGTTGTAGAACTATAAGAAGTGAAAATCCCACTTAAGTAATTTTAACTTTTTTTACCATTATTTTGAGCGGAAGATAACAAAAAAACCAAACAAAAAAAACCAAAAAAAAAACCAAAACAAAACAAAAAATCAAGAGTTTCATCTTTAGTGCAAGACACAACCTTCTGGCAGCGATCTTATAATACAGAGATGACCTTTTCTGATGCTTGGCCGAAACCTTTGATCTCATTAAAGGATAATCTAGTTTTTGACTGAAAAGGTAGATTCTCAGCATCATTCTCAGGTTTGTGTTCTGGAGGTCAGTAGCTTATAACTGATGCCATAGACTTCTAAAGTATCCTGCTGATCTGTTACTGCTTTCATTTATAAAAATAGGTTCACTCTGTGAACCACCTACTTAAACATGTTTACTTTTTGTAATCTGCATTTTTAAGTTCCTACAGTGGGCTTTTGAAGCAACATAAATAATGGTGTTAAAAAGAAATCCTGCTTATTGCAGCTTTCATTTACCTATAGTGACTGCAATGTCGCTTAAAAATGTAACTGCTGAAATGAAGTATATATGCCTTGCCAATGTTGACATGATAATAAAATCAATGTTTCTGAATATGACATTATGCTTCTGAGCACACAGAGCACATTAATCTGAGACACATTAGCAGCAAGTGTTCCTGTTATTAATTTATATTTGGCCTTTGGATGATGCCAGATTTAACACTCCAAGTCCTAAAACTGTCCTCATCTGACACGCTGATATTTGCTGTTTGCCTATACATCTGTAACAGGTGCACCTGCATTGCTACCACACATTTTACTGTCTTCCCACTGCTATTTGATATGATAGTTATTCTATAACTATAGGTCTAATTTTACAGTAACATAAAGGAGGATAAAGCAGTCATTAAACACAAAAGGCTAATTACTGTGTGTTATTTCACTCCAACAGACCTTTTTTCTCTTAGTTCAGGCGCAAACAGTAAATTAGCTTAACTGCACTGATGGTAATGAATCATTATAATTAAGTATAATTCTCCATTAACCTTTTGGCTTTTTTTGTGCCTTTGAAGGTAAATTAAAAAAAAAAAAAAAAAGAAAAAAAAGAAAAAA
>VXBI01012992.1:1228551-1257604 GCA_013397375.1 Toxostoma redivivum
AGCATTTCTCTGAAGTGCACTCAGCATCTATAAAAAACGTTCCTACAGTTAGCTCACCTGCTCCGAGGGGAAGCCTGATCCTGCTCCCAGATGCATTACAGTGCTCGGAGCTGCTCTTTAAGCACTCCCGTGTCTCGGTGCATCCCCCAAACCCGCGGCTGTTCAAGGACCTGCCTCCATCCTGCGCACGCCGCCGTGACCCCCGCCCGCCTCTGCAGCTGCCTCAGGACACACTGCTGTACCCTCCTGACCCGAGCCCGTTGCTTCACTGACAACAATCAATTTAAAAATCTCTTGTCGTGTGAAAATCCAGACACGCTGTTAACACCTGTCTCCCCGTCAAAGCCTTTCCCACACAATAGGGGTTGCTGCAGGTGCAACTGGTTTATGATGCCCTTTAGCATTGACTACATAACAAATTCCATATACCAAGCTCAACTGCAAATTGTTGTCCGGAACAGGGAAAGAAAACCCAAAAATAAAGGTCTTGTTTAACTATCCCCACCTGCCTGCTTATTGTCATAAGCTGCAGTTCTTTTCATTATCTGGGTGCAAAAAATTTCATGGAATGTAAATGCCTGCTCCCTTGTGCTGGGCTACCAGTCAAAGTTACAAAACTATAGCTTATCATCCTCCATGTCATGAAATATTCATTTTCATTGTTATTTGCAAACTTGAGTATTCTAAAGACTAAATGAATTCAATTATTATGCAAGGCTATGGCAATTTTGCTGAGAGGAAAAAAAATAAATAAGACGTACAATTCTTGAAATAGCCTTTTTCCCACAGACACTGGAACCTTCAGAAATGGTAGGAGGTCTCAGATATATTCTTAGCTTATTTGGGATTCCTTGTAATTCATTATTGCCAGTCCTGATAAAATGTACATTTTTCCAAGCTTGTGCTTAAGTTGCAAATCACATCACACTGTCATATTTTCATCAAGCATTGATGACAAAAAAATGGCATTGTTTTTACTTAATTAATAAAAACACAGCAAAATACCAAATAACTACAGAAAGCCTTTCCTACAAATAATTAAATTAATGGCATTGCTTTGCTTTCACGACAAAAAAACCCCCTCATTTCCTACCCAATTATATGCTGATTCAATGATAAAACTGCAATAAATTATTAAGATCTGTGGCAAAGGTGAGTACCTCTACCCCCTGAACAGTCAACTGTGAAATAGTACTGGGCACCTGCCTTCCTGGAGTGGAGCCGGTTCTTATTAATTATTATCTGTAGATCCATGGTTGGTGGAATATTCTTCTTCAATGCCTATTTATAATTGTGTTCATTCACTGTGCCGAATCCATCTTCTGGGTTGTTTTTTTTTTTTTTGAAGTTTCATTCACACCTTTTATAGAAATGTATTTACACTGGAACATTTCTTATTGCTGTTTTGGATATTTTGACCTGCTCATGTTTTTTTTTATTTTCTACATTTCCACTTCAATGCTTTCCCTTCAAATTAGCAAGTTAACTGATAAATATAAACTGTGACCTTAGTGGTGCTATCACCATACAAGCTTTAGAGAAGAACTTTTCTAGTGCACTACAGACAGAGCAACCAAAAGTAATAATTACAGAGCCCCCAGAGCTTTTCTATGGCCCTGTCCACACTATAGCTTGAACTTTGCTAGCAGCTCCAGTGTTACCTGGAAGAGATGCCAAGCAAAACTCCAACTACACAAGACTGTGAGATTTCAACAAGGGCTCCACATTGCTTGGGAAGAATTTTATTTATTTTTAACTGAAGTGTCTAACCCCAGCCATAGTATAAATTTACCCACTAGGATCCTTTTTTCCCATGTTTTAATGTGGGTTTTGAGCATAGTGCCCCAAGGAAAAGAAAAGCAAGGAAGACAGCTGCAATGGTGGTGTAGTTTGGAAACGATGCAGCCTCCACATATGCAAATGAAGCCTGTGAAACCCAGCCAGCACCTAAGCTGCTTCCTCAAAGGAAACCTTGTCTTCTGAACATTCCCTAGAAGCTTTAGCAATGCTCTTCCCTCTGTTTTGACAACACTAAAGAACTGCACAAACATCTTTTGTGGGGCAATATCTGAGCACATACACACACGGTATTTGGTTCCATAACAAACACATACGAAGAAAACCCTCCTTCAGCTGACAAAGTCTACGGGTCCGTTTGACACAATCTGCCCTGTTGAAATGTCCTTTATCAGACCACCTCTTCAGTCACTGCATTTCCTCTGTTTTCAGGTTAGTCTGTACCAGCTCTCAGCAATTCTCAGATTTTGCCTTTTCTTTTTTAAGAGCCATGATTAAAGAAAGTTCTGGAAAGCCTTCCAACAACATTTCGGCACTAATTCCCAAGTCCTGATAAATTTCTAACAGGACTGGAAGGTACAGCTGCCTGCAACAACAGGAAATACAAATCAAAGACCAAAGCCTTCAAGCCCTCTGTCCCTGACTTTTTCCTGGATTCAGCAATTATTTTATCTCTTTTTCCTCCTCTTTTCATATTTTCTAGCTATGGGTCAGATTTTTATTCCCTGTAGGTTTCTCAAAAAAGCTACTGATTTTGGAGACCTCATGACCAAAACTTAGCCCCATCATTATGGCAATAAGGAAAAAATATTTTCTTTCCTGGTCCGCAAGATTGTGTACTTGCTGATTTTCAGCGAAGTTTGCTACTTTCCCAGTGCAGTAAGGACAAACAAACTCATACATAAAAATAGTGCTGGAGTTTCAGACAGATGAGGTTTGAAAATCAGCTCTCAAATCGATTCAACCCTCTCTGCTCAACCCTTCAAGAGTTAATGGCCTCACAGAAAAAGATCAGCCAATGCTGTATAAAAAAGAGTAAACTACACTCCAAAGGTGTGTTAGCGTGAATGGTGTTCTATATAAAGTATATGTACCCTATTAATTTTTTATTAAAAATCTTCCTTCTGTGCATCTTTACTCTTATTTTTTGCACAGTCCTGTATTTGTTCTCCAGTCCATTCTCTCTGTTCCACTTCTATCCTAATTGTTTGATCTTTTTTTTCCCTTTCTCATCTTCTTTTCCTTGTTTATCCAGTTCACCTTACCCAGAATACACCCTCAATAGGGTAAGCCAGTGAATCAAACTCCATGAACTTCTGGGTTCATTGGTGCAGTAATTCTACAATGGAATAAAGCCATCTGCTCCCTGTAGTTTTGTTAGGGCAGTTATGATTGGATATTTTTTTTAACAGTGAAACCCAGGGTAGTGCTCTGTACCAGCTCTCTGAAAGACTCAAGGGCCAAGTTAATTCCTGGCCCAGCTCTGGGTCACAGGCTGTTGTCTGAGGAGCTGTATATTTGAGAGTCCAAAATAACTTTCTCCGAACAGCAATGCGTTACTGACATTACTGACACCAGGCTGAATTTTGCCACATCTGCCTCCACAGACTGAGGGCTCAAATAAACAGCACTGAATGCCAGGGGAAATCACTTGCTTGTTCATGTGCAACTGGACCTGACTATGACTATTTACTATCAGTGCAGATTACCTGATTATCAGCGCTAACCAGGCTTGCAGACATGCGACTCTTTGTAACTGGGTGCGTGTAGTAAAACCTTCCAAGAGTGTTCAAGTGAAGCAGGAGGATCACAGGTACCCACTACAAGAAATATTATAATTTGTCTTGTATCTCCCTGAACATCACCCTCATTATAAGCATGTTTCACTTACTTGTTACTATAAACTAGAGCAACTAACCCACTCCAGCTGATATATTAAAAAAATATATTTTTCACTTGTATCCCTCCAGTATTTGGAGCATTCTCTAGAACCCTCATTTGATATGATTTGCAGGAAAATCTAGCTTTTCAGGCTTGCTAAAAGGAATATGAACTACGTCTTTCACTCGGGTGTTTCTGTTTTATAGAAGGGCTGATCTGTAATAGAGTATCTACCTTTAAATTTATGACCTCTATATGTTTGAGAAACAGAGCCATGTAAACACATCCTTTTCCTGGTGAGGCTGTGGTGCTGTCTGAGCACAGACACTCAGGCAAGCCATGGAGACAGATTCCAGTTTTGCACTGTCTTGCAGGTTGGCAGAGCAGGCAGGACCACATCAAAATCGCAGTCCATTGCAGATCTTCATCATCTCTCCTTTACTCACCTCACTGCTGATATTTCCTTGGTACAAAAGAAGTCGTAAAGTTCTTATTATCCTCTTATTCTTCCACACATTCAAGTCCCTGAGAAGAGACCAAAACCTGCTCATATCTGATATTATCAGACCCAAGGAACTGGTTTCTGAAATTCCTGTTCAGGGATCTGGAACATCTGCTCCTACTCAGAAGTTGTGCCTCTCCTGTCCCACTCCCAGCCTTGGCCAGTTGGGATGCTCACGCCTTTCTGATGACAGGCAATTGTCTTCTCCAGCTTCAGCCACACAGGGCAGAACATGGGGAAGCTTTAAGAACACACTTTGTATTTGGAACACTGCAGAAAGGTCTGGAACACGCCACCCAGACCTTTCTCATTACACATATTACCATCCACCTTGCACCCTTTCCCCTGAGCACCTAGAGAATTACCTTGGAGCTCTTCTTCCCTGACATGTTCATGGAATGCCAATCTAGTTTGTCCTGGCTTTTTCTGAGAGGGATCTGAAGAGGATGATCTCACAAACAGCCACCATGGATTTGTTATCTTAGGGTATAGAAAAGATCCCCTGGTGCAATCATAAGGAAGTTTGTGGGAGCTATCAGGCTTCAAAGCTACCAGCCTCCACTGAGGTGACCACCCAGCTGTCACATTGCATTTGGGGTTTGCTTTGCCATCTGGCCATTTAGTCACCCAGACAGGGCATCCCAGCCTGAAGGGGAGCTGTGCTGCCCTGGCTGCCCCAACAGTGCAGGAGAGGTTAGCCTGCTCTACCATGCCGAGGCTTGCAGTAGCTAGAGGAAGGAAAAAAATCTCTAATTTCCATAACATAGGCTATCTCCTCTCTAAAATGGCTGGTAAGGCAACTGCAGTGGAGCACACACAAGGCTGCTGCACAGCACTGGAGAGAACAGTAACCTTTAAATACTCTAAAATCAAATCTTGTTTTACACAAAACCGCTGTGGTAAAGTCGATGTGAATGAAGCACCTTTGAGTGAAGGAACAGAGGGAAAGGCAGTGGACAGTTTTAGTGCCTCCTAGCAATTCTTTTTAATAAACTAGAGATGACAGACAGCCTTACCAACACATCTCTCATCTTCAAATACGACTTTCTTCAGACAGAGCTCAGTGGAACTGAGTCAGCCTTTTTTCTTGGGCCTAGCTCTTGGCATTTTTCATATTAAAATAAAGTATAATGTAGAAATAATTCCAGACTGCAGTAATCTGATGGGATTTTAGTAACACAGGCCACAGATTTGCTCTCCAACAATTTGGGAAACAAAATAAAATTAAGATATCACACAAAACACCTAGTGTGTATTGGTTTTTTAGATATGCTTATAGATCAAGTTGCCCTTTATAGGGTTATGCCTGCCTGTAGAAGGGTGTGAGTGGAAACTCCTGTCAGTGGAGAACATAGCTCCACTCATTCAACAGCCAGCACTCATTGTTTGGCTTCTGCAGCTCCCAGGCTGCAGCAAGGGTCCCCTTTCCCAGTTCCCCTGAGTCCCTGCACCCTGTTTTCCTGAGTCAGCCAAGGACAAGGCAAGCAGAGATGGGATCACCTCACTGCAACAGCCAAGAGTCTCATGCAGACAAGGCTTCTGAAGGAACAGCTTTGCCTGACCTCTTAACTAGTAGTTCCTGCCAGCCAGAATTGAGCCCTGGAGTTATTTTTAGCCAGAATCCTTCATGAATTGCAGTTAACTCGCAATATGCAAACTAGTGACTAGTGCTAGAGGAATCCCTATGGGTTTCATGGTTCCACTCCCTGCCGAAAAGTCCAATTATTCATTTTTCTTGGAGCTGCAATATTAATCTAAAAAAGTTGCACAAATGGCAAGAGATGTCATCCTCCCTGCATCCCCAGTTCAGATAACTGAAATAAAGGAAGATAAGCATTTAGCCCAGGGCTTATTAGCTATACAAATCACAGCTGTAAACCTTTAGAGGCTGACCCTCCTCTAGCGATTCTTTTGACAAAAAATTTGTCAGTACTTTCACCTCTGTCTCAGGGCCAAACATGCTAGAGCAGAGATGGAATGGGAGATCTAGTCACAGAAAGGTATGGGTGAGTTACTACTTTATTTTAGTTTAATTTTATTTTATTCTATCCAAATCACTTGCCTCAATACCTGTATGAAAAAATGCAGTAGAGTAAAAGAGAGGGTTAAAGTAGCTGGAAGGGGTGACTGCTCTAAATCCTTTGGAAGGGAATGGAAATCTTTAAATGGGTTTAGGCAGGCTTTGAATCAGTCCTTATCACAGAAGGTGGGACCAGGACAGTTCAAAGCAGAAACTCCACCTTTTTTTTTTTAAATTTTTAAAGATTTTCATACTATTCAGGATTCCCCTGCTTTTCCCTGTGAATACAATAATAAATAATAAAGCACATAGATTGCATCAGCGATCACCATTTTAGGCATCTTTGTTCCCAAGAAATTTAATATTTGCTGAACATCTTTGCCCTGGGACACTGATTATATACTATTTTGTAAGTGGGTACCAGGAAGACTGATGCATCCTCTCCAAAAGAGCTATAACTGTACTTTAATTACTTCATGGCTATCAACAAATAAGGCAAGTTTGCTACTTTTGTGTTTGTCCATAATGGATCTCTACTACAGTAAAATTCCCCAACAATCTGGCTCAATTAAACACTATTTGTTATTTCTGCTCTTTTGAACTCCACATGTGGAAGTGCAAGTCAGGGCAATGCATTTAACCAAAGGCATTGAAAGGACTTGTAGGATTCACACTGAAACAGAGACTACATCAGAGTGCACCTTTCCCTTTTGCCCATTGTAGCCTCCTTCCTTCTCTCTGAGGAACAAAGAACCAAGTAAAAATAGGGAACTGTCAGAATGGAAGATTATTTTAATTTCTGTTGCAAGTTGCTATGTAAAAAAATCCCTCTGAAAAAAACAGCAAACCAAAGAGCACTTCATCATAATATTATTACAAATTTATTAAAGCAAGATTGTATAGACTGGAGAAATGAGTGTGACACATCCCTGGGGGTTTTCTGGATCTAGACCTCCAGCTGTTTCATTCTCACATGCACTCCAGTTTGCAGGGACCAGGGAAAATATTTGCACTTCAGTTCAACGCAACACAATTTTATATTGTTTGCGGGTTTTCTTTAAGGAAGGGTAGAAGCATGCACAACAAGCTGGAGATGTACACTTTGGGAGATAGGGCTACCATCTTCCAGGGAGAGTGGGGGAAAACACATAGTGGTTGTTAATTTATATCCCAGACAATGCCATAAATCGAAGCATTGCTGACAATTCCTGCCCAGTAAACATGCTCAATTTCATCTCCCGTAAAAAGGCAAGCAGGCACTAAATAGCAACACATTTTGATTTTCATTTAGCCACTTTAATGATAGGTGATGTTAGTGGAAAAGATCATTTATTTTCAGATTTATTTTATACAAGATAAAAGGCCTTGGCAATTTTTTAAAATTCATTTACACAAGTGAATAAATCTTCCCAAACAATAAGTAGGAAAGTCATATTTCTTTAACTTTGCTAAAATCTGAAAATGCTGATCTTGGAGTGAAATAGACAGCACTGGCATTTTAATCAAGAACATAAAGACTCCTCTTCTAAATAAGAAGCACAGCTATACTTCAGACAAAAAAAAATCTCTGATTCAGAGGACAGTCTTTTTTAATGCATTTTGTCAAAAATCTCTGATAAATCAGGAGAGTGCAATTTTTATGTCCCCTTCATTTTTAGATCTGTTCCAATGTGAAGGCTACCTAAAAATAGACAGAATCTAACCTTTCAAATATCTATACTGCTGCATCCCACAAATGCAGCTTTCAGTGCCTCTCATGGCTTTCAAGAGCCTTGTGCTGAGCCTGTCCCCTCCTCTAGCACATTATCCCATGTTGCCTATTGCACCCAGGCAAGTTGCAATGTGTGGTGCACTGCAATATGTGATATGTGTCCATCTGAGACGCACAAGCAAGCAGAAAGATCATGAAAAGCAGCCTTCCCTTTTAGCTATTTGATTTTTGCCACAAAAAGGACACTGACAGCATTGAACCTAGTAAGTGGGGATGTGAAAATGAAGCTGTGCTGGCTGCCTCAGCAGCTCTGTGGAGAAAGCACAGGGTGTTTGGTTTGTAGCACACCACTCTTAAAAATATGAAGGGGACAATAAGCTCTTTTATTGTTTTCTACAGTGCTTGCAGACACAGTTCTACCTGTCTAAAGAAGAGATTTTGCAACAGTGCACCAAACTGAGTGACTGGTGTAGAATTACAAGACAGCAGAATATTCGGTAACTATTACTTTGCATTACACTTTCAAAACCACAATTCCTCTTGGCCTTAACGGTACAGGTCAAATTCATCCCAAGCACAATCCCAGCAATTTCAGGTCAGTGGTACCTGAAAATCAATAGCATTTAAGTTGATGAAGTTATAACAAGGGGGATTTTGGCCCAGGCTGTACAAATGCTTACTTTTATTGTATATGTTCTTCACTTAGTATTATGCTGTATTTCATTGTTCTCTAATGCTAAACACTTTACTTAACAGGTTCTAAAGCCACACTAGGAGCTGGAATAGGAGAAATCTGTACTAAAATCCAGTTGTGGAACTGTCCTGGAGGCTTTGAGTGACTATGACTTTTGCTTACATGAAATAGAAAATCACCCTTGTACCAGTTGTTGGCTAGCTACTCCTAGCAGGAATGAGCTCGTAAGGACTTGCTTTTCTTTGTTTACTGTCATGCTTTGCTCTGATGGAGTCAGAAGTTTGTCAAGGCATTTTACTCTGTCAAAAAATGAATAAAATAACTTACACTAATAAAATAATGAAACAAAGCAGCGTCAGACTAAATGAATTCCTTCAAAGAATTTTGGATGGAAAATGTCTTACCTGCTGACAGGAAGGCAAGAACAGCACACAAAGGCATAGGAATAAAAACTATTCAATAAAATATCGATTTCATTATCACCACCTATTCAACTTAATTTTCTTGGCATCCATATCCCTAATGCAGGTTTGTGATAGATCGTACAATCACTTTTTAATTAAGCCCTACTGTGCCTTGTATTAAGAACAAGACAGTATACATTATGGCACAATATATCTACCAAAATATTTAATGCTTATCCTTTTCATTTTGGTATTTAAAAGTTGTTCTCTTAGGAGGTGGTATCAGTATTTAACAACATTCTTGACAGTAAGTATAAAAACAAAAAGCTTCATACTTAATCTAGCCATGTCAAAACTGAAACTCCTTAACTGCCTTCTAAATATATGGTATTTCTATTGTATTATTTTATTATTATTCAGCTTTCAACATCTTAAGATGCAAAACTTGTTCCTTCTCCTACATACTGATGAGATATGAAGTGGCACAAGGAGAGAAAACTCAGATTTGACCAGCTGAATGGTACATGAAAACAGATATCATCATGTTCCAAGAGATATTTAATGAGAAGCTGTAAAGACTGGCAGCTTCCTGAGCTGGTAGTATTTTTTGTTTCAGGTTTCTTTTGGTGTATTGAAGTTCTGCTGCTAGTAATGGGGCATATCCTCTATAAGAATATATAAGCACTCATCTTCCACTAGAGTACTGGCACTTTTCAGAGGGCAATGTTCACTTTAATTACTAAAATGTCTCCACCTTCTTCCAAGTAAGAAAAGGCTGTTGTTGCATGTATAATGTGGTTTATTTTTTAATGCCAGAAATGAATCAGTAAACAAAGTTACATTACGGTATACTATTTCTTATTCTGTACCCATAGTAACCAAATTAATCTCAAGGTACTGCTGGCATTAACTCAATCTGAAGCTCATACTTTGGATTTCACATAAGTGTCTTCATCCTATTCTTCTTCTCAACTAATAAAATGTTAATATATGGCAATATATTTGTTTCTGGTTCAGTTCAAGTTGAGGTGTGCAGTACTTTGCAGAAACCTAATTAATATGAATCATACATTAGAACACTCTGTTTAGTATACAAAAAAAAAATGGTGCTAGCACATGAGGATGCACAGAAGACCCAAGAATTCATTTCTAGCTGTAACTTCTCTCTCTCTAGCATAGGGAAGGCTAGTTTTCCTTACCCTTCAATCTCCATTTAAAAAAAAATCCCTAACATACAGTTAACAAGTCACAAATTATAAAAAAAATAACAAGAGTAAGGAAATCTTGGAAGATGAGATACTGACATCTCCCCCTGTACCACCATGAGTTTGGTGCACACTAGCAACGAACTAGTTCCCACAGTGATCCAGAAGTACTGTCTTTAGCAACACCCACTGATACGAGTTTTTCTACTGGAACAGGCTTCAGCCCAAAAATACCCATCCAGCTGATAGTGAAAAACCATCTCCACACCCCAGGAATTGTGCCTGAACTGCTCAGGAGACATAAGCAGCTCAACAGCTGTGGGGTTGACTAGATCTTCTCTAGACCTCAGCAAGAAGAAATCCAGTTATTTTGTTAGAACTTAATTTGGGCAATCTGATACCCCTGGCATGCTATTATCCCAAAATCTGGTTTTTTTACTTAGAGAGGTTTTGCAGCAACAGTCCACATTTCTTGGAGTCCTTTGTACCTAGTTGTTCCCAGTCCCATGGATTCCCAGGAGCACTAGGGTCCCCAAGTATTTTGGTGCTTTCAAAATGCCCAACTAAGAGAAGTTACTGCACTAAATGGTGCCCAACTTGATCCAACCACTGACAGAGCAACGGGGCCAGATTCTGCCACCCTTATTCACTACGTACAACAAGCAGTCCCATCAAAAGGGTGAGCTGATGTGAAGAGCTAAGGCAATGTTTATGGACGAACAGAGGGAGTGTAGGTGATCTGTGGCTCACCAGATGAAGAACCCATTCTGAAAAGAATCACCATCATGCCAGTGCTGCTCTCCATGGAAGCTCAGGCCCCAACCTGAACGTGGGTCAGAGACCTGCAGCAAAGTTTGTGTTTGGCTTACAAAGATCCCATGCTCTGGCAAAAGCCACAGGGATGTTTTAGCAAGCCCACAAACAGGTTGCACTGGCTGCCCCACACCCATCATTGAGGACACAGAGGACTCAGTGGGTCTCTCCAACAGGCACACCACTTAAGGCTGTATGAAGAGAAGCTCAAGCCCAACCTTTGCAGAAGGACCCACCTCAAAAAAAACCTCCATAACACAGGACTGCATCAAACAGCCAGAGTTCAAAGAGATCCCCATATCATTTCAGGTTCTTGCCTTGGTAACTGAGCAGCAAAACTCTCAGGGGGCCCTGGTGTGCCCCTGGGCATTCCCATAGGGCTCCCACTGGCCTTGAGCCCTGCCTGCATACTGCATCCAAGGGCACAATACAGTCCTTCCTTTTACCAACTGCTACAGAGTAAAAATTCCTAGAATGGCTCAAACACATACCAGTTCAAATATGGGTACTTTCAGACTTCTTTTCTATTCCAAATTATGTGTTTTGCCAGCTTCAAAAAAACAGATGGAAAATATGTCCCTAAATGTGCACCCTTGTGATCATTCCAAAAGGAAAGCAGCACCAAGTAGCTTAAAACGTTTGCTAGAAAAAAAATCCTTTCCATATCATGCAAATAGCAGACAAAAATAACTCCTAGGCAATTGATATACATACAAATATTGGTTATTTTAAATAGTAATTTGTTATTGAGGACATCTCACTGAAATATTATAATATTCAATTTCCTCTGCATTTGCATGGAAAAGGAGCTGGAGAGCACATGATCATTCATTTAACTATTACATAAATACGTCTATCATAAGATCACACGGTTTTCAAGCCAGAGTTCAAATACATGTTTAATGCATGAGAGTATGATGAAGAAACTTGTGAAGTCACAGGTCTCGTAGCACAATCTCAATCAGATACAAGCTTGGTGTAAATATGTACAGTATCGTGTGCTTTCCAATAGCACCACGTCTCCAGGCAGCAGACTGACATCAGCAAAGGAGACAGGTGGTTCCCTTTCTGGCCCCGGAGGGGTGAAAAAAAGGAGTTATGACACTGTGTAAATATCGCAGTATTTTTCCTCAGTGTTTAGCTACAGTTTTCAACCCTTAATGAAACTGCAGTGCATGAACAATTCTCATAACATCTTTGCTACAAATCAGTGAGTGGATGTCATGTCCTAAGATATTTATAACCTTAAAGGTAGTGGTAAGTGATACTGTTTGGCAGCCTTGGTTTAGAAGTGCTGAAGTTATTTGCCTTTTGGTTTCGTAAGAAAGGAGCTCCAAAAAGCCACAAAAACCCAGTTTCCTTGCTCTAAATGTATCCCTTTCCTATAGCATATCACTGTTACTAATAATGCCTGTAAGAATGACAAACAGTCAATCACAGGCACAGAGCAGGTCACAACTGCTTTTACCTCAACTTTATAAACTCTAACAGTGTGAGATATGCTAAACCCTGCACAATCCACAGTAGTTTGATTTTAAATCTCATATTACAAGAGTTCACTCATATGCTAACCTGCATATAGAATAACCCAATTTGGCCTTTTTTTCCTATCTGTACATAAATAGATACTTTTTTTTACACAGTGACAGCCACTGCCTCTTAAACCATTTTCTTTTGTTGCATTTCCTTAGAAACACAAATCTTGTTCCTTGGCAGCAGTTGCTGTAAGTGCTGTACCACATGCCCAAACTAGTTCTCACTCACAGCTTTAATTCACAGTAAGTGGCACGAAAGGAGGTCAACACTTCTCAGAAACCACTTTCAGTTCTTTGCTGCTTCAGTGTCTATTCTATAAAGCCATCCGCCTTAACAGAAAGAAAGTTGTTTCTTATATTCTGTCCCTTGCTTTTTTATTATTGTCATCTTTATGGAATGGGCTGCAGAATATATCTGATGGAATAAAAGAAGATTATTCCTGAAACCACAATCCTTGTCTCCCTTTTGCAAGATCCTAAAAATATAAGTAAAAAGAAAATAAAAATTAATACTTTCTGCAACAAAAACAAAATGTCCCTTTCTTTTTTCCGTGCAGAAAGACTTTAAATAAATGGTATCTTGCAACTCAGTGTCAATCACCAGGTCTTACTTCCAATTCAATTTACTTGCTTACAGAATTATTATTTTTTTATCAATCCAACCAAGACATCATGGAGGTAGAAAATCAAACAGCCTTCTTTTTGCCATGATGCATCACTGGCAAGAGGAATGGCCTCACTGACAATATTCTGCTGTCACATTTGCCTCTACAGCTTCACTGCCTTCTCTGTGATCAATGAAAACAGATTTTGACCTCATCTATTTCATTTCAGACCATATCCTGCCCTGAGGCACACGAGTACAACCTATCATAGTTATAGTGGCAATTGGGGCAGAATTTGTTCCTTTCCTGACAATTCAATATGTGATTAATGAACCAGAATTGAATCCAGTTCTCCTTTCCTAGAGCTCCTCTGGTTTTTGGCATCAGTAAAAAAAGCAGCAAAGATGAATTTATGTTGGTCATATCAGCAGAACTGGCTGGGTAGTCAATAATCAGACTGCTCAGCAAGATGCTACCTGACCAGAAGTTAGGTACTGTATTTTATTTACACAGTTTATTCTGTAGTCTGCTTGCTTGCTTGCTTCAGCTCTCCCTCTGTTGCTTAACTAATGGGATCACAAGACTTGGAAAAACACCTCCTAGTCTTGAACATTTCTAATTGGTTTAATAAAGCAAACCTAAAAAAAAAAAAAATCCTCTCCACAACCATCACCTTAAAAAACACACCCCTCCCACTAGACATGGAATACACGGTGCATTCACAGGGTATGCAGTTGCAGGCAATAACTGGATGATCAGGTTTCTCATTAATCCCCAAGACAATGGACCACTTTTGAAAATACAGGCTCCATTTGTATTCACACATAACTCTATATGCCAACACACTCTTTCATATACTGTACAGCTGAGGCGAGCACACTTCAGCACACAGTGCCTCACACAGCAATGCCATCTGAGATGTACAGCACTCCAGCACACCTATGCTCTGGGGCACTCCCTCTGCACCACCTACAGAAGTAGGAGAGTCTGTTCTAGACCACCCTGGGAGCACTGGCACTCCAGAGCCAATACCAGGAGCTCTTTTTGAACCCTGGAAGTCCCCAGTGTCTCAGTGCCTCACTCAGGAGCACAGGCACTGCATGCATAGACTGTATCGTGATTTTCTGCAGGACTCAGTTCTCAAGCAGAGACAAGGTAGACATCACTTTGAAAACCACATCCAAGACATTTAATAAATTGCATACAGGAGCCTAAACTGTAGTAAATTTGATGTACAGTAAAACTAAGCTCCTCGATATAACAGAAGCACTAATCAACATATTGCATATTACGCCTGCAAAACACCAGTTATCTGATGAAGAGGAGTAATACTAGATAGTTCCAGTTTTCTCAGTTATTAACTTCTTATATAAATGGAAATCAAGGAAAAGAATGCCTATGGAACCATACATGAAAACACACAGGAAGGATTTCAGCCAACATTTCAGTTTTGATTTGAATGGAAGGAGAAAAAAAAATTATTCAACAATAAAACAAAAATATATAGCTCAGAACCTCCAAGTCCTGCTGCATACTGCTATTGTACTGATTATGAGGAAACAATTTTGGAAGCAAATTATTTTAATTTCCCTCACCATTTAAGAAAAATACATTCAAAGCAAAACATAGAGCCTGATCCTGCCCTTCTGCAACCCCATCAACAGCAGCCTTACCACAAACTCCAATGAAGCAGGATTTATCCTTTCCTGTGGGCCATGCTCTGAGGTTTCAAGTGTTATTCATTCAAAGCAATGGGTGTACCAACATCCTTTTTCTCTGTATTGCCAAAATGAAGAAGATATGAACAATTTGGGGAACATTACCAAAGGCTCAGAGAGAACCTCAGTATCTTCTGTGGGGTTTTCTTTGGAGTGAGAGAGCTTCCTGAGTTTGAAAATCAGGCTTGTAAGGAAATAAATAGAACTCCCTTCTCTTCCCTTTTTTTTTTTTCTTTGTAGGTAACATGACCTAAAAAAAGATTTGCAAATACACTTGGAGAGAGCAATCTTGCATTTATTGGATTTTTCTTTATTTTCTGCAGTTATTTCAGAGTTTTTCAAAATTTTCAAATGTCTGCCAATCGTATAAGGTTCATCTTTTCCAAGTGAAATGTGTCTAGCTTAATTTTCTTTTATTTCTTAGTATATTTATTACACTTACTAATAATTACCTCAATACCCACACAGTGCTTTAAATGGGGCTGCAAATATCCCCTTGATCACCATCAGCAGCAAAAAGCTTCTCGTCCTAAAGGGAAATAAAACCCAGCACAACTTTTTGATGTAAAATTTGATGTTTTTTAAAACTTGTGCCGTAGGGGCCGAGCCCCGTTCCTTTGTCAGCGCAGCAGACCAAGAGGGGTCTGTGTGTGTGCTGCACCAGAGTCACGCTTGGAGGCAGAGCACGGGAGCCACAAGCCTGCCAGAAGTGCTGATTCACTGCAGCCACTGAAGAGGCTGCTTGGTAGCTAAGCTGAGGGGGGAAAGATGGCACAGAGCAAGGGAGCATCTTCATTGGTACAAATAAATGAACAGAGGGGAATGCCAAAGCTGTTGCAGAGACTGGATTCCCTGAGATCTCTGCTTAATACATATGTGTTAGTTCATTTATTGGAACAAAACCTGTTAATACAGCTTTAGCCATAGGGGGAAAAAAATACTTGCAAAAGCACAGAAGTCATGTAAATCAGAACTGCTGCTCTATTTTACAAGAAATTTTCTTCATTAATTAATTTCATGACTTAGAGCAAATGAGCATGGTTGGAAACAGGGGACCCTGCTGATACCAATCTCGCAGCATAGGATACTTTTGTTTCCCTCTCTCAGATATATAGCAGATGCACTCCCTGGCTCAGATCCAGGTGCGGACTAGGTACTTTTGTGGCTAAAACACCATCTTCTAACCTGGTTAAGTCTACTAGTAACTTTTTCTGGTTTGGAGTTAGAAAATATCCCATAAACCCCCCAGGATTTCAAAATCCAAATTGTCAAAGTTGTCACATTTATAATTAGAACGATCTGATATGACTGGCATTAGTGTGAGGTAGGAACATATCACAGAGGGCCAAGCAGACAAACTAAAATATTTCTCACCGTTAAAAAGGGAATTCTTCCAAGTAGAAATGTCAGTTGAGTCACAAGGGCTCTGTGCAAAAGTAGCACCTCTTCATCCTCATACCTACTCTTAGAAAATCCTGTGCTGCTGACTAACTTAGCCCAACAGACCACACCACCTACCAAAGCCTGTCAACAGCTCTGGCTGCCTGTGCTAAACCCAGATCTTCCTCCAAGAAGAAAATTACTTTTCCATAACTGCAGGTTGTTTCACAGCCACCTGTAACACCCCCAAACCCTACATAAAGACAGCATCTTTGTTGATACTGCACACAAGAAGATATGCCTCCACACTGAAAAAAATTATGTCTGATAAAACACTTTGTCACAGTATTTCTGGACACAGAACTTGTTGCGAGAGTAACCCTCCTATGTGCTGATGAAAGTACTTTCCAAGGCGTTTACCCCCATACTGGAGAAAGAGAAAAACAAAATAGGAAAGAAAGGGAAGAAAGGAGGGAAGGAGTAAAGGATGGAGGGTGCACTATTGTACATACTGAATCAGCAAACAAGCCAGCAACAGACAAAATGAGAACAGCTGTAAGGAACCTGGCAGCACCAGCATGTTGATGGAAACAATAAAAAGAAGCCTGGAAGACAAGAGAAACCCTGGATGCAGACACTAACTTTTTAATTTTTTTTTCCTGGAAGAGGATTTATGATGCTAGATTTTGGTTTACTCCTAATACCCACACCTGGATAAATACAAATGAAATTAATTTTACAGCTGCAATCTTTCCACATTTTGAACATGGTGATTTGCAGTAAGAAACCCTATCACGAGGTGTCAAAAAGGAACATAAAATGTAACATGCAATATTTTTTGAGAGACATCGGTTGTAATTATATGAAACCTAAGCAAGCTGCTCCAGGGAGAGGTGGATGGAGTTGCACAGCAGAGTGCCTGGCCTGCGGTGCAGATGGCAAAGCTCAACCCAGGCAAATAGAGTGGGAAGGCCATGGGAGCTCACATGTATCAAATAATAACAGTAATGTGTCTCTTCCTTCTGCCATCCGGTCACTGAAATCAGTGTGAAAGCAGCATGGAGATGAAAATGCTGCCATCAGGTATTAGGTTAGAACTTCCTACATGACCTGAGATTACAACCATCATCCCTCATGCCTCTTACTTCCACATGACAACCCTCATCCCTCTTATATCCTAAACTAAGTCACTGGTCTCAAAAGTTTTACTAGCACAGGATGGCCAGTCTTCATTCTAATGTATTTAATTTTTCTTGAAAATCAGTAGTAACTGATCTGTAACACAGACTTGGTATTAAAACACACCACTGATGTGTGAAGAGATGGTGATACTCCTCAAAGAAAATATGAAAAATTTCAGAATACTATGACAAACAAGGTGTGATACTTATTTCAGAATCAGGGCAGAAGCAGTTTATCTGCTCACAGTCCTTCCTCTCTTGTCCCATGACCAGACTGGCAAATTTTCCTGTTTCAGTGCTTGGGAGAACCAAAAAGAGTGCTGTCCTTTAGTCTCTGTACCACACCTACGAAATACATCTCCAGGAACGTAATATTTTCGTTGTTGGCTTCTGCTGGTGAGGGTCATATTATTAATGTATTTGGCTCACCTTCCTGCAGCCAGACATTCCCACAACAGGTGTGGAGACCTACAAACTGGTCACATTTGTACCAAAAAAGCATCAGGTTCTTTACAGCAAAAAATACATGATTTCATAAAGTGGGTCAGTGCTGAAGAAAAGTCTCTTTTCTGGGAATTAAAATAGGCAATTTGCTTTCTGGTATTTCACCTGCCTCCCATATTATCACAAGCATGACAAATTAATGGCTATAGCTATGTTATAGCACCACTATGCTCTACACTGCCATGAACACTAGGAAGGATATTGCTCCTGTGAGAAGGCAAACCACTACTCTAGCTTCCCTGGATAAACTAGGGGTAAACAGATGCCTTTCAAACTATGAAGAATGACAATCAATTTTTACAAACATGCTGAGAAAAACTCTTTGTAAGGTTTGGGTTTTTTTCTTGCTTTGGTTTTCAGTATTAACACTTTGGGCACCTGATATGAATCCCTCCCATATTTCTCAGCTCTCATGTAGAAAACACAGCGCAGTCCTACAGCTGCGGCATTTTGAAGTCTGCACAACATGCTGTACATGCCATTGCTTGACATTTTATTGACAACAAAGGTCCGCAGCACAGCAGTGCTTTTAGAGATGGGATTAACATAATGAACTCCATCTTCATGGCTTTTTTATGGCATTTCTTTATAAGAAAGAGTGAAAAAAGACCCAAACCAGAGACAAACAATTTTTTTTTAGTCTTTTAGGACACAGTCCCCTCTGAAATAATTGTATAGTCCTAAAGGACAGAAAAGTCTGCAAGTAAAGGACCATATTTGTACTTGTAAGGAGAACATAACTGCTGAAGAACTAGGGTGAAAAAAAGATACTGACTTTTCTGTAAGTCAAGAAGAGCTCAAGTGTGTGGCCTGGACTAGTACAACATTATAGCTTATAGAGTAAGCTCCATCATGAGACAGTAGCAATACTGAGCCTTCCACATGGGACCTTTACTCCTCAGGGGTGGGCTGAAAGGGTCTTGCAGCAATGCAAACACCAACATTTCAAAACCCCTAAAAATATATGTACAAACCCCAGCAGATATTGCTTATATCAGTCCCAATTCAAATGGTCCTCATGCATGAGTAGTCCAGACAAACACAGTCACTGAACCCAGCCTACATTTCCCAGATGTCCAGCCCCTATTTGCAAGATGGCCCTAAATGCAAGAAAGAGAGTAGCACTCTGAACAGGAATCAGCAATTTTGTCTGCAAAGCTCTGATCTTCCCCTCTTAAAGCTTCAAGAAAACTCTTCAATGAAAAAGGGCTTGGCAGAGTTTCCATCTGTTCTTGGCTGGACTCACTAGCCAAGTCTGAAGCACACAGAGCTTTGTTTTATTTTTCCTGGTACATAAGTAAAACTCCACGATATTACTGCTTTTTACAGAATGAAGTAGAGCAATCACACAGCCATCAGTCCAGCCTAACTGTAGTTGCTAAAAAATTAATTTAGACAATTAGGAATTATAGTTTATGATTTTTGTGAATTTTCTTTCTTTCTTTCCTTTTGGTCTGTTCCTTTTTTGAAGTCTTGTATCCCAGCCTTCCTTTTTGCAGCCTTCTACAAACACTTAGAAAAATTACCGAAGTATCTACATGAGTAACTTATTCAGAACCTTTACTGGGCAACAACAAAAGAACACAGCAATTTGGTATGACCTCAAACAACAATTTAATCAAATTAATGTTGCAAAGGTGCCTTAGTAAGCGATCAAAGAAAAAAGATCACAATAGTCACCAATTGCAGCAATAACCTGTCTGCAACTGAATTCTTGGGTTTAAGTTAACGCATTATATCCACTTAGAAATTAAATGCTGCAACCTCAACACGTGAACTCCTTGCAAAAATGGGGCAAATTACTCTAGTCACTGCCAAAATAACAGGTATTCAGCACCTGTCCTAAAAGTTCTGTCAACTTGCAGAATCATAACTCAATTTTTCTAGGAAGTTCTGAGGTGCTTTCTGAAAACCAAACCTCCACCCTGGTTCCCAACCTTTATTTAAGGAAGACAAGTAATCTACATTGTGAAAAGAGGCTGTGCTCATTTTCCTGCTGTACTTTTCTGTGACCTGAACCCTTAGTTATATAAGAGTGGGAAGCATGGACAATTCATTCTTAACGCTAGCTCAGTCCTGGCCTCTCCTGGGCACTGGCTGAAAATAATACTAAACCATGCTGAATCATTTACAGTAGCTTTATGATGTGGATTATCATTCAGCAAGGACTGACCTGACTCCATCACACTCATTTCATGCAGCAACACAGACTGGACTCCAGAATCTAATAAATGCCACCCACACTGGCATCAACACAAGTCATGCATTCATGCAGAAGGTTCACCCTAGAATAAAGTTGCTTTAAATTTATCCTGGTATTAAGCCTTCTGTAATTGTCATATCCATGCCGCTTCTGTTGGCACAGGCAGTGCTTTAAAACTATAGGCTGCCAGACATATATGCAGTTTTTTTATTTCAAGCAGTTTACTGACTCTTACTTTCAGAAGGGTACTAGCTATTATGAGAAAATATTTTGTTAATCAATGCTTTCAGCAGTTACACAGATTTCTAATGCCTCTGCTAAAATAATGGTCCTTTATTCTGCTTCTTCCTCCAGACAGAGGTTCTGGTCACAAGGCATGGGAACAATTTACCTCCTCTTGGACACAAGAGATACTGTGCTACAGTGCAGTGCAAAAATGTGAGCTCCTCAGTCATGCAGGACCTGGTCATATGGCTGCCCACTTAATTCCTTCTCTTTCCACCATCATAAAAGGGAGTACAAGATGCTGTTGCCATTTATATTCCACTGATTACACAAGCTATTTTCATGGCAGGACTCTGCTACTGCATTCCATCTCACAGGCTGAACAGATTGAGCTTTTTTAGTGGATTCTATTAAAATAGATGTTTGTTCCGATAGGACAAATTCATCAGGTAGGGAGCTTTTACAATGAGTCATTTTAAGGTAATCTTTGTACACATCCTTTTCAAATAGCCTGAACTCTCTGAATGATAAAAGTGCACCAAAACAATAGTTCTGTGACTGGAGAAGAAATGTTTTAAAAACTGGGTTTGTTAAATGTTAACCCAGAAAACAAAACTCTGTCTGATTTTAGATTGGATCTTTCTATGTGTATTCCCATCCCTACTGTTTTCTTTCTACTTTTAAACTAAGGGAAACAAAGGTTTTAATTGCATTTTTAGTCATGAACTGTCATTATCAATCATTTATGTTTTCTAGTGAACTCTCACACTAAATAAAAAGAGAATATAAGAATCAATCTTTTAAAAGGAATCAATTTGCTGCACATCAATCCCTGCAGGCCATGTACTCATAAGTCAATAGTTTAAAATGAAAACATCTGATCAAGGTAATACACCTGTTAAAGGAGCATAAAATTCCAAACCCAGTGGTAAAATATAAAGATTATGAAGCCTCTTAAAGGAGCCATCAAAGTAAACTATTACACAGATACATCTGCTTCATACCAGCACTTGTTCCATCAGTGCCAGTCACGATAAACGAGCATTAGGACAAACATTTCATAGAGCATCTGCAGAAAATAGTTTTTTTCCAAAAGTGAGTAATTCAGCTCAAGAAAAGAAACAAGTAATGATTTAGCCTTGCATGCACTTTCTAATAGAGGATTTCCAAGCAATGCAAACTATTAATGATCTGAGCTTGTCACAAATGTGCGCATTAGCATTTATCAATCATGTTTTACAGACAAAGCAACTCCCATACCCGACAGGCAGGGTGAAGTGACCAGCATGCCTGAGTGTGTTGAGATATGTGCTCAAGCACTGACTAAAGCTCACAGGGAATCAGGACTGTCACTGCTCCTATGATTATTACTATTACACAGTTCAACCACTTGTCCTCTTGTTTCCTACTCCAGTGTCTATGTCTTTTGCAGCTTTGCTGGAAGAGCAAACAAAGCTCCTCACTAGCATGGGCATTCCTGCATTTTCACAGTGTGTCATTCTCCCAACCGCTCAAACAATACAAATCCTATATGGATGCTCTCTGCCAACATACTTACTTGTGCATGTGCTGTGGGTAGAGCCAAGGGGATTTTTGTTTCTCTTTTGCTTGCCTCTTTTTTTTTTTTTCCTTTCTTTTTGTTTTTAATTTAAGCAAAGTGTGCTCAGGGACCCATCTAAGGGATTTTTTACCCCTTTCCAAAAGCTTATGGGCCTTCTGAGTCTCAGTTGTAATTAGTCTCAACCATGTTTTGTAGTGCTTGTGATCACACTTGGGTTTGGCCAAATGGTTGCTACCTGGTGTTCCTGCTCCAGACTTTCTCCACCTTTCTCCATTTTTTCTTCCTGAGGTTTTGAAGACATGAGAGGAAGAGAAATACAGTTTCATACAGAGAGCCAGGGGAGCAGCACGATTTCTTCTTCACACAATACCTTTGTTGGCCTTCCTCCTGGCTCCCAACCAAATCAGCGGCCAAACCTCCTCTGGCTTCAGAGCCCCAGGACAGGCTTTCACAATGCTGAAATCACACACTGATTTCATAATCCCCCATCTTCCCTCTGTGCAAAAGAAAGCTGATAAATTTATACCAACTGGCTCCTTGCTCAAAAAGGGACACAGCGAGTGTCTCCTGCCCAGCAGCGCGTGGGTGCACGTGGGGAGGTCACTGTGAACCCCATCCCACCAGTGTTTCCCTTTTTACTCCAGAAGCTGCTGGTGTAATGTTACCCTGTGTGTTACCACATAAGTAATGCCACTCATGTGACCAGCATTTCCAGGAGTGGAATTTAAGTTCTTCACACCTCTGACGTTACTTCATGAGGGGGAGACACCATGGCCCCAGTCCCCACCAGAAGCCCAAGCTTTTTCATCCTGGATCCTCACAACACATCTGCAAAGTGGCTGAACAGTCAGGGCCACTGTCATGCTTTATATAACACCGCATTTTTTGCATTGTTTTTTAAATGGCTTGTGCAGGTGTCAGCCTGTTTAAAGGGTACAGTCTGTGTGCACACCTCGCTTTTCCCTGAGTGCATGAATTGTTACCTCTCGGAACGTATTGCCTTGGTGCTGCTGACATTTATGTAGAACAGTGAGGTCTATTTTGCCAGCTATGACTTCAGTGTCATTCTCAATACCTTTAAAGATCAACCATAACAAAACAAAAAGGCTTCTGAATTTTATTGGCACGTGCTGACAGAGGAAATATGAAATACAGGTACCTGTCATAACTGATCCTTCATATTCTGAAACAAAAACGGAGAAAAAAAACAAAATTAAAAATAAAAAAAAAGAGCAACCATAGAGAACTGCTCTGAACTGTAAGGCCACTTTGAAACAGAGGAATGACTCAAAAATAGCCTTGTCTGAAATAGAGCAGCCAAGGTAAGCATGGCGAGGGAGCGCTCCCAGGCAGGGCAGGTGCCTGCTACAGGCATCACTCACAGCGTGAGACCTGCTCTGGAAAGAAGGGGTTAATATTAGCCGCGTGTTATACTCAGCGATGCCTTAAATAATCATCACATGGCTCCTGTAATCTGTTCCATGCTGTCAGCACTGGGTTAGTCATAATAATATCAGATAAGAGCTGTTCAAAGTGACATACTAACCAACATGAGAGCCACATGACTTTCTGGCTACATGGCTGCCCTTCACCTGAACTTTGGCTTAGATAGTTTTATACCAGCACAAGGTGTGCTGGCATCAGAGCCCCTTCCCTGCAGGGGCAGAGGGAAACCACCTGCCCCCCCAAGCACTCCCCAAGCACCCCCCAAGCATCCCCTGCAGAGGGGATGCTCTCCTGCTGGAACACCCTCTGGACATCCCCCTTCATTTTTTTTAAGCTGGCTGCGGGGTAAGAGAAGCACTTCTGGCACGGGGCATGCAGGGTGACTTTTCCTTTTTTTAACAGTACTTCCTGCCTCTCCCCTGCCTCCTTTGTTACAGGCAGCCAATCAGGGATGCAGAGAGGCACAGCAGCAGGAGGCACCCTAGCTGGGGAGTAAGAAGGAGGCAAGAGCAGGGGAGAGGAACATGGAAGGGTGCAAATGCCACAAGGAAAAGCAGCAAGGCTGTGAGGATCTGCAGCAGGGAGGGCAAAAGTGGGCAAATTGCAGCAGTCAAAAGAGGGAAAGGAAATATTAGAAACAGAGAAATTGGTGTGAGAAATTGAGTTTAAAAAATCCAACAGAACTAGTTGTTGTATGCCTTGAAAGACACACACACAAAAAAGGAAAAAAATTAAAAAATAAAAAAAAAATGCAAGAGCTCCAGCACTCAAAAGGTGCCCACGGCCAGCCCCAGAGACAGGGACCAACTTCCTCTGTACCTTATGAACCAGCTTCTATTCATCACTTAGCTGCCACGTCAGCCCAGGGGGGAGTTAATGTGATCTCTCCAAATGGCTGTCTGCTGTTTTCTTTTTTAGGCAAGAGAGCTGCCTTTTTTTGTTTGTGGGTGTAAAGTTTCCTGCACAATCATGCCTTGGTATTCCAGGAAGCTAAATAAGTACAAATAATTAATAACAACAAATCCAATCCAGCAGCAGGCTATAAACTGGTGCTGAGCAAACCAGGGAGATAGTACAAATACCCTGTTTATAGATGAGATGAAGGGAAATCCATTGCAGTGTTACAAGAGATGTGAAGACATCTTTCTTGACAAGTATCATGTTATCCTGCCAGAGCTCCAGTGGCACAAGACTGCTCATGTCCTACGGCTCCACTCTCAGGCTCTGCTAGGGTGATCTCAGTAAACAGCAGAGCTCCAGCAGCTGCCAGCCTGGCCACACGGTGTGGAGCAGCTCTCTGAAGAAGGCAAGGGGGACAGCTGCACCACCAAGAAATGAGAAGAGCTGAGCAGAGGATCAGCTTGGGGAAAGGGCAAGGGAAGGAAAAGGAAGTGCAGAAAGAACTGCTGTGTGACGGAATTCAAGAAAGAAAAGGTAAAATGACTGAAAAAAAAAATGGGGAAAGAAAAAAAGATAGGGAAGCACAGCATTAGAGAGAGGTTAAAAGAAAATGGAAAAACCGTGCCAAAATGTATTTTGCTTTATTTTCCTGAATTATCTTTCCCTTATAAATTGCATCACACTCCATCTGTATGCCCTAAGCGAGCAAGTTTTGCCCACTGAGGAGGAGATCTGGATTTTGAATCTTACTGCCAAGTGTCCAATAAGTATTCATCTCTGTAACATTAAACTGCTGTGGGCACCTAACACACTCCCATATACGACCCCTCTAAGCCAAAAAAGGATGGTGTCAAACAAGTTTGGTGAAGCTAGGGCATTCCAAACAGAAGAGAGAAAAAGGAAGGTGTTTGGTATCCATCTGCCAACAGTCAGCTCAGGCCAGCTGCAGAGGCTGCTCATAACAGATCTTGTCCTGAAGACAAGGGGTGGCTGGATTAGGCCCTGCCTTGCCAAGAATGCTGAAGGTGTCTTGCTGAATGAGAGGCTGATCAGAAGAGACAAAAACTGCATAACAGAAAGACATTCCTTCCCTGGCAGTTGCAAGTCTCTTGAGTATTACATAAATACCTGCTCTCCTGGGTACAGCAGTTAAGGAGAAGGGGCACTCACATTAAGACTTACATTCAGAGGCTGGGTTGCATACAGTCAGTGGACATAAACTGGCACCTCTTGGCTCAGTTGAATCACTTTATGGACATACCCGTCTCGTTCTCTTCACTGCACAGGGAACCAAAACCAACTGTGTTCTTAAGTCCTTAAATTAAATGGAACAAATCTAGGGCCATAAATTTGTTTCCTAAGATTAGGAGGCGTCAGTTCCTGCATTTTTTTTGGGAACAATCTCCACTAGGATACAATCTGGATACCGTGGGGAGTCTTGCTGGTGTCATCTCTGAAGCCAGCACTCTTTTTTTTCCTACCTAACTGAAACCCTTGTGTGTTTTCTCTTCTGCTAATGCAGGTCAAAACACTGTTACACAACAGTGAAATTGCTGGAAACAGCTCCCTGCTTTTTTAAGACCTCTAACCCTAGGCAGGGTGCTAGGATGCACTCATATCTCCCTCCATGAGAGATAGAAGGTATATTTGCCCACTTCTCTTACTGAGCTATGCAGAATTTTGTTCCAAACGATGCCATTTATTATTCATTATTATTTAATGGGACCAAAGAATGCAATATGTGTAACCAAGAAATGTGCCAAGTAATGTTCTTCCTTTTAATGGCTAGATCAAAAGGAAGTTTATGAGGCTGGTGCTGTCTAAGACAGTAGCTGTATTTGCCCCTAGTCCTCTGCAGCACACCTTACTCAACCACATGTTTTAAAATCTTTAAAATCAGGGACCAAAAGGTGTGCTAGAACCTTAAATTCACTTACCTTTATGAGCTTTTTTCTCTTTTCAAATAAATGCTTTTGGAAGACATTTCTCTAAGCCAACTTGCAGTTGAGTGCTTAACATAGCATCTTGAGTACTGAAAAGTCCTTGGAGAACACTCTTCCTACTCTCACTCTAAATGCATGCAGTGGGTGATGGAAAGGCTCTTAGACATGCCAGAAAAGGGATGGTTTTATGATTTTTCTCTTTTCTCCTTGAGTTACCAGCTGCTTTGTCAACAACCAGATATCCCCCCACTCCCCTCCCTGCCTTGCCCCAGTAAGATTTGTAAATGTCTCTAGAAAAGTTGTAAAACTAGCTCTAGCAGGATATGCATTCACGCTAATGCTGAAGACTCTCAACTGTGATAATTTAGCAGATCATTAATCCCACTCTCTAAAGAAGGCTGTAAAGCAGAACTAAATATGCAAATCCTCTTGTGCTTTAAACTTGCATCTGTCTGTCCGTCCATCCAACTATCTATCTATTGTAGTGGAATTCTCCTAAGATCACGCTGTATTCTAATCCATTAATGTAGCTCAACTGGAGCATACAAGATTAAATAATAATTTTTAAAAAAAGGATATAAAAATAACATAGAGGCCTCTGTACAGTGGGCAATCTCTCAGACTTTATGAACTCCACTGCACGTGAGGAAAGGGGGTGCACCCAGCACTGGGGGTGAGTAAATTAGCCTTTATCACCATCCACTGACACTCAAGCACCTATTACTGTAAGGCACAAGTGCAAATGAGGTGGGTGGCCTCTTTCTAGTCCACTTCACTGCACTGTAACACAATCTGGCATGACCTCCAATTCCTATTCAGGACAGTGAACACTGTGGTATCAGGGGGTTTGGGTATTCTGGCATGACTGCAGGTGGTATGCTTGCGCAGTAACTACCTGCACAGTGCCTGAGGCTAGACATTTTGCTCACATGAGCAATAAACCCTCAATCAAATGCAACTAAGTGTATAATTTACTATTTGCAGCTATTCTAGCATGGAAGTATTCCTGCTTTAACTTAGATTCTTTTAGGTTTTTGATCTGGCTTTAAATCAGAATCCTAAATGAACATTTAAAAATGTAATGATCTTTGCTCCTTAAAAATTGCAGTATCAACGTCTATGGGGCACCTTCACAGTGAGCACTGCAGTGGCTTTTAAGATGCAGCACAAATAAGACTGCTAACAAATGCAAAGCAACATTGCGAGTGAGAACTCAACAAGCAGTCCGGGACCCTACCATAGGTATGCAATGTCCAGGTGGTGAGAATGTCCCCCATCTCCTGAGCAGGTCTGCAGAGCAAAATACAGAGCAAAGAATGTGCAGAGCTCACAGAAACCTAACCCAGTGGAAAATACCAGATCCTGCTTGAACCACAGGAGCTCTGGAAGGCAAGAGATGCCTTATTTGTGTTCAGGGGAAAAAGGGGCACTGTGCAGATGGGGAAGACCCAGCTTCAGCACTTTGTGTCAGAGAATAACAGATTTATTCTTGGTTGGAAAGCCCTGTGGGGAGTTGCAGCAATCTTAAGGCTGGAACTAACACTATCTCTCCAACAGCCACAGGACTCCACTCCTGTCTGGAAGTGCAGCTGATGCTCCCATATGGGATTTAGCTGCTGGCAGAGAAACTATCTGATTTGCTACAGAAATCTCCACTCGCCTCTCTCAGCCACTTCAGTGTACTGTGAGGAGAGCTACTCATCTAGGGAGACCTAATGGACTGTGTCTGCCTCTTACACCTTTATAACCCTCCTAACTCCCTCACTGAAAAGCTCATGTTTAGAATATTACTCTGAGAGGTTTTTGGTCTAAGGAAGAGCTTACAGAAGGTCCACTTCTGGCTCCCCACTGCTCCAGCAGAATATGGCTAGGTGCTATATGGAGTTTGCCACTGGACTTGGTCCACTGGGATCCAACAGAATTATGGTTGACAACTGTGAACCCTGGTGTCTTGAACACAGAAGAAATTATCTACACATGCCATGGGGCATTTGTGTGCATGTGTGGACACATGAGAACTTTTGTATTTTCTTATACATACAGTAAACCTGCAAGAAATAAGAAACCAAGAAATACAAGCTGAAATATCATCTAGACTTTTTTCTTTCCCTCCAGCCTGCTACAGACAATTTCCTCTTCCCACTGTTCGTGCCAAGATCCCTTGGGTTCAGCTCAGCTATTTGAGCTAGACCAGGAGCATTATTTGCTGTGCCCACTGGAAGGTCCAGTGACCACTAGGAAATGGAAGCATTGCAACACCTGAATCATTTCATGTCAGACATACAGGACAACATATGCAATTACTTTAGAGTGGCTTATAAACGTAAACAAACAAATGTAGAAGGCTATTGTTTTTGCTACTGAAACCACAGATTAAAGTAGTGCACGAATATGGGCCTTTGGCAGAAAAAATGTGTATATAAATGTGTATATATATAATCTAAAAATATACAAGATACAGCTATACACAAGTAAGAATAGTAGAAGCAAGCACTATAATTAGTTTTAAAATTAATTTCAATATAGAATGACAATAATGCTAAACCAGCTCCTTAACCTCTGCTCCAAACAATGTGGCTGTTGTCTTCTGGTAATCCCATGGCTCAGGATGGGAAGCATTGGGCTTTGTCAGTCAGCACTGATGTATGAACTCACATGGACTTTTGTATCTTTACACCTTGTATCTACGTACACACAAAGAAAATAATAGAATTTGTTTAGTAGTACTTTGTACAGGGGAGAGATTGGTAATGGAGAGGGAGATAGAGAGGCAGAAGGAAGGAAGGAAGGAAGGAAGGAAGGAAGGAAGCAAGGAAGGAAGGAAG
>VXBI01012992.1:1257754-1286154 GCA_013397375.1 Toxostoma redivivum
TCATGCATGAGGTATTCAGAAGAACAAGAGTTTACTAACCAGACACCATTATAACCACAATAAATTATAGCATTTTTTTTCCTGCAATAGTTTAACATGATTTTAATTATATATGAAGTAAAATTTGAATAATTAGCTTTATATAAAGCTGCCATTTACTTCAGTAAGTGTTTAGCTCTTTTCCTCAGAAAATGAATCACATTCATTCAAATTTCAGACTCACAACAATGAGCTGCTCAAGAATACAATGCAACCTATTCTGAAAGCATCTTCTCATTTCTGAAGACAAGGAGTTTACAAAGGGGACAGTAAAAGTATGCAAGCAGTCTTACTCTGTCTGCTATCTAAAGGATCATCCCCAAATCCATGTATCTGGTGTTTGTGTCACAAGCATTATATTGAGGGGGCATTTCATAGATTACTACAACATACTGCAGAATGCTGCATGCAGTATGGCTGAAAGCAGAGCAGAAGAGCCAATAATTCTGTTCTTATAACACCAGCATAAAATGTGCCCCTGCAAAGGGAAAGATTAGCATTAATTGCCTGTTGTCAAATTCATCATTTCCCACAATTTATTAGAAGTTTTGTGCATTGCAGCACCACCAGAACAAGTTTGTGAGTACTGCAATACACCAATCTTTATTCTCCCTTTGGAAAATTAATGCAGATATTTTGCCTTATGATAATTTCTAATTAATAAGAGGTTTAGGAAAAAGTCCCACTCACTTGGAACTCCAGTGCTACTATCATTCATTTGAAATTCAACTCTTAAGTAAAAAAAAAAATATGCAGCTCTCTTTACCACATCCCACTTATTGCAAGAATACTTAATATTAGTAAATTGGTCCCTTTGGGAATCTAAATGTAGGCACATATAATAATACAAGCTGAAAACCATAATTCTATCATAATCACTTCTCATTCTGCGTTGTTGGTTTTAGGTTTGGGGGGGCAGGTTTTTTGGAGGGGAGGAGTTGTTAATTTAAAAAGAAGACCTCTGCACTGAGGATGCACAGTAAGATTTGCCTATTTACATAAACAGTTTAAGTTTGAAGTGCAAGCTTATTCATGCACAAATAACCCTTTCACATATGAAATTCTTACATGTAAAGCTAGAGAGTTAAAAAAAACTTCTGCACTACAGATTCAATTCAGGTAGTCTGTACAATTTTCTGCATAAAAGACCTTTAGGTCAGCCTGAAAACCACTTGTGAATGGTTTAAAATATAGGAAAAATAATATAAGCCTGTAGATAAAAGCCTGGGGCTGTATTTTCAAAATGTGTTTAGTGTAGGTGACTCATGTGCACAGTATGTTCTCACATCTTCCAGGTTTTTGAACAGTGACAAGAACAGGCAATTTTAACTCACTCTGAGTCTGCAACTTAAATAAGTGAAAAAAATTGTGAGGTGGACTCCACAGTCAGCTAAAGCTTCCCATGTAGTGCACTCCAGTGAGCAGGAAAGAAGGGAATGTGCAGGGGAACAACAACCGTGAAGGAAGAGGCTTAACCTGATTTCCTAGTTTGTATTTGCAGCCCTGCTGACGCATGCTGCTGGCAGGAGACATGCCGAGGTGTCGCTGCAGGATCTCATCCCTGGCCATTGCTCCTGCACTGGGAGCATCTCCAGCCTGGCCATCAACGGGGGCTGCAAGCCACCACTGAAGAGAGAGGGCAGCGGCAACATCTGGCCTGATGTGCTCCTCGGAGGCACTCGGCACTCACATTCTAAAATAGGCAGGCTTTCCACAAGAGAAAAGGAGGTGAGGAGAGACTATTGTCTTTCTTTAAAAGGATAGCACATTAGTGATGATGTTTTTTTTGTTAGATCCTGGTTTGTCTAGTTGGGGAATTTATGGACTTTTAAAAATAGATTTCGCCAAACAATTGTGTGGGCAACTGCTGACTTGCAGTCTGCAAGATATCTTTCCGTCAGCCTCAGGAAGATTAAAGCAGGTTCTATTTTCATCACAAGGGAGCTAAGGATGTAGGCACAAAGGAGAAATTCGCTTTTTGTCCACATCAAGCTGAGCCTCTTGCCAGACGATGCAGCATTCACTGCAACAATTGCCAACATAATGTGTTGCCTTCTATAGCTCCTTCAGGTTGAAGAATAGCCTTGTTCTGCTACATGTAGAGAGCAGGAGAAATTCCCAGTCCCTGGGTCTGTAGTTTAACATCAGGACAATTTCTTTCCTAATTTTGCATGCCAAAAAGCTGACAGAAAAGTAACACTGGCATACAAAGGAGTAACATCTCCCTGCATCACATGTGTGTGAGAAAGAAAATAGAGATGAAAATAAAACATCCTCTGAAAGATCACAGCGTTATGTATTCTTGTATCTTCATTTAAGTCCTGATTCTAATCTCAGCAGTATGATGCTCAGAGAGAGCAAGTCATAACCTGATATCTACCCCTCTTAGATGGAAGAAAGGGAAAGGAGCCCTGCCAGCATATCTGTACAAGACAAACCTTGCACTAAATAGGGCAACAGGGATTCAGGAATGAAAATGATCTTTTCAGTCATCAGATCCAGGCCCCTGGTGTCACAGACTACAATGTGATGCATTCCCTCTTGGAAACCAATCGCCAGCTTCCATAAGAAAATCCCCTGCTACCATCAGCAGCAGGCTCTTCCAGAACGTCACTGTTCATGGTCTGAACTTTCTCCAAATTTCAACCTGCCTTCACTCATGGCTAGTTTATACCCTTTTATTCTTGTGGCAACATTGTTTTGTAGCTTGAACAGTCCTTTCCCTCCGTGGTGTTTATCCTTCTGAAGTATTTATGGTAAGCAATCAGATCCTCTCTCTGCCTTTGTTTTGCTAGGCTATCTGAGCCAAGCTCTTTAAGTCTCCTCTCACAAGACAGGCTCTCCATTCCTCTGATCTTCTTAGTACCCATTCTAAACTGAATTTATCATTTGTGCACACAAACGACCCGAATTGTACAGGGTATTTTTGATGGGGTCACACCACTAAATATGCTGTGGGAATAGCATAAGCAGAAGACATATGGGACCAGATCTCTGGGATGTTCCTGTTATTCTTGAATACATAGACTCAAATGTATTTGGCATTTACTGCCTCAAAATGAACACATAAATATATTAGAATGCAAGTATTTTGACAAACAAAGACAGGAAGTTTTTCCTTTGCATAGCAAGGAAAAAACCCATCATTTTACCCTGAACCTAAATGAAATTTCAGAGAAAAAAGTTTACTGTGCAATCTACTAAACTTAAACCACAGCTGTGCTCCCATGAAATATCATCCCCCTGTTTATAACAAAGTAAGGGCTCTGTGCCACAGTTCCTATTTCAAGCCCTGATATATTTTGCATGAAGTGCAAAATATAAAAGCAAATTTGGGGAGAAGACCAGCATCTCTGTGCTTTTTCAGTTTGATCTGACTGTTCTGCTGCTGCAAGAGACGCAAACACAGAAACAAAAAGCAGAGCAGCTCACCAACTTCCTGATGAGGCAACTGAATCTTCCTCACTTTCAAGTACTTGAGAAACAGGTAAATTTAAGAGCCTATTACTAAGGGCCCCAAGCACAAAACTAAAGTAAACCAAACCAGGCAGTACCATACAGGTAGGAATTGTATCAAGGTATGCCAGAAGTCAGCAGGATTTCAGCAACATCCCACATACGGCTGCAAACACCCATGCCAGTTAATTAGCCGTGGCATTAAATGAGAAAACGGACACTGAGCAGGACATTGGGGTTAACCTTACCCTATGTGATCTGTGCCATATGATCTTTTATTCCATCTGTTATCAACATACTTCAAGAGATTAATCCAATACCCATAATTTTGAATGAGCAGATACCATTTTGTTACTCCATATCATACTTCACAAGTCCCAAATATTCAGTGTCTGACTGACAGCTGGAAGAGGTGCCACAAGGTTAAATGACAGCCTATCAATTTTTCAAGGGCAAGAAACCCTTTATGAGACACTCAGAGGTTTTTCGTTCTAGCATTTTTCCATTGTTTGCCTAACCTAAACCTCAAGCACACACCAGTTTAAGGACATGCTGCTGTAACAGAAACCATCAGTCAACAATGAAAAAAAAATCTCAGAAAGATGTACCATATGCCCATCCTGAAAACACACATCAATTATGGTAGTCATACGAGATCTCATGGGCTCTGTTTCTATGGCAGAGCCATGGCCGTTAGTTACACCAAGCCCAGTGTTGGCACCCACTCCTGAACTCAAGCACAACTCTCCCAGCAGTTCTAGAGGGGACTTCCATGGGCACCACTCACCACAAAGGCACATTGCTGCTCTAAGCCTGATAAAAAGCTTTACACCACACCAAGGACAGCCCGAGGAAACTGATAGCTTTACCAGCCATGACAGTGCAAGGGGAAGATGAAGCTATGACAACCCCTGTGCTCAAGGAGCTGCTCTACTGGACTGTGAGCGAGGGGATCCAGACAGAAACACACAGCCAGGCACAAGCAGTGCTGTGTGTTTTCTTTATAGGAGGAGACAAGTGATTTCCTGGCATATGTGCAAGTGCCTTGGAAAGTACCAGCAGGAACGTATGAACATTGCCTGGTATCTGGCAATCCTGTGAGCGTGGGGACCCCCGCTGGAAGGAAAGCTGGATGGTGCCCCTTGTCCACCCAAGTGAGAGTCACTTCTGGCATGCATGCTGGGCACTGCTTCCTGCTTCGTCCTGCCTGGCACCCACTGTATAGGACAGGAGCTGGACAAACACCAACAGCAGCTTTTTATCAGCCACTGCAAACAGGGCCAGTTAGTACCAGCAAGTCATTAATCTGGTGTTATGTTGTAGGTCAAAATGCCCTTCTGTTTAGATCTTATTGTCAAAGTCTTGTGCTTCTTCAGCATCATGATTTAGTGTTTGGAGCGATGTAACTTCATGTCACTGTCACTTTTGCTGCATGTTCTGCTCTTTGCCTCTGAGACATTTTGACACATTGATATACAAACCAGAGATACAAAGATGGTTGTAAATATTGCGCTAGGATCCATTCCTAAAAAGTTGAAGAGAATCTAACAACTAATTTCACAAGCACAAGGAAGAGATTGATGTGAGAAATTCATAAAGAAAAAATATTGCATTAATAAATTAAGAGCTGCAACCTGTCTAAAGTTCAGCTGTATGGACTGCTAGAACAGCTGAATGATTGCTATAATTACTGTAGATACCAGTGCCACTTTGCATATGGCCTCTTGTGCATGCATTGTCTTTCCTATCTCTGCAGCAGCATTACAGCTTCAAATGCAACTGTTGCTGAAGTTAAGCCGGAGTGCCTGGAAGGCAAGTGCTGTATTTTATACCACTATGCTTCTGGTGCTTAATTGGGTCCTAAACTAAATATGCTGAATATATACTTAATTAAATGTGCTAAAGAAATATTCTAGGTGCATTTAGAAAAGACTTGTTTGGTCAACTAAGATGTTTTGCAACTGTAATTGCATTATTGTTATTGGCATTTCTAAATCACTCTCTGCATTTCCTTTGGAATAAATGTCTTAGTAGCTCAACAGTATAATGTACTGCTATGCTACAAAACTGGAGGAACACATTATATATTCATGTACACATGGCTTTAACCACTTACAGTATAACAATGAAGTAAGGATTATTATGCAGTAAGTTTGCTGAACCATCATCCTTTTAAACCATAAATATACTTGGCATATACCACAACATCCACCCAGTAAGAAATTGGGTAAACAGAACTCACTTATTTTTTGAAATTGAATGGACAGTTAAAACTGAATTACTGGGAAAATAATAGCATTTCAAAAATATAAAGTATAGTTCACAAACTATTGTATAACACAGCCTATTTCTCTTGCAGTACAGGCAAGAGAGAGTTAGCATCATGCATGTTTCTGACACCTATACGTTGATTCAAAATCAGGTTTTGATAGTGGTCTAAAATAGCTAAAATTATAAAAATATATAGTCCCTTTATATTCAATTTTCTGAAACATCATCAGCACTGCAGCAGAGCAAGGGAAATCCAAATCTATTTTATCAGCTTCTGAATGCAACATATGTTATCTCTGTGATAATATCTTCTGTCAAACTGAATCCAGGATGTTTACTTTCTCAAAAACCACAATCAAAAACAAAACCAAGGAACACAGGACATTAGAACAGAAAAGGGATGGCCTTTAGAACAAACTGACTATACTGAATGTGGATGGGGGGGAAAAAAGAAGCAGATTTAAATTTGGCACTTTAACAGCTTTGTAATGTACAGGGATTCTTCATTTTCTGTGTATTGCAGTTTTGGTAATAGGCAAATCCCAGGCATATGCTTGCATAACACAAAACATATTTGGTTTTAGCATTAATAATTTCTTTAATTACTTTTTAATCACTTGTGTCACATTTGAAATTTTCTCTTACATCACTCACATTTTATACTTTTTAATCTCTTGAGAACCTTCTCTTCAATATTTTGGGGTGTTTCACATGGCATGAAATACTAATAGCTACAATATAAATTAATTGACAAGGTTCAAGTTCAGAAGGCATGGGAAGCAATCCTGCTGGATGTGGAAGCTGGATATGTCTGGATGTGTCTCTTGACAACAGATCTGATTTTGTATGGTGTCTGAGGGAGGGGGACAGGCCATGCCCCAGCCTAGCAAAGCTTTTAAGCACACACTTAACTTTAAGCATACGATTACTTTAAATTACTTCAATAGGATTATTCACATACTTAAATTAAATGCTCTTCTGGATTTCAGACCTTATGCATGGCACACATTCTGTCTGCAGAGGCTCCCAAAATGCAGAAGGTAGGTGGGAGAGGAGGATGACGCACCTGTAGGTATTTTCAAGACCTCACACAGCACCCAGGTGAGACAAGGCAAAGATGTCTCTTAACATCAATTGGAAGCTGCAGCTGCTTTCCATTGCCATGATGGGTCCCTCCAGGGTGTTTTTCTTAAAGCCTATTAAAAATGTACTCATAGAAAGCCATCCTTTTGTAGAAATGGAGTTATTGATCAGAAATCTCTCTTTTCAACTCACATTTTAACCAGACAAAACCCATTCTTCTTATGAAGCTGCTCACTTCATTGTTTGATACTGGATGCTTTTCAATAATTTTGGGATGGGGAGGTGGTACTTTGCCAAGAAATGACAAAAAAAAAAAAAAGCCCATCTGCTGTTAAGAGGAAAACCTTGCATGTGTTCTGATTTTCAGGATTTAGGAGTATTAAAAAACGAAAAATAACTTTTTTTCTTTTGCTTAAGACAAAATATCAACTCTATACTATTTCATGGCCAGCTTTTGATTCCTGATTGTCCACAGCAGTTCTGTTACACACTTGCAGATCCTGGCAGACCAAAACGTGGATGGAGCTGGGAATGGGAGCTACTCTTTAAAGAGACAGCACAACTGCACCTAGGCTGTTTGGGGATTTACATGGCAACCCCTGTAATTGTATTAATGGGAATTTAAGGTGTAAAGAGATACCAGCAATCCAAAGGGAGGGGAAAAAATCTTTGATGCTTCTTCAGCATCAGGATCAACATAGAAGAACAGCATGTACATGGTAGCTTTCACAGATAGAATGAAATATAAAGCTCTTTTATCTTCATATACCTAATTTCTCCCAGTGAGAGCTATCATGTTGAAGATGGTTCTAAAAAACAAAGACATGTAGCCATTGCTGCTCAAGGTGGTTTAAAATCATGCCTTATTTGTCTGTGTCAATTTTTTAAAGTAGAGAGTATGAAGGCATTTGTTAATTTTGTACTACTGAAGATCCCAGAAACTTGCAAGGATCCGTAAGCTCCTTCAGTCTTTACAGAATGTGCCAAAAGACCATGTTGTATTCCCAACACTGAGACAGAATCATAGAGTTTTGCTGCAGTCTTGATACTTTCACTATGTGTCACTGTGCATCAGCATTAGCTGAAGAACCAAGAGCAAGGCTAACGGCAGAGATCAGTGATTTTTTTTCTGAAACACCACATCTCTTTTCCATATATTAGGCAAAGGTTATGCTCCTTTTTCTAGTAATTATAAAACAAGAATGTTAATACTACAAAGGTTCAGCATAAATCAAATTCAAACTGCTAAATTTATTAGGCAGTGCTTGTAATAAATTATATGAAATGGGTAACAAATCCAAGGCTAAGATTTTTTGCTGATACTTTCTAATTGTATCGAAAACACTAGATAACATTTATGTTTCTGTTAAGAACTGCTAATTTTTTTGGAACTTACAACCCTTGGAAATACATTTCCTTATCTGCAGTGAATACTAAACAAAACTGATTTATACAACTAGAATTGTGTTTAAAATGAATAAAAATTACTTATGATGGCATGAAAATGTCAAACTAAATTATATTTAGAATTTTTAAATGTGCAGGGGACCTATTTTAAAGGCTATCTTAGATTAAAAGTTGTTACTACTGTTCTTGTAATTCTTATTACTATTAGTATTAGTAGCATCATCATAATAATATACAAAGGAGGACTGGGAAAAAAAAAAACACAAACAAACCCAGAAATCCTTGAAGTTGCCTTGTTTAGGGTCTGAACCAATGCCTACTAAAGAGGTCTCAGTAAATATTTCAGATACACTACAAGAATGAATCAAAAGATCATGATGATTTATTTTCAATTCTATAATGATATTTTAAAGATATATTTCTATTATACAAATATATATATATGTATATATATGCATTTCTAGTTTGGCATTAAAGCTTGAATGCAGCAGTTCACAGAAAATTCCTTTAATTAACAGATAGTCCAGTATGCTGGCTAGGCTTTCCCTTCTGAAGCAGATGGGAAAGCAGTCCTTTATAAGAAAGAAAGAAAGAAAAAAAAGGAGAGAGGAGGGAGAAAATTTTTCTATCTGATGTAATGTTTTATTGCAATAATTTCACTCATATGCGGATATTTTAAAATATATTTTAAAATATAGGGGATATTTCTGCTAAAATGCAAACGTCTAGGCATTTTTATCTTGATGCACAGGAGTTGTGCAGAAATCTCAGGAGCTCTAATGAGAAGATACCTAACCAGTTAGTTACAGGGATGTGTCCAAAACCCAAAACTNAAACCCAGAAATCCTTGAAGTTGCCTTGTTTAGGGTCTGAACCAATGCCTACTAAAGAGGTCTCAGTAAATATTTCAGATACACTACAAGAATGAATCAAAAGATCATGATGATTTATTTTCAATTCTATAATGATATTTTAAAGATATATTTCTATTATACAAATATATATATATGTATATATATGCATTTCTAGTTTGGCATTAAAGCTTGAATGCAGCAGTTCACAGAAAATTCCTTTAATTAACAGATAGTCCAGTATGCTGGCTAGGCTTTCCCTTCTGAAGCAGATGGGAAAGCAGTCCTTTATAAGAAAGAAAGAAAGAAAAAAAAGGAGAGAGGAGGGAGAAAATTTTTCTATCTGATGTAATGTTTTACTGCAATAATTTCACTCATATGCGGATATTTTAAAATATATTTTAAAATATAGGGGATATTTCTGCTAAAATGCAAACGTCTAGGCATTTTTATCTTGATGCACAGGAGTTGTGCAGAAATCTCAGGAGCTCTAATGAGAAGATACCTAACCAGTTAGTTACAGGGATGTGTCCAAAACCCAAAACTGCTGTAGCTTGTGTCCCAATATTGGCAGTTTTCTGTTGGCCAGACTGACAGGAAGAAAATACACATTATGATGAAGTCTTCCTTCTCTGTCTGATCAGAGGAGAAAGGTAAATAATCATGGTGATTGAAGGGGAGGTATCACACACCATGTGGTCACACAGAAAGAACTCTGCAGAGAATGAGAAGCTCCTCTTTTTGACAATGAACTAGGCAGGCAAGTGAGGGGACACCTGGTCATTTAAAATGCAGCAGGATTGGAATGTCAGGCCCATTCTCCAAATTGCTGCTGCAGTTTGGAGCCAGAAGTAAAATGTGTTTCCCTTATGCATTTCAGCTGTTGTGCTGTATCAGAAGGCACTCTGGGCTGGAAAATGGAAGCAAAGCATTGCACTGGATTGTCTTCCCACAGTTCCTACCAGCTTTCACACTGCAAAAACCCATCTGACAAATTCTGCCATTAGTGCATTACCTTCAAATTAGGACTAATAAAGTCCTGTCCCAGCTTGATATAAAACAACACATACCTTTTTGTAATTGCATAAAGTATAGTGATAATTCCAGCAATTGCATGGGCAGATGACAGACTTGTGGGTATGGTAGGTACATCCAACCTGTAAAGCCCAGCTTGTACTGGTAATGAAGAAAAGCTTGCAGTTTTTATTTGTCTGCCCCAGCTCACATCAGCAGTATGCATCACTTCTACAAGTCACTTCCTACCTTTTTTTTTTAACAATTCTTTCAACTCCTCTGAAAGCTGATTACATGAACGGTGCCTGACAGAGGCCACTACACAATGTTCTCATTACTCCTTATCCTCCCAGTCACAGCATGACATTTTGGTGGCTTTGCCATCTTCCACCCAGTGCTTGATGTGTCTGGGCTGCTCCCATCTCCTGCAGCACCTCTCACCTGGCCCTGTGGCATCATCCTGGGTACTTACTCTTGGTGCCCCACTCAACCTACACTTCATGTGGCTCTGCCACTTCTCACCAACAGCTGGTCTCACTGAAGATCAGAAAAGTCCCAGTTAAGTCTCTTTCCATACACAGACACTGCTCACACACTTTTTGTAAAGAAAACCTCTTCACTATTCAGCTGCATGTTCTACAAGCAAATATCCAAATGCAATGGCATTCATCAGAGGGAGTTACGGGAAACATTTACACTAATTATGCTTCTCTCTAAATTAGTTACTAGTCTTAGATTATAGTTAAACTACCAGAAGGATTTCTAAAACAATAGATTTTTTTGCTACTTAGTGGTTTTTATCAGACAGATAATGGGAGACAAGAAATAAATAAACTCAGGGAGGTACAATTACATCATCTTACTCTTTCAGCATGATAAAGAAAATGGTATTTACTTCCCTCCCCAGAGTGCTATGAGGCTTATTCCATTAAGGTTTGTCAAGTGCTTGGTTGGAAGGCCTTGTAAGTGCATGGTGTTATTAGTAAATATTAAACAGAAAACCAGATTCTAATTATCAGGATAAACAGGCTGAGTTCTGCTTGGCTAAATGCACTTGGGCAAGGAACCCAAGACCACCAGCGTGCTGTAGTACTGTGCATCCTTATCAGAGCCAAATCCTCTTAGCCTTCAAAGCATCAGGTTTGCTCAAGTTCAAACCAACCAGAACAAAAATTCATCATCTCTATCTCTTCCCCAACACTGAATAAAATTTTTACTCCCACTTGCAGGTATATTATGCATAGTAGACTGATGTAATTTATTTTTCAGGCATCCCCACACCTGCTTATCACCTTGTACACCTGGGACAGAAACACAGCATATAGGTAAAGTACACAGGACTCTGCTCCTTTGAGTAGTGAAGATCTCTGCCCCTCTGAGTACAAGGTTCACAGTCTCATCTGTCACTGGGCTTGTGACTGCTTTGCCCCTTACATCCCAGAACCAAAAGGAAATTTCTGTTTCATGGTCTTTCTGCCTTTTGCCACAACAGAGAGAGAAGAAAATATTACCCTATAAACATTTCACCACAGATAAAAGAGACATATAAAGCATTTGTGTTACACTGCATTAATGAAGCAAAATTAGAGATAAAACTGCCCTTAATATCATGTGTGAGTAAAGGTCTAAAATATTTTTTACATTGGTCACTTATGATTAAAACTAATGTCATCTGGTAGCTTTGAGTAGTGGGTTTTATTTTTACCTTTGCTGTCAAGTCAAGCCTGTGCTGGGCACAGCCATCAGGGGCTTTACATCTTCCTGAGCATGCTATGCAGTCTGATGGCATCTCTTGCATAAAAGGCAAAGACTGACAGGGATTCAAAGGAGACACAATTGCTGCAGTAAAGAAGCTCCTTTCACATCAGGGGAAAAAGGTGGGGATGGATAAAACTCTGGAAAATAACAGTTCTGGTGGGTAGAATAGGAATCCTAGTAAAGATAGAAGGCTCTTCACAAACAGGGTCATCTGGTTTTTGGGGAGCAATAATTTTGCCAGCTTTAAATGATCTTTAAAGGGAGCCAGGCAATCTGTGCCCACAGAACTTTTCCAAAAGAAGAACTTCTCTCTGCACACAATACAGGGCCCCCAGACTGCAGGTGAATTGTATTAGCTAGTTCCTAGCCATGTATTTTGTTTGAAAGGAAAACTGCCTTCACTGTGCTCAGCATTAGCAATCTGACCACTGCAAAGGTAGTTAAGTTTTTTCCTACCAGGAGTAAAATCAGAGATATTTTGAAAATGTAAATTCTGGATTACAGTGGCCTCTCCCTAGTGGACTACTTACTGATAAGCAACATTTGCAAGAGTGATGGTTTGGGCTTTCATACAAAAATTGCCTACTAGAAACAGGACTTGAAACACCAGCAAAAGCACAAACATTAAGTGTGATGGTTTGCAACCTTTCTACCTCTCTTCCCAAAATCCGTAACAACAGGCTGAATTCAAACAAACAACCAAACAAACACACACACACTCTGTGAAAATGTAACATCAGATGCCATCAATAATCTGCACTGAGCGATTCTCAGGATGGAAGACTTTCAGCCACACCCCTTCCCAACTGAGATGGAGAGAGACTGGGAAGCTTGTTTCAGACACACCCCAGTAACCAAGCTGCATGGAGAGCTTGGTTTTAAGAGAGAAATTGCCATGGGTGCCCATTTATTATGTTCTCAATTCATATAGTAGCTATAGATTCACTACAGCCCTTGCAAGCAAGCCCTTGCTCTGCAGCTATGACGTGGTTAGGCACAAGCTGAGGCATCCTGAAATGGTGGCACCATCTCCTGCTTTTCAGAAACCACCTTCCAACACTAGGCAGCCTGAATCGGGAGTATGGACTGAATTGGAACCATGCAATTTTTAATGCGTCTACTTATTGAATTTTTAATCTGCAGATTATTGACTGTATGGACTGTAATGGCTTTGAACAACAGGGTGAGTGTGTATGCCAGACATCTGAAGTAATTCTATGTGAAAAGAGATGGCAAATTGCTGGAGCCTTTAATTACACAATTATTTAATAGTATTAAGGGCGGGCCTGAAAAAACAGAATACTCTCCCCCTGCACATTTATCTACATCTCAATAAAATGAAATGCGATTTGTGTGAGGGGAAGGGAGCAGTGGCTCTGAATATATATACTGGTATGCAATATCTCTGAATGGGTTGGTATGAAAAGATGGACCATAAAGAAGTGATGGTTTCAGTCCATGGGATTTTAACACTTTTTGCTTCTGTCATCCTATAAACCCTCAACATCAAGAAGCCATTAAATGAAAAGTAATTTGTTTTCTAAAAGAATGATACTGTCACTGATCCCCACATCTGTCTGCATATTGCGTGTTTTATAGATCTAGGACCTGCTTACACCACAGAAATGGAGACTCCTAGGTTTTTTTGGGCAGGCTCTTGACAGCACATTCAGCACACAAATCAATTCTCAGCGAAGCAGCAGCAGCCATGGGCTGGCCTCTTCACCACTGCCAGCCTGTGTCATGCCAGGCGCTCCTTCCCTCCCTGGCAGCAGGGTACCGCTCTTCTTTTCTTTCCTCATGATTTTATTTGGAAACAAAAAGAAATAACATCCTGTCATCAAACATCAGTAAGGCATAATTATTACAGCTATGTTTTACCTACCACAGTGAATGTTATTACTATGTGAGGATCACAAACATCAAGCCTCCAGGAATGTCACATGAGAATGTCATAAGTAAGCCTATGTCTAAAATAAACACTCAGAAAAACCCTTCTCAAAATCACTCTGTCTACCTACCTGCAAATGCACGTTACTAAGGGCTGTTCTTTACAAGATTAGAGAAATAACTTGTGGAAGAAGAAGTCTGTTATTTCAGGGGCAAAAACAGCAACTGTGCAGAGCTAATATTTTACCATGACTTCTCTCAGACTAGTGCTGTTGGAAGAAGCCCTGAATACCGGCAGGCTACAGCTCAGCTGAAACACTCTGCAGCTGCTCAGGACGTGCTGCCATCAGGAACAGGTCTGAGGCCTGGCTCTTCTCCCTTTCATGCCACCGACTATGAGCCTGACTCGTATTTCTGCTGCCCTTTGCCAACAGCCACATCTCAGGCAGGGAACTCAAAGCTCCATGATAAAAAGCACCTTTGCTAAAATTTAAATAAATTGTGCCCAGGAAATTAATTTAAAATAGTGTGTGTCAGTGGCTGTTTTAGATAAATACATTTTTATTCACTGCTGACCAGCTCATGCATTTAGGTCTAGCAGTGTTGGAAGAAGACACAGGAATATATACCTCACTGGAAACAGAAATGGCACGCAGCAGGACAGGGCTTGTCAGTGCCGGGATGAGCCAGGGAAGGGAATTTTACAAATTCCTTTCAATGTCAGGTCCTTAACTTTGCAGTGTCAGTTCTGTATGCTGAAGTTTTGTTTCATGCCCTATATATATTCCCCTTTCATAGAGAGAAGGCTGGTGACTGTGCTTACTATTCTTGGAGTGCTGTCGTGAATGGGTGGAATACTAAGAGAACCACATCTGAAAATGTACACTCACAACGTCTTATCAGTATTGGACATACATAATTTTTTCTTGCAAAGTTTTTGCTATGAAATTGGTTGTCACACAAATTCATGTGCTTCTCCTAGCTTTTTTTTTTAAAACCCACTACATTACTATATTTTTTGATGTCCATTTTAATGTTCCTTAAAGATAAAGCCAACTGTCTATACTAAAATTTCATGCACCCTTTTCTTTGGTTGAACAGAACTGCATTCTCACTACACAGTAGTACACATTTCACATACATTTCAATAACTGGTACACTCTACACAGTTGAAAATATCCACCTGTAAGCATGCAATATTTCTGCCTTAACTGAATGTAAATGCAACCTTCCCCTACACACCTTCTCTAGGCAAAAGGAAGTGCGAGCTCCTTTGATGTAAAGCACCACTGTTTAATTTCCTACTGTGGGAAGTAAGGATGGTTTAGTTGAATAACTGAAACACTGGCCCTCACTTTGGTCTGCCCTTGGAAAACAAATCTAAGAGTGAAAGGAGTTTCTCTCAGCAAAAGTTTTGGATAAATTGTAATTTATTGAAATAATCATAATACCAGCATTTATCTATTTGATACAGAGACTTCGTGGAATGGTTTACAGGAACAGAATTTATGGAAGTTTGAAGTGTTCATGGAGAAACACAACCTGGAAACTAGCACTGATGGTTGACCAAGCATACTGTTCTTCTAGCGAACTCCAATTTTGAGCTGAAAATCACCACAGATTTTCAACCCAGTATAAATGAGACAATGGCAGCATTAGTTTGCAATTTTGTTTGAAAACATGAATTATTATTGATTACATGTGGAAATGCAGAACAATGAACCAGTAACTTTGATCGATAGCATTTTAATCTCTTGAGTTGAGCAAGGTGCTTAACCAAGCCTTTGTGTGCTCTTTGCAAGACTCGTGGAAGTGACTGGTGCACAGTGCAAAGAGCTGCAGTGCTCAGAGCCAAGATCTAGGCAAGCAATGCCGGAGGAACTGCCAAAAATCTCTTATTTAGTGTGCTGAGGGTCTGAAAATGAGGATTGTTTTGAGCATTGTGCATAGTAAAGTTCTTTGTGGAGGCTGGCTGGGATCACACCAGCTTTGATAAAACGGGGCTAAGAAAAGATGCACAGGCTTCAGTCACAGAGGAGCAAAACACAGATAGATGCCTTCCAGAAAAATTTTAAGGTAAAGGACTTGGAGTAGAGCTGGCCACCACTAGGTCCCAGGATGGCAATGATGGTGATGATGATGACGATGGTGATACTAACAACAGCATCACCACCTCCAAACACTTTATTACAAAATAGAATAGAAACTAAAACCAAAAGCCATCTAACATGTAAGTAGTTTTCCTTAAAAGCAAAAAAGGGGAGAGATACTTCTGCATCAAGACACAGGTACTCTGATTTCAGAAAATAGGTACTTTGGTCACAGCAGTCAGCAAAGCACCTGAGAGAAACCATGAGAAACCAAACAATTAAGACAGCTGAAGCACAATGGAAAGACATAGTGCTCTATTAATAATGCTCACCTTTCAAGAAGCATGATAGGACCGTGGCATTTAATATCAGTGCTTATCACAAGCATCTCAAGAGATTTCAGCTCTTTTAATGTATGTCTTACAAAAGAAACACCACTAAAGAGTGCTGACTTCAATGTTTTCCTATTGCTAACAGCTGCCTTTCAGGCAAGATCCCATGAAGCTTTCCTCTTCCACATTTAACTGACTGTGGATTTCCACATTTAATTGAATAGGATTCAATAGCAGGAGCAGAGAGAGTTCAAACTGTCCCTTTGGGGATTCGCTCAGGAGAAATTACTCATTCATACCATGACATTTTGAGGAAATATCATAATGTCATTTTGGACACAATGTCATAACTTAGAAGAACAGAAGAATAAGATGGTAACATCAATTACAATAAAAAAAGGGTCTAAAAATTCATGGTTTGCCCTGTGTCCCTCCTTTCTCAGGGAAGTCCCAGTCTGAATACGGCTGCTGTGCATCTGAAGACACTACATGCATTCACCACTGGGTCAGCACCATCCCCCATGACAGGGCCACTTGCAGGCTGTACCTTGCTGACTCCTGTTCACCCCAGCCACTCCAAATTCCTGCACAGCAGGACAGAGGACAGCAGTGCTATGGAAACCAGTATAGCAGAAGACTGGTATTGGCCGGGTCTAGCCCTTTCCCACAGCACAAGATTGTAAAGCAGAACTGATGTGGACATGGTGGGTACAGAGGTATGATGGTACCACAGGGCGCCACTAGAATGCAAAACCTTTCTATACACAGATACACAGGAATATATACATGTGTGCATAAATAAGTTTGTATGCATATATGTGTATATATATGTGTATATATAACAGTTATTTTTCTAATTCTACATTATGTGCTGATACTGAATTACATTAGCAATACCACTCTACAATATAACATTGTGTCCTCAAACCATGAAAAATAAATGTGAAAAATAAGGCAGATACAGAACTGTAATGGGAAGTCTTGGAGTTTTAGGCCTTTAATACAGGGATACAAGATCTCAGAGACAACCTACCAAGTCCTGTATGTCCTTTGTAAGGACAAAGGCTCGAAACCCCTTCCAGAAATACTCCTTGCATAGCTGATAAGTTGGGAGGTAAAAGGCTGGAGGAATGTCCTTGCAGGTTATGTATAGCTTGATGAGAAAGTTGAATCAACACTAGCCTGCATGTAGAAAACTGTATCATAACCCTTGCTGTCTCTCTCTCTCTCTCTCTCTCTTTCTCTGTTGCTTCAACCTGCTATCTGACTTAATTAAATATAAATGTAAATAAGAATCAATTGTTTTCATCATGATTAAATATGTTAAAATGAATTCATCTGGTAATGTGGTAATCAAATTTCAAGGAATAAGTGTTTAAGTTCGCAAAAATTTAAACCAGTGCTAAGCAACGCCTTTATGTTTGGTGTCTGATTTTAAATTACTGATTATTTTCCATCCGTTACTTCACCTACCATATAAACTTACACTTTTCATGTAAGATAGCTGCTATGCCAACATTAAAAAGGCACTAAACATTTTGCTACAGTGCACTGAATGGCATAAATTAGAAAAATTTCAATGAATATTTGTAGAAAGGCTCTTTCTGGGTTGAATGGACTGCCCAGTCCCACTGCCACCCATCATCCTGACTGCCCCACTGGCAAGCCAAGTAGTGGGAACCACCGAGGACAACATCCTCCTGACGTCCATGAGCAGCTCTTTGCAAAGGGCTTAACCAGGAAAGTAAACTTCCACACTAGGGTTTTGTCTTCAGGATATTATAATTATTCAGTTTTTCAGTTACTGCTGCCACTTCAATTCATTTAGCAGTAGGCTTTTTAGATTACAGTCCATTTATTATCAACGTGTTTTTTTGCACAGAAGGTTACAGCGGTTTATTAATCCATCAATGGGCTCCCTAAAAATATGATCAATGATGCTGTATGGAATGCCATTCTTTATACACTTTAGGAGGTTTGGCAATTATCACTTCAAAACATTATGATTGTATTGAAGGTTCAAAAAATACTTGTAGAGAAAAAAAACCAGAATCATATCCCTGAAGAATTCTGCTGATTTAGAACAAAACATTGTAAATCTTACCACCTGACAACACTTTTATGAAATTATTAAAAAAATGCATGCTATTTGCAAAAGTTATAAAAAAAAGTGTTAAGAGTTAGGATTTGATTAATGAGAATGCATCTAGAGCAACTCCATACTGCTGTGGTTTCTCACAGTCATGTTTCAGGTATACCTGAAAGCTGGGAAGCACTGCTATTTTCCAAAGCAGCTTTTTAAAAGAAAACAATCTGACAGGGCTGCTTGTTCAATACGGTGTGGCTATGAACCAGGAGAGGCTATGAAACACATTACAGTTCACTTTTTTTGGATGAAGAGAGACTCTTCAATTATAGAAGTGTAAATGGGTGAAGATTGAATCACGGTGGTGGAAGTCCCATAAATACATGTCTCATCACTGACTGCACACAGCGTGCAGATACAGCAGCAAGCAACACCTTGCTACAAGGTGAGAGAGAGTTAATGTTATCCACCCTCCTGCACAGCATTCACATTACATTCAAAGGACAGCACACTCCTCTGAGCCTTGTTTTAAGAATACCACTTACTGTAGCACTGTGCCAAATATTTTGGTTGATATTTAAATAATTCATGAATGCTAAACTCATCTCTTTTTTTTAATAGAAGAATAAAACCGTCATATTCAGAAGCTGACCTTTTTACTCTGCTATATAAACCCATTAACAATACAGAAAAACATATCCCCAACATAAAAAGCTTTGAAATATCAATTTAAAGACTACTTTCTGCTATATCCTTTATTGTAAATGCTACCAAGAAAAAAGCAGAAACCAAAAATCAATTTTTAATATATTTCTTCCTACCACAGGGCATTGGAAACATTAATGGTTTCTATATCTACATGGCTACTCTTACAAGCTCTGCTCTTCCCACATTCGCCTTTAAAACATGATTAATGTATGTTTGCATGTATATTTTAAGTACTTCTGGATGTAAATTAATTAACAATAACACAGTATAAACAAATTTCCCATTGTTTGATTACCCAGAATAACAGTTTGGTATTTATATAGCTGCTGCAACTTAGGCAAGAGAAAATGTTGCACATTTTTGATTAGCTAACTGCATCACAAACAAACTGGGAATCCAGGCAGGAACCAGACTTTTGAAGTTAAGTTTTGAAGCCACTGTTGTTCTGTAGAACTCAAGTACCTCTAGTATTTTTGGGAAAGTTTTCTGCCTTTAAACTTCCAATGGTCAAGGAACAACTCATTAAGCTGTAGAAGTTCCACCAAAAATAGGCATCACAATAAAATTATCAAGCAGTAGCTAAACTGAAGGGAGTGCATATGAGCAATGGTTATGAACAGCCTTGTGCAATCTGAGTGTAGAAAACTCCCTTTCTTTTTCTTTTTTCTGGTGCTTCTGAAAAGTCTCCCCTTTCCATTATAAACCCATACACACAGACACTTCTGCATAATTTGTAAGTTCCATATTTTAAATCAAATTTCATCCCATTGTTCCCAGTTACTTCAGCTTCCAGGCTTTCTTCACCACTATTGCTCAACCAACTCAATTGTGTTTTTGGAGATGACGGTGGAAATTTTCTCTGTAATCAACAAAGAGAAGTAGATGCCTTTGAAAGCCTGCACAGAGGGAGATCTGGATTAGGCATCTAATTAATTAGGGATTAGGAACCTAAATTATATGGACTTTCCTCTGTTCATAATGCATGTATTTACTTCAGGAGGACTAGTTCACTATGTGCTTAAATCATGAGGGAGAGATATAATCTAGATATTTTCCCTAGGTTCACATCACGTCCTCTATCACAGGCTTCATAAGACATTTTTCTTCCTCTCTTTCCAGATCAGCACTATGGAATATAGGTACTTGTTATTAAAATAATATCACATGAAAATCATAGTATCAGCCTCAGCTTAGAAGTACCACACTGGACTGAAAGGCAGAAAAGACAACTTGAGAACATTGAGAGTCTGTGAAACCATTGCAAAAAATCATTAACTTATGTTTGCTTGGGATTCAGGTTTTTCTCTTTTACCTACTTTTAAATAACATCCACCTTTTCACATTGTCTCACACTCAGAAGTCTTGGTCAATCTACTGGCTGGCTTGTGGTAAAGACTAACCCCAGTACTATTGGAAAAATCTATGTGAAAATATCAGTATTTCATAAATATACTGTGATATTGTCACAGTAATACTGCAATATGAAGAAGCATAAGAGAAAATTCTCCTGTTGCCTTTAAACACATAATTTAAAATCCACAGTGCAAAAGCCTCTTCTCCAATCAACTAGAGCAGACTTGGCTCCACAAATGCAAACTGGATAACTATTACTCTTAACATATTAAAAAGAATCAATGACATAACCAATTTTAATATCATATGAAAATCATCAAAGTGTGACATCTCTTTTTTAAGTGATTTTTAAGTGTTGAAACAAACAGCAGAAACCTATACGGCCATGAAAAGTAGTTTTGTTCGTTTTTAAAAAAGGAAGAGAGTAATCCCAGGGATTTACAACTAATTGTATAGTTTCAGCACTGAATAATTGGAGTAAGTAAAAGTCTATTTGAACTATCTCACATTCGTCAGGTCAGTGCTGTCAGCTGCAAACTCCACTCAATGGGTATCACAGTTGCTTTCTAAATACTGCTGCATAATGCAAATACTTTTGAGCACCTTGGTGCATCACACTAAGAACACACTTAAGAACAGACTTGTCCCCAGTTTAATGATAATCAAAATGTAGATTTTATTTTTGCCATGATCCCTGTCAAGCTGCAGGCATGGGACCATGCCTCTGGGAAATCCTACTGAGCCCCTGGAACAGAGACCTATCTCTGATAGTAAGGAGAGAGCAAAGTGTTCTTTAAACAATCTGGAAAATGTGAATTCTCTCAAGAGAAAAAAAGATTTAATTCACTTTTTCATGTTAATCGTTGCTACCTATTGATGTCCTAAACCTGCTGCTGAATATTAGAGAATTCAGAGTAAAAAACCATAAGGTAAAGCTTTTACCAGCATGTATCTGAGCATCAACTGAAATGCCTTAAGGCAGAGGAAAACTGCTTCTGAAACATTTGCATGAGATGAATAAAGCTTGGATAAGGAAAAAAAAATACACAATAGTTTTCCTTATAGCTATCCCCATCAGTTAGTCTTTAAATACTATAACTTTTTTTAAACTTAAATTCTCAGAACTAAAGTCCTTTGTAAAGAACCACGAGATCTGAGAAAATATGGCTGGATTAAATACCCCAGAACTATTTTTAACAAAATAGTGCTTATAGAATTGGTCTTTTTAATGGCAGGTTTAAAAGGCACTGGTTTGGGGTTTATTCTATTGGAGACTCACAGAATGTTTGTCAGGGAGCCTTTGGGGATACGTAATTTAGGTACATCATCCTCTGTGTACAGTACACAACACCAAATACACAATTATGACTGAATTTTAATCTTCCTTCCACTCTATCTTCTGAATAATAACCCGTGTTTTTACAGAAAAGCATTTTTTTACTGCAAATGAGGTCATATGCCAGGGTAACTTCCCCTCATTCCATTTTGTCTGCAGGCCTGGTGAGCCACATCAAGTCCCAGGTAACATGGGACACACTGCATGGGAAGCCTGCCCCCAGGTCCCTGTGGGGCACGAGGCAGATGCCTTGCTGCTCAGCAGGGAAGGACTGTGAGGGACTGGCTGGAAAGCACTAACCCCCACTCCATTCAAGCAGTCTTTGGGGAGGAAATTCTAATTTTGTTTTTTCAGAAGTGATGTGTCACTCACTGAAGTGTAGCGACTGCTATCTGCTGGCCCCTGATAACAGGCAGGTTTTGGGACCATTAAGCTTTGGGCAGCCTAGCATAGGTTAGTCTCACCCACATGCTTTTTAAGTCTGCTTTTCTAGCTACTCCCTGTCACCTCTCCTGTCAACAAGCATGTGCCACATACACCCACATATCCATGGCACAGCTGATGGTAATGGCACTGCCTGGGTGAGATTTGATGTGACTGGAAGCTGCAGGCCAAGACTGATAAAACTCCTGATTGCACTTAGTGCAGGGAGACTTTCCATAGGTCCTGGCACCGGGATTCCAGCAGGGTCCTCTACCCCCTGGGTAAACAAGGCTCTGAAGTTGTAATCTGACTTAAAAGCTCTCAGCAGGGAACTCATTCCCCTCCCAACCAACTCATTGTCACAGAAGTCTGGGATCTGACTCCTGAGGAAGAGTGGCCAATTTCTCCTTTGAATTTGTTGGGATCATCTTTCAACCCTGGCATCACAGCTTGCCTTTCTCACCTCAATTAAGGAGCTATCCACTATCGAAGGTATCTTCTTCAGGTAATACCTTGTAGACCACCATCACATCATCTCACATCCTCCTCTTACAAAGTAAGTAGATTTAGCTTCTTAAGTCTGTAATTGTGGCACCTATTTTCCAGAGATTGAGTGAATTTGCTACTGACTTTAATGCTGTCAGGATTTACTCTCAGAGCCTCAGCTGGGGTAAGTTCTGGGCTCAGAGGTCAGAAGAAAATGTAGCTAAACCATTGCTGAGATTTTCTGATTCCAAATATCTCCTGCAAATCTCTCACTGCACACTTACTATTTTGCAATATGCTTTAATTAAGGCTTAGCAATCAGAAGGAAAAAATCTTTGAAGTTTAACAATTCAATAGTGAGTGAAAATGTTAAATGCTAAGCCCTTTTGTGTAAGCCTTATTCTGTTCGTTAACAAATTTTCAATATATGAAACAGTTTGTTCAAAGCAGATAAAGAAAAAAAGACTGGTGTGGATAATACCTTGTGGCTAGCCCACTTCTTAAATTCAGTTATTTACCAAATGTTATGCTGATGACAGTGGAGTGCTTGGCAAAAGCCGGACAGTAAATCATATAAAATTATACTCCCACCAATCTTAAATTTTGCATTTTAATTGTATTCAAACAGATCCTTCCAGTGTTATAGCCTAAAATATGCAATATAGTTCTAGATAACAGTAAAACAAACAGAGATCAGAAAAGAGCAATAAGAATTATGGATGGATTTGTTTTCTCCCAGGGCAGTGGATTTTATGCCTCTGAAATAGTGAGTTGGCAAAGTGGAGCCTCCCTGTACCTCCAGCTGCTCCTATCCCTAAGTAAAACTCCTGTCTGGAGTGGCACCTGGCAGGAAGTCCATATAATAGATATCTTCATAGCTGAAGAACTCAAATCCAAGTCTTACAGGAATGTGACAAATCAAACCGAAGATCTCAATATTTGAGAAGCCTGGGGCTGCTTTATTTCCCCAAGAGTTGGTCAGAGAGCTATAACAATATAGTATACCTAAAGCATATGGAAGGAAGTACAATACACTAACTGTGGATTACATTTATAATTATATTTTTAGACACAACTTTCTTCCATGTTTTGGTCTATTTTTGTGGGTAAGAAGGTACTTGTGCAATCCTGCCTGGGTCCTCATGAAACATATGCTACCCACTCTAGTTTTCTAGACCACCTGAGTACTCACATAACCAACTGAACTTGATACATAGGAAGAAAAAAATTAGTCAGTAACTTCAATACAAATGCTATCTTATGTATCCTAATAGCTTTACTGCTGAGCAACTGGTGTTTGGTTTCATTGTTCATAAAATTTGTATTGTTAACTACATAAACTATACTAATGACTCCCACATATGACTTTCCTAATAATCTACAAAAAGGCATGAAATCTACTACTTGTGGTAGGACACACCCAGGAAGTTAGGCAACTTTGTCCAGAACTTTTTAAGTAATGCTATCCTAAATATTCTGGTAAATCCAATTGTACTGTAATACCCACAGAGTATGTATTAATGCAACCAATAAACAGAACAGCACTGCCACAACATTAATACATTTTACTTTATAATAGCAGAATTAATACACGTTAGGTTACAACATTTTCGTACAGTAATTACTGGAATATTACACTATCCATAAGAAACTGCCATCTGCCTATGAGAACTCGATTTATCTACCCTTTCAGAGCAGCAGGAGCACAGCTGGCCTCTCTGGAGACAGAGCTCCAGCTGCAGAGCAGCAATAGGTTTCAAGAAGAGCCAGAGGTTCAGTGTTTTGGTGATACTGACTCTTTGGAGTAGGTGCCACTGACATGGGAGGCTCTTTGGGAAACATTTGCTGCTGAAGCAGTCTCTCCTGGGAGCTGTGGATGCCTAGCACTTCTCTAGTCTCTAACTTCTGTTCTCAGCCAAAAAAATCTGATGAAAATGCTGGAGGACAGGACAGGAGGAGTTTTGCTTTGTGATGGTGAGAGGCAAAGGCGTTTTCAGATTAATTTACCTGATTAATGTTGATCCTGATCAATGAAGATGATGAAAGGCCATAAACTCCTCCTGAGGTACTCAGGGCTTTTCAACTTACAGAAAAAGCATAAATATAAATTTCCCTAATAATGTAAATGGAAAATCTTCATTTTACCAATTTTAAGGGATGCCCTAAGTCCTGGCCAGAAGCAATCCTCATTCCCTTAGAATTTCAGTTCTCAGGAAAAACGAAATTACATCCTGATGGGTCTGATGGGTCAGCCTTTTTAGGACTGAACTGAGCATCTCCTGCCGCCAAATGGAGGGTCTTTGTTTCTCACTGCATGAAATGGAGAATCTCAATCCCACAGAGTATGTTCACAATGGACTAGGCCTGCTAATTAAATGGAATTCTGATTACCCCAACTGGAAAAGTAAAAACTAAATTTTTCACAAAACTACAGGAAAAAGACTCTTTTCAATACAAAATATTTTCTCCTTACAGAAGGTGTGCAGAACATGAAGAGATGCTGGGATGAGCCACACGAAAATTCTAGGAAGGTAAGAAATGTGTTACATGACCCGGAGAGCCATGTTCTCCATTCCAGCATCTCACATTCCCACGTTTGACTCCAGTTATTTTTATGTCCCTCATTTGTAAGACATCCAAATCAGTAGCACAGGAATTTCTAGTGCCTGCAAAATCTTGCATGATATTAAAATGCTAGACATGTGCAAATACCATTAATTACTAACTGAAGTAATTTTTCTTCTGGGTCTCTCAGAAAATCTTTCTACTTCCATTTTCTAGATGAGTACTTCTTAAATGGGCACTGCATTTCCAGAGCAGAAACGTGATGGGGCTGGCTCAGCTCAGGCATGGGCTGGGCTGTAGAAAAAGCTTTGTTATGGAGGACAAAGCTTTGTTACATCCGTGATTTACCCCTTACACTGACATGTCCTTCTCCACTTCCAAAAGGACTCTGAAACACATCTCGTTCCTTCCTCTACTGAAGATGCAGTGACAGCAGTTGAGTTGAGGATAGGGATGAGCTTGATAAGGAGTCAGTTTGCCCTTTCCTTCTCTTCTCAGTGCTCCCTGCTAACTACTATGGAGTGTTCACTGTATGCCAGCCACATCCAAAGGATGCCTCTTGGCAAGGAAACTACAGTGAGAAAGTGCAAGCAGGTGAACATGAGGAAATGACTGAGTTAGGAATGCAGTTGCAAAGGCAACTAAATCTCTCTCAGGTGGTATCTCTCGGCTCCATCCTTGCTCCATATCCTAATGTAAAACTGGTTCTCAAAGGAGAGAAGCAGAGACAGACAGTATGGCAAAGAGAGAAAGACTGTCAAGTAAAGCAAGTCTGAATGGTATCTGCTCCGAAAGAATTTTGCCCCTATAACTTTATAACTTATATAACTTATATAACTTGTATGACTTTACAGGCAAGCCTGTAAAGGATAAAAAAGTCCCAGGATGCAAATTGTGTCCTTCACACCAAGGAACAACTCCCTGGCTGTTACTCAGTTGATAACAATATATCCCAATATGCAAGGGGAGTTGATATCCTGAAATAAAAAGTATGCTTGAACTAGAGTAGCTCCCTACCATGGTACAAGAACACTCAGGAAACCTCAGGACACTAAAAACTGTTCAGGATGCTGAGCTGCTTCAGGCAGCCAATGGGGAAATCCCACATGCCTCATGCTGCAGAGCACTGCAAGGATGCCCATATGGAGTGTCCCTGTACTATTCAAGTTTATGCTTGCCCTTGGGAGATGAGGTGAAGCACACACCCATACCTAGCTCAAGAAGCTCCAACTCATCCCTTGTTCTCCCCACTGTTTGAAGTGCTTATCTGAATCACAGAATATTCTGAGTTGTAAGCACCTTCAAGGATCATCAAAGTCCAACTCCTGGCCCTGCACAGGACAGCCTCAAAGATCACACCATGTGCCTGAGAGAGTTGTCCAAACACTTGAACTCTGTCAGACTTGGTGACCACTTCTCCAGGGGGACTGTTCCAGTGCCTCACTACTATTTTTCTAATATGTAATCTAAACCTTCCCGGAACAGCTCTCTGTCATTCCCTCAGGTCCCGTCACTGTCACCACAGAGCAGAGATCAGTGCCTGCCTTTCTTCTTCTCCTCATGAGAAAGTTATAACCTCAATGATGTTTCCCCTCAATCCCCTCTTCCCCAGGCTGAGCAAGCCAAGTGACCTCAGCCATTCCTCATACCACTTCACCTCAACGCCCTTCATCACCTTTGCTGCCCTCCTTTGGACACTCTCTAATAGTTTAATACCTTTCTTTTACTGCAGTGCCCAGACCTGCCCCCAGCACTCGAGGTGAGGCCGCCCCAGCTCAGAGCAGAGCAGGACAATCCCTCCCTTGCCCAGCTGGCCATGCTGTCCCTGATCCCCTAGGACATGCTCGGCCCTCCTGGCTGCCAGGGCACTGCTGGCTCATATCCAACTTTCCATTGACCAGGACCCTCACATCCCTTTCTGCTGCACTGTTTTTCATCATCTCATTCCCTAGTCTGTACATCCACCCAGGGTAATCTCGTCCCAGGTACAGAATCCAGCACGTTCACTCAATGAATTTCACATGGTTGGTGATTGCCCAGCCCTCTGATTTGTCCAGGTCTCTCTGCAAGCCCTCCCAGCCTTTGAGGGAGTCAACAGCTCCTCCCAGTTTTGCACCATCTGCAAACTTGCTTAGTATCCCTCCCAGTCCTGCATTGAAGTCATTTCTGGAGCTGCTGTAGAGCACAGGGCTGAGGATGGAGTCTCTGTGGAGCCCCACTAGTGCACCACTCTGATGTCATCCCATTCACTGTCACCCTTTGTGCCTGACCCTGAGCCAGCTGCTCACCCATCCCATGATGTGCTTATTCAGCTTTATTGGACATTTTGTCCAGAGGAATCCTATGAGATACAATATCAAAATCTGTATTGAAATCCAAAAAGATTACATCAAGTGGCTTCCTTTGATCAGCTAGGTGGGTTACCTTGTCTTAAAAGGAAATCAGATTTGACAGATTTGAAGATGGGAAGCTTGCAGGTGACCTACAGCCAGTCACATCCACAACACACAAAGATCCCACTTCACCAGCTCCTTCTGAAGAGAGAAAAAAATCAGAGGAGAGAGAGAAGGTGGGCCCCTTTAACAGACAGATATAATTAACCATTTCAACAATTTATCAAGGTTTCTCAGGCATTTCCAACCATGGCAATTTTAAATGAAGGTTGGATGCTTTATTTCTGAAATAAATGCTCTTGTTCAAACAAGAATTATTTCAGGGAAGCTTGATAGTATATGTTGTAAGACGAGGTCAGACTAGATTATTACAGTATTCCCTTCTGGCATTATAATCTATGAATCTATAAAAGAGAAAGGATTTAATTGATGAAGTTTAGCCCCATTAGCCCCTCATTACTGGATGACATTCTCATCATTACTCTCTGACTCCAAATGACTATAGATCCAAATTCAACCTTTTCTCTCCCATTTTATATACATTTTATATCTATGATATACACACATGGTTTCAAGGGATTATAAAATCCACCCTTTACCCACCCCCTGCATTAAGTACATGGAAAATATTACGGATTTCAGAATTATCCTATTTGCAGGGCTCTGACATTTCTTTTTCCTCAAAAGGAGGGTTTTTTTCAGTAGATTTTCAAAACAAAGGAAAGGAAAATTGATTCAAACTAGACAAAGACATCCAGGACTTGCTGTAATCTGGAGGTTTGTGGTAAATCAGGTGAAAATGTCATGCCCTGGTAGATGATATAAGTTACCTTTTTTTTTTTTAGCTCAGTGATAACCT
>VXBI01012992.1:1295485-1318188 GCA_013397375.1 Toxostoma redivivum
AAAAAAAAAAGAGTTGAACACTGAAGATGAGACTGAAATCAAGGAAGTAACAAACTCACTAAGCTCAACTGAGAAAGAGCTACCAAGATGTCCTGGCAAAACATGAAGAGACAGAATTGATATGAAGGACAAGAACAGAAGGGCAGAAAATACATAAAGGCTTGTTGTTAAAAGTGCCACTTATGTCTATCACCAGAGAATAATATCTATAAATCCTGAGCCAGACTTCGTTGAATGTAAGCCTGGAATGATCACCAAGCTTAATTTGCCCTTCATACCCATGGCACTGCTAATGGTAGCCCCGTGGTACCTCTGCTTCTCATAAGAAGCCCATAATCACTTCCTCTTCCCCTAGAAGAAGTAACAAATTATTAAGTCCTTGGCACATGCAAAGGAAGCAGTAATTAAATGATGCCAGGCTAGGCTTTTCATCAGTGATCTTCCAGTCATGGTTCTAAAGTGCTACTGCTCAGCCAAGTATTAATTATCTGAAAATTAGTGCTTGGTGATGGACCAAGTCTTTTCTCATCCTAACTCAGTACCACCAGTGTATGAAAGAAATGAGACCAAACACCAGTCAAGAAAAGGAGGGTGGAAGTAAACATGGCAGAACTTTCAATGGAAAGTTGGTTCACTCGATTTTTGCTTATTCCTCTCTCTGAGGCCTTGCTTTATCCTCTTAAGCCAAGGACTTGGCTGACCTACCTGAGTCAGGATGTGGGCAGCTGGAGGATCCCACTAAGTTAAGGAGAGCCAACAGCAGAGTGTGATTCTTTCCAACCAAAGACTTAAAGACAGCTCTGCAGGTACCACATTCTGTCCAGTGACTACTCAGGGACTCAAAGACTGCTCCATGGTGAGATGGACCCAGGTTTGCCACCTTCCCTTTCAAACCAGTTGAAGCCATCATCTCCAAGCTAGAGGTAAAAACTGTGTCTCAGATATTGCTCACACTAAAGCAAGAAAATAACTGTTTCAGCAACTACCTCAGGGGAAGAGACAGATGAATGCTAGAAGTGGAATTCACCTCTATAGAAAAACAGGCTTTCTTCTCCAGCTTTCCCAGTGCTTTGGCAGCCCTGTGGACCCATGGCAGCAAGAATACAGACTCTGGGCTCAATCCTCCTTTTGTTTTTCATTTTCACAACACAAGGTGAATGAAGGAAGCTGGATGCTTTCTTCTGCAATGTCTGTGTTCCAGAATAAATCTCTTTCACACAGTTACTGGTTACTGCATTACCCACTGTTCTTTTTGTCTTTTTGCTTTAAAAGATTTGCTAGACACTATTGCTGTATTTCAATGGGACAAAATCTTTTCTTTCTATGCAGCCTTCTACAAGCAAAGCATTTTAGAGTCCTACAACCCAGGCACAGGAAAACAGGAAAAAAAGGATTTTCATGAAGAAATGAAGGATCACAAACCTTCCAGAAGACAAGGTCAAGGGCTTTTGGTTTAAAGAGCTCACTAAAATGTGCCTAATCCAGAATATTTTTCTCTACCTGCTAAGTTTTGAAGAGAGACTCTAAGGCTTTGGAGGTTTCTCAAGATTCTTTCTACTACTGTTCCATACACAGTCACACATCATTAAATACTCACTAGAAACCTGGAAGACATTTTCAGATTCTTACACTATGCTTGAAAAACAGTGCAGTGATGAGAAAGATCCACCACAGAGCTTCCACATCCTCTGGCTTCATCACCACCAAGAGAGAGGCAGGAGTGGTCAGTTGATGTTCCCTGAGGCCTTCAGCCTTCCGGCCCCATTTGTTAGGACTCAGTGCTGCTCACTGTTAGTCCTGCTGTGGGATCCTCCAGAGAGTCATTTACAACAGGACACAATACACCTGGTAATAAGCATATGAAAGGCAGAGTGGACACAATCAGTATTAGGCTAACATCTCTGATGAACCCCAGCTGCTTCAAAGGAAAGAAGGAAACTTTGACTTGATGGAAGGATGAATGAAATCTGGGAGCAGCAAGAGCAGGAAATCATGGGAATGAGTGAGGAGAAGGGTACCCCTGAATTTTGCAAACTGATAGTGTCCACTTGGAGTGCAGCTGGCTGCTCCTTAATCAGAGAAACCCTGAAGCTACTATCATTTATTTGGTCTCCTGAGCAGTAATTGCTTGAGAAGCATGTTGTCACAAATAGCTCCCTGATGGTCCTCCCACTCAGTGCTGGCTACTGCTGGAGCAGCAGAGAATCCTGCCCCATACTTCCTTGCTTTTAAAAGGTAAGAGCAACAGAAATACCCAAACCATGTGTGTTGGCCAAAAAGGCTTACTAAATTGTTAACAGGTGCTTTTTTAAAGATAAACATAGAAATATTTATAGATTAGAAATATATAACTACAAGCAATCTATACTAAACTGAACTTCTTACTTTTTATTCTTCAGCACATAAGAAGCCTGTATTCATATACACATGGCAATAGATAATACTGAAAATTAAATAAAAAAATCTAAACTTAAATTCCTCCCCTGATAATTACATAGTAGGGATGTACGAGAGCCCATTTTATCCCCAGCCTGCTTAAGCTATAAAAGCAATGTAGTTCATTAGTCACTCTTCTATGTTACTCAAATTACAATATGGCAATTTTTATGTCATTTATATCACTCCTCTCTAGATCAGTTTAGTAGGAGCCCACCTAAATATTAATGTTCTCCATTGATGCTCTTTATTACCCTAAACCAGCTTCAGTGCCTGACTGCAACATCTAGCTGTCATCACCTCCAAAAGCAGGACCAGCTGCAGACTGATACCACTCCCTCAGAAACTCATTCCAAACCACTACTTTTCAGCCTAGGCAACTACTTGGGATTTTGCTTTTCATTACCCAGGATCTCTGGATCAAACCCTTTGTTATGGGCTTACATGACTAATTTAAGGGGGGTCAAAGAAAGAAGATACTTAAAAACAGCTGTAAAACCTAACAAGGAAGCAGAAGGAGTTTAATGAGGAGTACCCTGATACTGCAGGTCAGACTTTGCTGGAGTAAAGAATCACAGCTGAGGGGTAAATGCAGACTTTACATCCAGTCTGTTGGGACACCAGTAAACAGGGGTAGCTTTGGTAGCTTTATCAATCACACTATGGTACTGCCATTGCAGGGGAAGTGTCCCAAGCCTCTTAGAGCAGAGAAAGACATTAGTAAAGAAAAACTCAGGAAGGTGAACACTTTCTAAGTGATGGTACTGGTACAGTGTCTCAGTGGTGCTCACTGAATGCCCTTTGCTGGTGCTGGTACTGCCCACCCATGCAGCTGTTCCTGAACTTGTCCCTTGTGTGAACCTGGCCGCCTGCTTGCATCTGGGACAAAGCTAAAACATGCTGCCCTGGTCTTACAGAGTATCAGCTTGTTCAGCAGTACTCGCAGACTACCCCAAATTTCCCTGTTTTTGATAATTCTGTGTAATTGTGTTTGAACTGCTGGGAAAAATACCTGAAATGAAACCATTTTCCAGTTCTCTCCCTCCCCACAGCAGTGCAGTTCCGTATCCATGCCTCTATAGATATAGAACAAAACAAGATTCAGCAAAGTGTTTAAAATGTCACAGGTTACTTTTTTCATATTTCTACACAGATGTGAATGCTTTGCAAGATGTAACCAGATTTCTCCTTCACCCCAATTTTTGAAAACTTCAATTTAAAAAGAGGGGAAGGAAATCATGCCTTATGCTGCCCCTAAATGTCAGTCAACCTTAAGACCAGGGAACCGGTCCCTGCTTTTCAAATGTCAGTAAGACTTCTCATAAAAAAAACATGGTTGAGATGTCTGTATAGTTCACATGCTGTATGATCTCATTTTCAAATATTTCTGATCTTTCTTTCTTTCACGGTTTGGCTGTCAGAATAAACCAATTCACAATTCCCTCCCATCTGCAGCTCCATCATAAAAACAGTCATGTGCCCCCTGATATCTCTGTCTTTTAACACTGGCTTTTTTCCTCTCCCCTTTTCCCCCCAATTTAAACAAGACCCTAAAGTTAGCTTTTACACCTGAAAAAGAATGCTATAAAAATAAACAAAAGACCCAGGACAAAAATTGAACATAAAAGTTGTTGAAGATATTGTTTCTTGACAAATAGCCTCTCCAAACATCATACATTGTCCAAAACATCTTAAACCTTTGCTCTACATCACCCACATAGGATTGCAAAGGGAATACAGCCAAGGAACTGCAGGCTAATTGAAAAATCATTCACTTGAGATATGGTAAGTATCACGCTCCAATTCTATGAAAGTATACAGAAACTTGACACAAGTGACATCCTCCATGAACTAAGCAATTGACTAATCAGCAAATTCAAAAGGAAAATAATCTGTTTTTTCCTCCTTTGCATTGCTGAATTTGCATTTAATAATTCCTATAAGATTAAAAAACAAAAAAAAGGTCAAGATACACAGCATGGCACTGATTCCTTTCCTACCTCCAAGACTGTTGCCTCTCAAAAAGAAAACTGCAGTATTGACTGGTAAAGCTGGTATAAGGACCCAGGAGCTGCTATTTCTAAACCCCTATTATTCAAAGATCGTTATCACAGTTTTCCATTAGCAGAAGTAAGTAAAAGCTTTGCTGTATAACTTTGCTGTATGTTATTTTGGGGGAAGGGAAAGGAGGTTCAATATTGTATTGCAAGAGGCATCCTATAGATCCTGACTTTTTATAAGATTTTTGTGCCTTTTTTCTTGAGGCCATTTAGCATTGACTTTGCCTATTGTTAATTTTACAGTTGGTAGGAGCTTCTGGATTTTACAGGTTCAATACAAATAGAAACACCTGTAAAAGCTGCTATTTACATGATATTTTTAATATTATGCACTCTTTCCCCCCAGATCCCATTTAATAATATATCCCTATGTACTACAAAAATGTCACTCACATTTCAAGCTCTGTCCTTCCACTGGGTTCATGATGCAGTGAAAACAGGCCACTATGCTGTGATTCCCAAAAGTCTGTTCTATACTCTAACAGCATTTACTTTCAGACTCTCCTTTTATGCCTCAGTAACTGAATTTTTCACTGTCACTAGCTACCTCCTCCTTCTACTCCCTTTGAAGCAGTAGGTGAGTACACATATGCTTGGGCATGTATTTCTCTGCCTTGTATTGAGATAGTATAAATGTAGTCATGCAAAGAAATACATCACATTGTCCATTTTGAAATGTCTAAGAAAATAACATCAGGGATACTGACATCATCTTCAGAAGATCCCTCCATTATCTCTTTTCGATGAACACAGCGTGGGTCTTCCTCTCAGCATAGCAACAAGCTGCTAACATGACAAGACAAAATATCCCATTTTTGAAGGTTTAGAATCAAATATTGATGAGGTAATTTCAGTTAAAACTCAGTATATCTTTTGTCTTGCACTTTAAAATATGTATAAAAATGTACATCAAAACTCTATTAAATAGCCAGTAAAAAATCTACTTGGACAACCTCCAGCAAAAGAATACTCAATACACACATAGCTCAAGCAAACAAACAAAAGAAGCCTTAACAGAAAAATTCTATTAAAAGTACCAATTTACATCATGGAACATCATACCACTTTTTAGGTATATATAGCGTGAGTCAGGAAAGGAGAGATAAAAAAGGAAGTAGAGAGAAGAACTGGATGGATGAGAAATAAGTAATACGTGGTCTGGGAAGGAAGATGCCAGATGATGGCCACAAACAGACTGCAGGAACCTGGGAAGAGGATTGACTCCAGCTTGAAATCAACTCTTTCCAGGTAGATAAAAAAAAGCCCCTGAATTTTCCATAATATAAAGCAAAAAAGACAATCCCACAGCTCTTGCAAGAAAATCCTTATGCAGCTCAGATGTATTTATTGTTTTCTTAGGCAATCTGAAGTCTCCTTCTTAGAAATATTTCTAGAGATTTGGCAGTTATCAAATCTGTAATCAGGCAAGGCCCTTGAAACAGAGCTTTCCAAGCTGTGGTCCACAGATTGTTCAGCACCACATTTCTAAGGACTTTAGGAATGATTATTACCACAGCTGAGACTACTAGTTGTGGTCTTAATGTTGCTATGCAGAAGTTAGCACGTCCAATAGAAGTATTTCAGAGGTATTCATATCAAGGATGTTCAAAGACTATCAAGGTCTAGAATTCATAAATTTGTTTACTCATTCATTTTGATTTGCAAAAATCTGTCCAAATGCATCACCTGATATTATATTCTCAGTTCACTGGAATATCAGTTGCTCAATAGTTTCTTGCTTTTCTTTCTTCATGAGGTATATTTTCTCCCCTTTTCCAAGCCATGACCCTGCAACTGTGCCTGTTAATTTGGTGCTCTTGGACTCCAAAGAATTTTCCATGTATCACAAAGGTTTCACAGCACTGGCTCTGATATCCTGGGATTTGTTTGCTGTGCCAGACACCAGACAAAGTGTTGGGTTAATAAAGTAGCTATTTATTATTCTAAGTGTTGAATGCTGAAACAACAGCAGCTGGGGTACATTTGGGCTTCTGAAAGAGCTTCAACAGATGTCTAAAACTGCACCTCCAAAAATACAGGCCGTTTTTAAAATAATGAAGTCTAGCTTTCTCTGCACTGCTTTGCGTAAGAAGCTAAGTTGCTAATATCAACTTCTGTAACACATTTTGAAATTTATGGAGGAAGAAGAGACATAGTCCAAATTTTACACTGTGTGTTTCATGATGAGCAATCATCATCATCTTACACAGAAGAAACCTTGAGAAAAAAAACAAAGGGAAAAGACACCCCAACCTCCGAGCCCTGTTCTAGCATGTCTCACTGCACCAACGCCCTCAGGATGCACCTTCCCAGCAGGAGATGCCCAGGGAGCAACAGAAGAATCCATCCCTGCTGGCTCCAGGCTAACCAGTTTTCATACTCAGCCACTGAGGCAAACAGACTGTATTTGTCCTTTTTCTTTCTTCTGACGTCATTAAAAAATGAAGAAAAATCAATACAATTAAATACAAAAATACAGAGAAGGAAATTGCAAAATATAATGCTAAATATTTAAATAGACAGAATTGGCTACTAAAATCTTGAAGGTTTCATCACTCCCAGCTGAGAGTGTAAATGGATCAGCTACTTGCACAAGACAAGTAACAAAGTTGTCTTAACATGGCAATGCAAAATGCTAACTACAAAAAAAAACAATAACCAAATCATATCCTAATTCATCCTGATGCTTCCTTCTGATTCACAGTTTTTAAGCTGCAGCAGTTTCCAACCTGAATATTCAAATGGAAATAATACACCAAAAATTGTGGTTTATTAAGAAACCATTTTGCTTGGGCAGTCTCTTACCCCAGGTGACCTAAAGGAGTTAAACATGTGTGTCCCCAGCCTTCCCAGGCATGTGCTGTAATGGGCTACATGAAGCGTAATACAAGGACAGGGAAGCACTGCCAAATATTTGTTATGCCTAATATTTATGTACATTTATCTAATCTCCTATATAATACAGGCTGACAGTATAAATAGGCCAGCTGAAGCTAATCTGTGCATGTTCTTAGTGTATGTAAATAGTCTTTTTTTCTTAAAGTATGGAGCCTGCAATTATCTCACACAGCGACAAAGGCATGACATGTTACTTAGCACTTATAATAATGATAAATTCAGTTCTGGTGACAAGGGAGTTTAAACCTGCCAGGATATAAGCTGCAGCATAAGATTTTCCAACAGACCCCAAGAGAAATCTTTTGTCCTACAGGCTCACTCATTTTAAACCTCTCTACTTGTTCTGTCCTAGCCCCCCTCAAAAAGAGAATTCCTTCTGCAGTCATTCATTAAATCCCTTTCTGAAGACTGTTCTTCAGGTACTAAATCAGATAAATTAATTCCACTATTAGAAACACTAAATGTGAAAACTGAGACTTGAGGAGAGAAAAAAACAAACCAAAATAAATACCCAAAAACTAATCCAAGAACCTACAAGGCACATCTCTGCATTTCATTAACATTAAACTTCAAATAAACATCTGTGAAACTGTTGATACAGTCGATTGCACATCATCATATTCGTGTCATGGTTAAATCATTGTATTTTGAGAGTACAGCAGCTATCTAACTAGAATGGGAGATTCTGAGATTAAACAGCCTTTTTCTTCCACTCTTCCTCTTACAATTTTTCATGTTTTGACAAGAAAAAAATGTCACCCAGATTTTCCTGGGACTATTTTTTGTTTAATCTTCTCTGTTTAACTTAATTTGACATGCCTGTAATACCTATTTAAAACTGTCTCTCCCTCTGTCTAATACCTCAGCTTTTAACAGATGGATATTTTCTCCTGCGCATAGTTACAGGCAGAGCATTTAAGAAAAATAGAGTGCATATGGTACAGGGTGAAGCAGTGGTTCAGGAAAATCAGAGAGGAAAACTAAGTAGTTACAAAAATGCTTTAAAAATTAAAAAAGGAAAAGGCAAGGAAAACCTGGGATTAGGATGCTTCAGATGGCATAGAGAGCTTACTGGATTTATTAGCTATTTGGGCTATGTCTGTATGCTGAAGATCAACCTGGGTGGTTGACAATTACATTTGAGCTCCATAGCATAGCTCTAGCATGACCTCTACAGCTGCAAGCTACTTTGATGTACCTTGATGCTCCAAACTTCTGCTCATGGCTGTATGGAAACACACCTCACTGTTTTTTGTGCCAAGACACAGCAAGACTCTTTCTGCAGAGAGTCTGTCCCCACCATGAAACAACTTGCAAGTCCACCAGGAAAATGGTGACAGTAGATCTGGAGGTTTGTTGGTCCTCAAGGGATGTGGCTGGCCCCCACATGGCAAAGCAGGCAACTTCTGCTCAGAACCCAACCCTCAGCTGGACATTTATCCCATGTTTGCACCTGAAAACAAAGCAGGTGTTAATCCTCACTCCTCTCCTGTGAGGGTGGAAAGACAGTATACTTAAAAGCAGAAGAGGAGTGAGGATTAACAAATCAGGGTGTTAATAAACCAGAGTGAAGAACCAAGGGCTGTGTAATATTTGCATATAACTAACTTGGCACAACTAATTTGGCTTACAAGGGTAAGCCATTACTGGTTCAGTTGCAGCACTGTGGAAATGCTGTGGTATGAGAGAGTGTCAGCCTCTGAAGGTTTCTCATCTGTGGTCTGTCCTTTTAAATATTCATGGCTTGCTTGCTCCAAACACACATGCTAGTCCAAATAACATTCATGTGATTGATGTAATCTCCAAAATTAAAAGGCATCCTTTCACGGTGGCATGTGCTACATCTAACTTTTACCCAGGATGTGACTATTTGCTCTCACATGAATTTCAGGAGATAAAACTGAAAGCAATAAATAGCTAGAGATGGAGCCCTGAAGAGCCCAGGATTGGCAATGCAATGTCCTGCCAGGATATTGACCTTTTATTTTTTTATAATGAAAATACAATAAAATGGCACTAAAAAATGTGAAATGGTAATTTTAAAAGCATTTAATATCTGCAATCTCAATCCCTAGCTGTACCACCCAGTGTTTTGAAAATTCTTTGGCCATCATCCCCAGTGCCATTTCAACCCTTCCCATGTGATCTCACAGCTTTCTGGCTTCCTGTGAGAATGGAAATCCTAGGTCTCACAACCAAATGTACCCAGTGAACCTATGCAGAACTAATCAGACGTCTGCCTCTGTGCCTGTGAACAGTGTCCCTGCTGCAAGGGGGGACGTCCAGTCACATCCCTATTTCATGCTAAACATCCCTCCAGAGGCTTCTGCTGAGGGCTGTTTTGTTGGTGCTATGGGTACAGGAGGAAATGGACTTAGGACTATAACTTAATTTTAACCAAACCACCACAAAGCCACTGGAACATGGTAACTGATTCAGCTTCAATTCAGCCAAGGAACCTCAAGCTGAAAGTTTGTACAGCTCATTGCTGCTCCCTGTACCAACCCCAGCATTAGGTTTCGAGACCTGTATTTCTTGCACAGTGTTGTTTGAATTTATTTCTTTGTAAATCATCTGCTTTATGCTTACATAATCACAATAGCAGCACTATCATTATCAAACTGAATTTCATGTGGTACACAGGGAATTTTATGGCTGTTTTAATAAACATTATGCTGGTTGGAAATTCTATAAAGTAAACCATTTTTCAAGTTAAATACCCCTTTCTTAAGTGCCAGGCTGCTAAGAGGGGCAAGCACACAGAAGCCTCACAGACCTGATTGCCATGAAGGGTCCCTCACCACCCACTGGAAAAGCAGGTGAGAATTAATTCAAGCTGCAGAGGAAACACAAATATCCAGAGCCATGCTACAGAGGAGCTCTGGGTCACTCTGTGTCCCTCCCAGGACGAGAACCTTTCCATGTGGTGCCCTTCTGTGCCTCTGTCCCTGACCATTTTCCAGCATGGAGCAAGTGGTTCATCACCTCACTAACAATTCCAGCAACAAAGCCAACTGGAAAGGGTCAATCCTGAGGGAAATGCTGAAGCCATACTGCCTCCAAATCACACCAGCTAAATTTACTTTGAATATTTGTTCTAATACGAACATGAAGCAGCAAAGAATGTGATACCTTTCTGTTGTGAAGCTTTCCAGGCATCCTTCATCATTAATTTCTGACAGCATTTAAATGTCCTTTCTTCTCCTGTTAAGTAATATTATATATAAAGCTCATTTTATACTTAGAGATTTATAGGTTCATGCATAATGACATTTTTCCAAAGTTTTACAGTGCCCTAATTCTCTTTAGTCTTAACCAGGCCCTTCCCAATACAGCAAATTCAAGCTGACTGCCTAACCCATTCTTCACATTCGAGTCCGAAACTGACAAGACAAATGGAGAACAGAAGAAAGGACAGTGAAAAAGAGCCCTTCTGGATATCACTGGGAGCACTCCCTCCTGTAATAAAGTAGAAGAAAGTAAGACAAGAAATGCAACTTTTATTCACTCTTGCAGAAAACCCTGACCCACAAGCAGACTGCAATTTAGCACTGGAAGCACTGTCTTCTGCTAAACAATTTTTGGAGACAGAGTTGCCCCATATGATATTTCCCAAAAGACATATTAACCTGTAAAACACAACTGGAGCCAAAACCCCCCAATAATACAGGTTCCATTTCTCCTCCTGAGATACTAATAGTTCATATTTACTTTAATAGAAAGTGAGATTAAAAACCAAGAGGGAGGTATTCACATCAAACAGGATGTGAATCAGACCCTCAGATTATCCTATTAAACAGAAAAACCTGGGAAAATGCTGTAAGGAAACAGTGTAATGGAGGAGGTAAATATAGCATGTTGGGCTTGCATTGAAAGGGAGGCTTGTAAAATAAAACCAGCATCACACAAAGATCTGATTAGCTCCCCAGCTTCTATTCTTAGACAATCAAGGCACAGATATGACCAAGGCAATGTGTTTTGTACAGTCTGAAGACACTGTCTTTCAAATATTGAACTTTACTATCATCATTCACTAAGGTGACTTTTTATGAATGACTAAAAAAAGCAGGTTGTACACAAGCAGATAATTTGCATACGCTAGTGTACTGAATTTAGAGATGCTGCAGGAAATTTCAGAAAGTCTATGCACTGGTCAGAGTAAACACCTGATCTATAGCTGCAGATTTGGCACCATTATTGAGTCACAATGTTTCTCCTTGCTGGAGAGTTAATGTGGTTTACCTGCACTAAGTGCTTTATAGTGGATGATGCCTCAGCCCACCAGGAGAGCTGATGCCATGGGCATCACCAGAGCACACCAGTGCAGGCACCAGACCTACTGCTATTGACAGAGGGAGGGGGATACAGTCCTCACAGGCTCCCTGCTAAATCCCTCCTTTAGCCTTTCAGTGTATGACACACACAGAGCAGAATTCTTTTCTTTTTGTTAAATTAGGGGGTTTAAACTAGGTCAAGCTGGTTCAAGTGAGTTCTGGCATGTGGCACTCCAGGCTGCAAAGCCTCTGCCACCAAGACTCACCAGCACCCACCACTGAGACTACCCACCTCTGCTGTCCTGCCCCAGGGTCACTCCCTTGCTCTGCAGCCAGGGAAAACTGGGTTTCATGGAGATTAACCTTCCCACTACTGCCAGTGAGGAGTTTGCCCATCTCTTACACACAGCAAGTCAAACAGGTGAGTCTGGTCACTTTTTGTTAACTTCCCCAGTACTCTATCTCCTTCCCGAAAAACCAGTGCAGGATACAGGGTCACAACTGGATATACCAGACATTTTGCTGTGTTTCATGTGAGCAAAAACCCCAGCCTTTCTCTGATATCAAATGTCAGTATTACTGATGGGAAGTTTCCTGCAAATATTGTTAAAAGTAGGCTCTTGCTTTAACAAAAGACCAAATAATTCCCAGATATGTAGAATTATTCCATATTTTCAACAAAAAATGAGCAGTTAACTGCCCATTTTCCTGCTTTGTTTCCTACTTTACAATTTTCTTTACTATCTTTTTTTGTTATGAGAGGGGAAGGGAAGGCAAATCCCAAAAAACACAAGCTGAAATACTTTATTTGGGGTTGCCAACTCAAGGGACTAAATTCTTTAATATTTTCATGAAGTTGAAATTTTTTTATGAGGCATTAAAAATGCATTTATCAGAACTATCAATTTTCAGACTTATAATATGACCTGGGGTTTTCAACCTACCTGGTCACAACTCAGGGATTACCAATGGAAGAGGTTGTTAAACCATTGAGTCTTAAGTACAATTAACAACAAATTACCAAAATCTAACTGGAAAAAACCTCTCTATACTCTCTTTGTACAAGTCTTACAACTGTTTCAGCACAGACAAGGTTTGCTGCTGAGTTCTTTTATTCCATGGTCCCTCAGTAAAATTCAATCCTCACTTTACTGCATACCAGGCAAAATCTGTTTGCTGATCTTCAGGGTATTATGCAAAGCATTTGGAGAGAATGACAGGAGAGAGAGACTGAATTTTGAGGCATTTGTTTGATCTATTGCTTTGATGATTTAGGCTGATTTGTATGATGGGTTTGGGTTGTGTGCTATGGTTTGCATTTTACGCAATACTTTTCTACGGCTGGATTCTCAGTGACGTTCAGTGTCCTGCATCTCTTAGCATGACACACAGATTTCAAATGAATGAAAAATTCCAACATTTAGCACCTGCTCTCTGGCAACTCATACCAGTCAGAATTTAAATAAGAACTGCACTGGCTGCATTTGAGGGCACTGACCACTTTAAAATCTGATCTTAAGCTTGGGTTTATGTGAATTTAAGCATCAAATCAACATTCTGAATCCCATCTGGGGAATCCAAAAGAAGACAGAGTAGTTTTCCATATGTGCCTGCTATGTGGTCTCTGGAATCACTCTTCTATGAATAGAGAACGAAAAGTCTTGGCCTATCTATTTTAAACAGCTGATAAATAAAGAAGGGGCATAAAAAAAATAGAAATGCTTTCAAGATTGATTCTCTGAGTCTTGCAAAGAACTCTCGCTTCTTATTTTTCACATTTATTTTTATAGCTTTTTCTTCTTTTCTTCTTTGCCTTCTGTTCCTTAATACTAAGTCGGAAGCAAAATGTTCTTTTGGTCAAAAGCTATTGTTAGTATGAATTTTACAAATCTAAACAGATGGGATTGAGGAGTCTCCTTTTTGGAGAACTGATTTAGGGCTGGATCACTGAGAAGGAGCATCTCTATTCAAAGAGCTGCACTTCTAAGTCAATGCCAGGCTTCATTACTAAATTCCATGTTTAGCTTAAGAGATTTCCACACAGTCGTATCCCAGCAGAAGCATATCTCTCATGCTGCTAAAAGCAGCAAAATAAGAGAAAAATCTGCTAATCACCTGAAAATGAGAGGCATCAATCTATGCAACTTAGTTTACAAGGCTTTTGCAAAAGAAAGCAGTCACCAGAGTAAACATCTGTGATCAAACACTAATTTAGCACCAACAGAAAATTGACTTCAAATCATCTCTTTGTCACTGTAATTGATTAAAAGTCAAATGAAAATTGATAACATGATTTTCTATTTGTGAATGTGTATGTGGCACAAACTCTCAAGAGCTCTATTGGCTTCATATATTGACTTTTTCCCAAATAAAGCCTCTTAAGAGTACATTAGTCAGGCCACTACTAAACTTAAAACACAGACTAATTACAACAACACAAGGCATTAAAACGCTCTTGAGACTGTTGAACTTTGGTGCAAAAACTAAATTCTGAAGAGAACTCTGAACTAAAGTAAAGCAGCAAAATGCATTAACTATTCCATTACTGCTGAGGTTTTTAATGATGAAGGAAGCTGAGCGCTTTCTCTCTTATTTTACTTTCCATGTAAAACTTTGTCAACATGTTATTAATTCTTCTCCAGTCTGATACTACTGTTCTTTCCTAGTCTAAAGGTGGTTTCTTTTTTTTTTTTGCAGGTTACAGACGTATGTATTTTTTTTTCTTTAACAGATTATTTTCTGCATCACAGAGCAAATGCCACTTTGTATCGACCCTTGAAGAAAATGTAGCCAACAGAGAACTAAAATGTTATTTCATCTACTCTATGGACAGTGATTTTTTTAATATCACATGTAAATCCAACAAAAAAAATGTTCTTCCCCAGAAATGTGTTTGCTTTATTATTGCATATTCCAAACTGGACTGAAACTGGGAGCAGAAATGTCTTGCAAAGAACATCAATTACACTAATTCAAATTATCAACTACTTCTCTGTTGATGGGAATATGAATAGGTATGAGAAATGGAGACAAAAGCATATCAGAGATGTTGCATTTATGAAGAAACCAAATTTCATCCCTAAACCATAACGCAAGAAAAACAAAAAAAAATATTAGTAAATAAGCTCCTTAAAAGAAACATTTTCAAGGCTTTCCAAATGCCTTCATTTTAGAGTCAAGATCTGTTACAACACCACAGTCATGCCACTGTCCAAGGATCTACATGTAGATCAAACAGAAACCTATTGCAGAGAGGTCCTTTGCCTTTGCCTCAGAAGAGGATGGAGGACAACAGGAGGACTAAAAATCTCCAACTGCAGATTTGAATTTTGGCTGCTAGCACTGATCAGAAGAGAAATGGGAAATCCACAGATGAAAGGGATCCCATACCAGATGGCAGCAGTAAAGCAGTAAATAGCTCAGAAAGAGCTGAAACAGGAGAAGGAGACTTTCACAGCTGTTGAGGTGGATTGGCCAAACTTAGAAGAAACCAAGGTTTGAAGAGAGAGCTGACGTAGTGCTGCTGAGTGCAATGGTCAGCTACAGTCTGTGAATGATGCTGCCATTGCAGCAAGATCTATTTTTACTTTAATCCTAAAAAGATGGAAAGAAATATGACCATTTGATACCAGGAAGAAAAAAAAAAAAAAAAACAAAAAGCCCAAAAAACCCAAAAACACCAAATCAAAACAAACAAAAAAATAAAAAAAAAAATTTTAAAAAAAAAGTAAAAAGAAATTACCATGAAACCACAGTATCAATGGAGATTCAGTCAGTGATGAGTTCCAGCACAACAGCATCACTTAAAACTCTCCTTGACTATGATGCCTACAAAAATACTGGCAAGAGTTAAACTACTGCTGGTGAACTGGAACTGACATCCATCATGCTTCCCAACATGCTTATTGCTTCCCCACATTTACAGCTTCCTCATACTTCCACCCCAACTTTCTCTCTGCTTGTTTCCTCTGGCTACCGGGGCAAAGGCTGCCTTCAGGGGCTATGGGCATGCAGAAAGGACCATAGAGGTAATTCAGTCCCTGGAGTGCCTTGGCAGCCCACATGAACTCAAAGAGAATCGCAAAGTGACTGAACAGGTGGGCAGATCTCCCCTGTCCCTCTGTCCAGCACTGAACCCCACAAATACCTTGGCTGCTGCAGCAAGACTCTTTGATCACTAAACTGGAGCACTTGCAAAACTTGCAGAATTTCACATTCCAGGAGTGGCTCTATGAGAAATCAGGTCCAGGTTTTTCCAAAGTATCCACATATATTTAAAAAGGACAAGCTGGGCGATGGACAGCTGAATTCAACACTGGTTTGGGCTGTGTGGTTATTTTCACCAAAAACATGCTGTCCCTAAACTGCAACATGCCACCATCAGAACCTGCAGAGGGTTTTGAAGGCTGAACAAAATGTTTTGAGTAGAATAGAGGTTTTGTATTCCATACAGGTAGGGCTTAAGGCAACCAAAATGTAATTAAGTGTCTTAAAGGTTGGAACTTCCACAGCAACGAGGCATATTCCATTTCTCCCAAGCAGGGCCAGCAGGAATTTGAGTTTATAGTATGTCCTAGACCCTTCATTCCTCACCTCCTCACCCAGCTGCCCTACCCTCCGCACTGAATACCTGCACAGGCAAGTAAGCACATTAGCTGATCATTTCAGAAGTAAAACAGTTTGCACATGCAAATGTTATCATCTGTCTATTCAAGTAGTACAACTCACACAGACTTTAATGCCTGTGTCCACTTTCACATTTGCCTCATCATTTACCTTGGCTCTCAACAATTATTATTCAGCATTTCAAGTGCCACCTGTGCTGCTGGATAAGTAAATGCCTTCAAGTATACTGAAAACAGATTTTCTGAAGTTTTACCTTGTACTGGGCACAGTCATTATCAGAAAGATGTTCTCTACAGATGCTGACATGTATTTAGCTGTTTTTCCACAGGGATTGGTGTATTTAAATTTGAAATATGTATATCCAAGTTACCAAACAGAAAACAGGCACAGATAATGAAGGAAAATCACTGCATCACAAAAAGAACTTGCTCTCTGTGGATCAAATTCAAATCCACACATAAGGGAAACATTCACTTGCTCAAGGAGTAATTTAGTCTTATAATAGTTAACTGTATCTTGAGACAAAACCCTATTAAATAAGAGAAAATATCCATAAGTTTAATGCGCAAATGCCTCAACACTTCTTGACATCTACATCAGTCATCATTAAAATGAAAATGTGAACTATAATGACTGATATTCGTGAAGCTGACTATTCTAAGATGCTTGGTGACAGTTAAAACTAGTCAAAGTGACACATGGGAACAGATCCAGACTAACAAGTCCCTGCCCAACGTCTTAGTGTAAATGTCAGCATGGAAGTAGAGTCTTTGAAAAAATATTTTTAAAAGACTTTTTCCTCCTTTAAAAATCAATCATTAACCACTGTTTGCTAATAAGTCATGTTTTCTTTTCAACTAAAATCATAGCTGGTTGTAGCCAGCTATTCACTCGGATAAAGCCATAAAAGCACATAAAAAACCCCCAAACCTAAGTTGCAAACATAGGCAAATACTATACAGCAAGTTTTCTAAACCAAAAAAAATAAATGGAAGGGAAACCATAACCACATGGACAACTCTTAAATATTTAAAGTCACTGAACAGATAGACCACGATCAAGCAATGAAGTGGGAATCTCCTTCAGTTTCCTCTCCTGATGCCAAACAGCATTCCTAACTGCAGTGGTATTATTTCTGTGACTGTCACGCCTGACAATGCAAGGCACTGCCAAAGTCACTCGGACAAAGGCAGCAATCCATGGACTGGGCACCAGAAAGGTTTAGTGAGTGAGAGAGGTGGGTTAATGTAGCCCCAGCACAAAAGCCAACAGCATCCAATCTAGGACCTGGGCAGATCTGATGCTGTCTGGAGCCTGTAAAAGACTGGAAATATGAGGTAAAGTGAGAGAGAAACATTCCAACCCACCCCACATGCCAGGATGCCTTTTCCAGTGGAGATGCACCATCTCCAGCATGTCCCAGCAGCCGCCTCTTCCCCAGGATGGAGGAGAGGAGCTGAGAGGCTGCAAGGAAGGCCCTAGCATGTCCTCCATTGTCCTTCTTCTCCCTACTCACCTCGAGTCAGAGCTCTGCACAGTTTAATTACAAACCACACACATGTGCAATTCTATTAGCCAGCCTAAAGCACTGGCATTAGATAAGCTTGTGCTCTGAATCCAGTTACTAAGACACTGCCAACAAGCTCGGAGATTCGGAGACTCTTTTCTATGCAGGTCCGTTTGGCCTGGAAACAGCATACATATATACTGACTTGAGCTTAACAAAGAATGTTAATTTGGGTCAGTGAACTACCACTAATTGAATTCTAATAGATGTCACCATAACTCAAGTGCTCCAGCTCTCTCAAGCAAAATGGCAGAAGACTGAAGCAGGCACTTCTACAGCACTAGGGAAGAAAAAGTCTGTCCTTCAGCTGCTTGGTTTCTCCCCTTTCCAGTTTTAACTACTGCTCAGATGTAATAAAAAGCAAATGAGATGCTGGTTTGACAGCTCCCTCAAAAGATCTTCAAGAGTACATTTTAGGTTTTAAAGGTGATGCTTGCTCTTTCCAAAACTGAACAAACCTTGAGCTACACCATACATGGACATAGCCACAAGGATTTTGAATACAGAACTAATACACTCGACAAGCATAACACAGTAGTTCCCAGATCCTCTTTCCCAAGATCACTTATTCGAAACCCACTGTTTTGAATTCTTTTTGCTCAAAGCCAGCATCCCTGCAGTGGGTAGAAGTAGTAACCCCAAAGCACATTTTTTTCTAAAACTTGTGGATCCTGGCAGCATGGAGATGCTACTGGCCAAGCTGCACAGAGACGGACACCCAGCCAGTAGGAGGGCTGTATTGAGAAGGAAAAAGGGAGTTTATTTCAGCTGAGGTAAACTTAGTGTGATTCACACTAGTTTAGCCATGGCAATGCTCCTTCTTACAAGGCTCATCTAAAAGTAAGAGATTTGCAGTCAACAGACCATGAGGGTGCTGGTTCGTGCCTTGGTTAAGATGGAGCAGAGAACACAAGGTAAATTTTCCACCAGCTTGCATCCTCTATAGTCAGTCATCCCTGTGCAAAATGGATGTGAAACTGCTGCAGAAGGACAATGGTGGTAGTTTACATAGCTTTGAGTAGTGACACAAAGGGGCAAGCTGGTGGAAAATCAGACCCTGTCAATTCTAACCTCTAGGCAGATCTGTGGTAGCAGCTGGCCACACTAGTGATGCTCACCAAAAATATTATGCAACGGCTGGACTCCAAATGAAAAAAACTCCAAAACTGAAGTGTCAACTTAAATTCACTTTGCATGGTCATACAGCACAGGGAGTTACACAGCCAAGCACTTAGCTGAACCTCAAGAGCACAGGAGCCAAATGAGCAGAGAAAATATTTGAGTGGGTGGGAGGGGAAGAAGAGAACTTCTATTTTATTTGCTGAGCAGAAAAGAAAATCAAAACTATCAGATTAAAGATACACAGCTTCAAAAAGGCACTGCAGAATCTCTTCAGAAAATTGTCCTTTCTCATTCCTCTGCCCTTTAGCCATATGCTATCAGGTGACATTACAGAGACAAACAAAGCAGAGAGACAAATCTGACAAATTAATTCTCAATTTGGACCAGTAGGTAAAAGCACTAAACCTATATGCAGTGCGACACATGCATGGACACACAGACCATTGCTATAAAAAAGCATTCTTGGAAGGATGAAGTTGTATGGGGCTTGTATGACAAAGTATTTGTAGTGGTGGCGGGGGGGGCTACACATCCAACAGAGCCAGTACCAGCTGGCTCCAGGAGGGACCCACTGCTGACCACAGTCAAGCCCACCAGCAACAGCTGTAGCACCTTTGGGATAACATAGTTAAGAAGGGTGTAAAAACTGCTGAGCAAAAACAATGGAAAGAGGAATGAGAATGCGTGAAAGAGTTCTGCAGACACCCAGGTCAGTGAAGAAGAAGTGGGAGGAGGAGCTGCCAGAGAAGATTCCCCTGCAGCCCATGGTGAAGCAGCCATGCTCCTGCAGCCCATGGAGATGCCCAGGTGTGCAGAGACCAACCTACTGTCCCTAGAGGAGCCCACAGTGGAGCAGGTAGCTGTCCAAAGGAGGCTGTGACCCTGTGGAAAGCCCATCCTGGAGCAGGTTCTGGCAAGACTAGTGGAACAGTAAGGAGAGCAACTCATGCTGGAGCAGGTTTTTTGGCAGGACTTAGGGGATCCCTTGGGAGATCCACGCAGGAGCATCCTGATCCTGAAGGACAGTACACCATGGAAGGGACCCAAGTTGAAACAATTTGGGAAGAAATGCAGCCTGGAATTTGGAGAAGTTAATGGAGGGCTGTTTCCCATAAGAGGGACTTCACACTGGAGTAGGGTAGAGTGTGAAGAGTCTTCCTCCTGAAGAGGAAGAAGCAGCAGAGAATTATGTCTGATGAACTCACCACAACCTGCACTCCCTGCCCCCTTGTGCAGATGAGGTAGAGAATCTGGGACTGAATTTGACCCCAGAAAGAAGGAAGGGGTGGGGAGAAGTTGGATTTAAGATTTGCTTTTACTTCACATTATCCTACTCTGAATGATTTGGTAATAAATTAAGCTAATTTCCCCACTTTGAGTCTGTTTTGCCCTTGACAGTAATTGGTGAGTGATTTCTGCCTGTTCTTATCTTGACCCAGGAGACTTTTGTTATATTTCTCTTCCCTGTCCAGCTGAGGAGGAAGGTGATACCCGGCATCCAGCCACAGTCAACCACAACAAACATGATGCCTGAAATGGCTCCAAGTCATTCCCAATTAGAGAGCCATCCCTTGGCTGACATATGCAACTGGTTGTCACCTGGGGAATGACCTGATTTTGCAGTTTGCATCAGGGGTATCAGACATGGATCCTGCAAAGACTTCTGGTTCCTTCTGAGAGAGCAGGATGAGCACACCAGGCCCCTCTAAGTCACATGCTCCTTAGCATCTGTCCCTCTGGAGATCACCTTAGCACATGTGTTTTAGGGTTGGCAAGCACTGAGAGCACAGATCCCCCATCCCACTGGGAACACTGTGCCACCAGCCACTCCGTGATGACATGGAACCGTCAGAAATTAACATAGCATTGGCCTCTGAGGAGCCACCCTACACGCAACCTGCAATGTGAGACACAAACATACCAAAGGCGAGTAAATTCAAAATCTGTGTCCACCTTTGTAATACTGCCTAGAGTTAGCAGGACAAAGACACCAAATAAGACAGTATTCTTCCAAATTCTGCTGTGCTTTTCTGATATGCTACAATTTAAAGTATATTCACTGGAAAACATGGACATGGTGAGCAACACTGGAGCTACTACAGAAATTAACCCTGGCCTCTTCTACACTGTTACCTTTCTTGTGTTTTTAATCCCACATCATCTTGTTCTTCTACTCTGTTATTACTTATGTTTTCCATCTTCTTCATGTTTCCCTTTTGGCCAGATCCCACAACCATCAGTCCAAGTGTCTTCCCTTCCCATCACCCATTTCATACACCCTCCAGTTAAACTTCCCTATCCATGTGAAAATGAATAGCCTTCAACTAATTACAGATAATGTTATTTAATGCCCAGGTAATATGTGTTTGTTTATTCCAGTAAAAAATCTCATGGCTTTTCCCAACAGTCTCATACAATGAGCTCTTCTGCAGCCCGTGTCCACCAGGAGTCAGTGGGTTCATCTCTACACTACTGCAGTAAAGACAGATGTAAAACTGAGATCTCGATCATCTGCAGCTTAAAAAAAAAGCTCTGGCAGTTTTCATCAGAGGAACAGTTTTAAGCAGCCCTGCTGCACAAATGCTGGCTTCTGTTAACTTTTACTGCCATTTCAAGGGGACCTGTAATATTTTGTCCTGAACTGTTACACATCACTGCAGAGTTCAGCTGAATAGCTGTCATATTCTGCACCAACACAGGAGGTGTCTCCGTGGAGAATAAGATAATCCTTATGTGTAGTTTCTATATTAATTTATATAATTTGTAAAGCTCTTTGGGACTCTGTAAGATGAAAGAAGCTACATAAATGTAAAATATATCACCATTATTGCTGTTTTCCAACCAGTATCTTCCATTATGTAGTTGATATTTTTCTCCCATAGTGTATGACCTTGTATTTTATCTAAATTAAATCTCATCTTGTTAATTTTTGCACAGTTCTTTAAACTCTCAATATCCTTTTGTTATCTCTCTCTCTCTCTGCCTTCCACTGTGTTTATGATCCCTCTTAATTTGGCATCATCTGCAAATTGTATTGCTCTATGTATTGTTTAGGAAAGTATTAAACAATATTGTGATCAGCACTGACCCTTGTGAAACCTCCCCTGATATTTTTTCTAAACTGACGTTTTAACATTTATAATTAGGTACAAGAGGACACAAGAAGAAGTATCAGGCAGCAATTAAGGAAAGGAAAATACAAGCTGTCACTAAAAATTCTGACAGTGAAATCTATCAGAATTTATCACAATAGCTTCCCAACGGAAGTGTTGAAAATCCCAATACTTACTAAAAAATAAATTAACAGATAATAAAACACTAAATAATAAAAACACTTAGCACATGGTGTATATACCGCTAGACATATTCAAGCCTATTCACCAAAAATAGCTAGTTAGGAGAAATGGTGAAAATTCTAGAAGACAAAGCACCCAAGTATATTTTCTTTTCCTTTTTGCATATGTAACAGCCTCTCCCCAACCAGCGTGACTCAGGGACAAAGCATTCCTGCAAATAAACCTGTGCTACCAAGGGGATACGTGTATGCCTGAGAAGAGGACAGGATGACCTAGCACTTTTCATTTTCTCTGCTGCTGTACCCTGCACATCCCACTATACACACTCTATGGGATAAGCTCTCAGTCACCAAAACCCACCTTTACAAATCCCTGTTCTCTTGAATGTTTTTTATTCTTTTTCGTTCTCTTTTTTTTTTTTTTT
>VXBI01012992.1:1318248-1401259 GCA_013397375.1 Toxostoma redivivum
TTTTTGATACAATAAACATAGAGGGTAATTTCAACCTGCTGGCAAAAGATAGGACTAAATCCCTTGTGAAGTCAGCCTTGAGAATCGACATTTTGAGACTCAACAACTGCCAGGAAGACTCCTCTCAAAAGTGTTAGTTAATCCATTTATTCTTTCCAGCCAGCAAGGAAAAAATGAAAGCAGGGCAAGTCTCAAACCTGTGCCTGTATTCAGGGGAGATCTCAGGACTAAATCCATTGGGATGAGGGGAACTCTGAGCCTGCTAATGGATATACTACACCTACATCTGGCCCCTCCTACCCTTTGACTGAAGCAATTAAGGGAGTTCTTGGACAAAATAACTGGGCACTGGGAAGCATAAAGATCTGTGTTACAGCATCTTCCAGAGGTGGATGAGTACCTATCTATTTCAGCCCTTACATCTCAGCCCTACCATCTGAGATGATCATCTTGTTCTCGAGCAGCAGCAATCCTAGAAAGCACAGCCATCACCCACATGATCCACCAGCCAGTCTGCATATACACTGAAGGAGAGACAACCAGCCCTTCAAATTAAATTCTCACTCCCGTATTCTGGAAACAGCTGAAAATAGAAGAACTCCACTCCAACAAAAGTCTTTCATTTAGTTAGACAGTATTTCAGTTATCTCACTTCTATTCCATTACAGACCTGAGAGTGCAATTCAGGTGCTCCATCAAGCCATGGGCAGTTTAGATGCAGATTGAGTGTATTACTAGTCTAACTCATCTCCACTCCATTGCTGGCATACTTAAAATTAAGCATATGCCCAGGGTTTGACACTGCTCTCAGATACCTGAGAGCTCACAGCCTGAGCATTTACTCTCTCCAGAAGTTATGGCAACCACTTTGTGGCTTGATACCTACATTGCACTGCATGGTATCAATGGAGTTTATTTCTGGCTCTTACTAGAAAAAATGTTCCACAAATAAGTAAAACTGTAGCAAAAAGTGTTATCTATTTCCAGTCCTTTTAAAGAATTAGTAATAAACATCAGTAAAGCAGGATTTATGCTCCAGGTGTGCTTATGCAGGTAGAGAAAAATAAGCAGGATACAGGTGGGAACAGAGAAATCTAGAACCACAGCTTATGAAAGCAAAGGAGAGAAAGAAAGGAGAGCCTAGCATGAGGCAAAGCTATATTTGGATTTGGTTTGGATGATTAAAGAACAGAAAGGAGACTGACTACTCCAGAAACTACCAATATAACATGAAATAAAGAAAAAGAAAAAAAAAAAAGTAAGGAGTAGAATCATGTTCCTACTCCTACAGCCAGGGATAATTTGCATGAAGCTCTCCAAAAATGGGCAAAAGAGGGGATGTAAAGATGGCTGGTCCAGGCACTCTGATGGAAAAATAAAGCTAGAAAATGGTGGAACTAGAAGGCAGGGACAAAAAACTGAAAAGCTGAACAGCTGAAAAAGAGAAGTATTTTGAGGAATGACACCGACCTACTATGCTTCTCAGCACCCCTTGTAAACTCTGTCTTTGCTAAAACAGGGTTGGCAGAAACATACACCATTCAACCCAAGACACTACAGGCACCCAAGTGACAGCAGATGAATGCTTGAGCTTTCTGAAACCATGTTATACTTTGATTTCCAGAGAATGAGCTAAGGGATGGAAGATTTCAGTGCTCTGGAAGACTGATCTGAACAGCCACAGCCATGCAACCTCACTGACCTCTCCTGCTGGAGTTCACCTGGGGTGAGAAACTGGTCCTGGTCATTGAAGAAAGAGGACAGTTGTCATGACGTCTTGAAATCTTACTGTCCTTGCTAGGCTGTAAGCCTGGGCCAGGCGTAACGGATGGGTGCAATGCCTTTTCTGCTGCAGAAATCAAGCCAGCAAATTCCAAGTGGTGGTTACACTTCCAGATCTTTTGCAATCCTTACAGTGCTGCCATCTTGTGTTTCCACCTGTGCCTCCCCACCTAAACCCTGCTTTATTTAGTCCTGAATAGCTTTTCTACCCAGTCATGTAACAGGCACTGCTAATGTTTCAGAAGCCACTTACTCTGCAAGTCTTCTAAAAAAGAAGATACATTTTTTTCACTTCCATATATTACCTCAGGTTCTGTAGAAGTATATGTGATAAATGTGCTGAATTTAAGAACTAATGCCACATTAGAAGGCATTGATTTTCTTTACAGTAAGATGAGCATCTTTGGGAGCTGGATGGAGGTAGTGAACTGAGCAGACACAGCATGATTCTGGCGAGGCGGAGCATTTGGGGAATTGCTCCCACAATAGGAAAAATTTGTTTTAATTAGGTTGGTTGGTGGTTCCCAAAGCAACGTGCTGTGAGTGGGAAGGAGAAATGAGGATGGGACTGTAAACAGCTTGTTGTACTCTCAGCATCTGAGTCACAGCACAGAGAGAGAACTTGTGCTCCTGGCTCGGCTGCCAGAAGAGTCTTAGAAGTGTGAGGAGAGGCAAGGGAGGTGATGCATAGAAGTCCTTTCCCTTTTACTTTAGTCCTCAAGCAGATGAGGTTTTGTTTTCCTGGACAAGGGAAAATATTCGAGGAAGAAGATAACAAGCAATTAGGGCAGCAAAAATATCCAGGAACAAAACTGACCAAAAATAATAAAATTAAAAAGTGAGTGAGAGAGATTTTGTCATCCTGTCTTAAATTATGTTGAGGAGGCTGAACTCAATTTTATTGAGAAATCAATTCTAATTTGGCACTCCACATGCTATCTGGCAGAGGACACAGGTAACATTCTCCATTGAAATCTGCCAGCTAATTTACTTCTGCTGACTTTACACTAGCAAACAGAAGCAAGAAAAAATCGTGTCGTAGGGATGACATTTCCCACTAAATATCTCATACTAATATGCATTCTGAGTCCTCCTACGCTTGCTTTAGAAACCCATCACCTTGCAAAGGGAGACAACAAGTAATAAAAACCTCCCCTGGAGAAAATGATCAGAGCACTTGACTAAAGGTCCTGTACATATCTTGCCAGCTGGGCTTGCATGTCATAAGTTTAGCTGGAAGGAAGGGCTTGGGAACATATCAGCAGCTGTAGGAGTTCAGCATCATCTATCCTCCAATTAAACTGACCAAGGAAGTCCAGCAACTTTTATAGACACTGTGTCCCACTATTGATTGTCAAAAGGAAAAAAAAAAAGCTTTTAAAGGATTGTGAATTATTGACGAAAATGTGTCCGTAGATATTTCAGAAATGTACTGCATAAAATTTATCATGGGTTACGTGTCTAGGAGCACAAAATGTGCTGTTTAATGCTATGCTTTACTGACCTTTAAGCAGTGGCAGCTATCCTAACTGTATTCACAGCTTCTGTGTATTCACTCAGCATTTCCATAAAATATAATTTATTGTTACGAGGTTTGTGCCACTGAAAATTTTACTTGCACTGGGAAAACTATTACTGAGTGGATTGTTCATAGCATTGTTTCCAAACGTCAATATAAGCAAGAGGTGTGTTGTTCTCAACCTGCATGCTTAGTAGCACCTCCTTAGTTTATTTTCTGAAGTAATTCTTACTTGTGGACAGAATGAAAAAGGAAGGGGAAAAGAAGGAAAAATAAAAAATAGTTATTTTTGTGTTTGCTTATTGCCTTTACTTTCACTTCTAATGATACTTGAGCATTCCTACCTTCCCGGCACAATTGCATTTTCTTTTTCAGGAAAGGTTCCTGTCTTCAGTTAAGTAATATCCATACAAAAGTCCCAAATTTAGAAGTGTACAATGACTTACATTTCCTCACTCCATTTATAAACCAGGTTCAGCGCTCCATAAGGACCCAATTTCATCCCCTCCCTCTCAGTAACATTCTTTAAGTCTTTACAAAGATCCATTTTCCCTTTCTTATTCCCAGAAGCCTGCTAAAACTAGGGCAAGATGGCCTAAAATTACTATTTTCCTCAAAGTCCCAGAAAACCTAAGGCCACTGGCACCTCTCCTGTCCAGCAGAGCTATAGCTGGATGGGATGCACAAGAGCGATGCCAGGAGCACTCAGGCACCCCCTCATCTCCACCTCTGGAGAACTTCTGCCTCATCCATGCAAGGACATGCCCCTACTTTAGTCTCACGACCTGGTGCATCAGCAAGCTATGGACTTTTGACCCAAGCAGGCATTTCATACCTCCAGAAACCTGATGCTGTAAAAACTGAATTTTGCCTCTGAAAAAAGAAATAGGGTAAAAAATGAATATAATGATATTGTTCTAAATAATTGATGTTGCAATCTCATGCTATTTCCTTTCATATCACTGCAATCTTCTTAAAAAGATATTCTCAAGCTGTTTATTATAGCAATAACTATAATTTTTCCTTCTCTTTTAGCAACAGCGCTTTACCCATAATGTTGCCTACTGATAACGTATTAAAGATATAAATAAAATAACACAGTATAGGTGGTTCAGCAACATACAAGTCGTTAACCAGCCTAACAAAATGTGGTTTAGAGCTGGATTAACTAGAGCTGCATATTTAAATGCCTGTTGTCTTCTGATTTATCCACTGTCAGCTTTCTGTCTATCTCTCTCTGTATTTGCTTAGACATTACAACAATGCTGTGAATAAAACCTATACACATTCACACTTTCCTTTCATTCACCTCACCAGAAGGAAGAAAGGAGATGCAGCAAACAGCTTTGAACAACTAGAATAAAGAAATCCAGCCCCCAAATTTAAACACCCTCTTGTCTCCCAGTTTTTGTCATAGTCGGAAGTTTTTCACAAAGCTGTAATTTCCTTAAATATAAAAATCCATTTTAAAAATTTCTCAGTCTCTTCTAGGATAGACTAAAAATAACCCTGAGTGCAACTATTACCCTCTAACCTCTAGCTTTGATCCAACCGCATATGCCACCTCAGGAAAACGGCCAGCAGCAATCAGCACCATTATTTGTATTACAGCAGCATCTCTAAACCCTTGCCAAGAGTAAGTCCCAGTGAGGTAATTTCTTACATGATTTTAATGTAATAGATAGGCCCCATCCCAAAGATTTTAAATGGAAAAGAGATTTTCATGTGCTTATGCCCACATTTCCACCTAAGCAGGGAAATACACCCAGCTGATTAGGATGAGACCATTCACAAGCCCTCCTGTACTCAGCCTACATGACCAGTTTGTATCAGCTCCCTGAAATGCTGCAAATGGCACCTCCTTCACATGGCAGTGGTGCAGGCTGCCTGGCAAGGGTCCCTACCTGGAGACACTATCCCCATTAAATTTCTGTATCTGCAATTCTGAAGCATATTTTAAGACAAATGCTGTCCTAATTTGCTGTAGGCACTGAAGACCAACATGCATTTCAGTAGAAAAAGTTATATGTTTTAATTGCTTTATGAAGACAAAGCATATGCCATGACACAGTTAAATGATTAACAGATTCCTACGAATGCCTTTGGCATAGAATATCTATACATTCATTAGCTAGAACAATTCATCTTCTTGATAAAACTAAAATTAGTTATACAGCAGGTTTACTTTTCATGATTAATAAATGATAAAAATCTAAATTATCCATTTGAAATGACTGTTTTCTTAGCTATTAATCTCACATTTATCAGCTCCTATAATTCATGTTATTAGTTGGAAAATCTATTTCCGAAATATTTTTAATTTCCTACAAAAACCAAAATATGGAATACGAAGTTTTACCTCTTTCATTGCATAATTTTGAAATTAATTCTACATCAGGTATAAAAAGATGTACTATTTGATGACTTTATGATAAAAACAAAATAGAGAAAATATACAACTGCATCTATACTGTGAATGTCAAAAAAAAAAAAATTGCTCGGTAATAAAGTAGCTCTAACAAAAGATGTATCAGCTCATTTGGATTTTCCAGCTCCCTATAGTTATTTTTGCCAAGAAGCAAAATCCATCTCATTTTCCAGAAAACCAGCTTAGGGCAAAGCAGAGCAGATAATATGGTAAAAGTTCAAAAGTACAGCACTGTCTGTGTCCTGGAGACAGATTTGATACATCACAGGTTTAGCTAGAGGGAAGGGGTTGAGAACAGATACTTCTGTCAGCTATTTAAAATGTTGAAGACCTCCTGTCCTCCAATTAAAGTGATCAAGGAAGTCTGCAATAGCTTGTGTAGAACAACTGTGCAGCATTCCTATTGAAGACCAAGTTTAGTCACGTAATTTGTGGTGTCAAACAATGAGTGTTCCTAAATCCAGTAATATTAGAAGAGAAAATTCTTCTCAAAAAAGCTAAGTTTACAATTTTCTACTATCTGCCAGTAGAAGTGTGTGGGGAGAAAGAAGAATGAAAAGGAGGCATCTGGAGGAATGCCCAGACAGTTATATCTTGGGTGGTGTCTGAGTCCTGCCAGGGGCACTGCCCTCCCAGAGCCCTGGGGGGGTGAGGGCTGGAAGTCAGCTGGGAGCAGTGTGCCAGGATCAGCTGGAAGGACCAGCAGATGCCAACGGTAACTTGCTGACCAGCTGCCCTCCTTCCCAGCTCAGAGTGAGATTCAGGGCTTGTGAAAATCCCCCAGCAAAACAAAAATGATGAGCCAACACCATAGCAAGATGAGTGCTGAACTCTGTGCCACAATGTTGTGGGAGATAGGATCAAGAGAGATGTATGATTCATCAGTCAGAAGTATTTAGGGGGGAAAAAACCTAACAGTATTTTTTTGCAAGAACATGCATGAATTCCAGAAGTTTCATGAACTCTGAACTGCACATTGGCCACACATATCCTTCTGAAATACACTGGAACATATTTTAAAGACCAATCACATAACCAAAAGTTTTATTTTCCTTTGAAGATAATTTTTTCATCTCTTTCAGGCATGCCTGGCAGTAATTTTCTATGCAAGTAAAAGACTAAATTAGCAAAGAAATGTAAACAGGTTAAACTCTGCCTGGGATAACCTGGGAAGAGAGAGGTGAAATTTTCTTCTAAGGCGCCAACTATCTGCCTCCAGAGCTGGCATATAATTGCCCCGAGTCTGACACAAAGCAGACCAGCCACAGTGCAAAGCCTTTTGTTCTTTCAACAAACATTTAAACTGTGATAACTGGGAACATTCAAACTGTGATAACACCAGAGAAGTGAGTACATGATGGCAACCAGTGCTTTCATATGAATTAAAAAATAATTCATAGAAATTAAATATGGTTATTGTGTTAAAAGATTATGTCTGAGATATACTTCTTTAATACAGACATTTCCTTATAGATTTTGAGAGAAGAATAAACAGAGAAGTTATTCATATAGCACAGTCAAAAATGTTACTTGATTGTTTTTGTCAGTTGTCAAATAAGCCCCTTGCCAGGAATAAAAATTTTTAGAAGATCTGAGTAGGTACAGAACAAAACCTCCAGCACAGCATGAACCAGGAAGCCCTAAGGTTTCTATCAGCAAACCAGCAGCTCATTGCTCTCTACAGCTTCCTGACGAGGGGAGGTGAAGAGAGCAGTGCTGATCTCTTCTCCCTGAGAACTTGAGGGATTGGTTCAAAGTGCAGAACCTGAAGGACTGGTTCAAAGCTGTGTGAGGGGACATTGTGACTGGACATTAAGAAGCATTTCTTTACCAAGAGGGTGGTCAAATACTGGAATGGTTTTCCTAGAGAGGTGGTTAATGCCCCAGGCCCCTCTGGGTTTGGAAGGCACTTGGACAATGCCCTTGGTAACACGCTTTGACTTTTGGTCAGCCCTGAACTGGCCATGCAGCTGGACTAGATGGACATTGTAGACCCATTCCAACTGAGTTCTATTCTATTCTATTCTATTCTATTCTATTCTATTCTATTCTATTCCGTTCCATTCCGTTCCATTCCATTCCATTCCATTCCATTCCATTCCATTCCATCCTATATTTCTATCAAGCCAGAAAGTTACTATAGACTTTTCTTAGGCACATGCTTAAGTGCTTCATTACACAGGGATGGATTTTATCCTGCCTCCCAAGGCTTTGCAGGAACAGAGCCACGCATGTACAGATTTTTATGAAACAACACTGGTATTAAAAGATGGAAGTATAAAAGGTGGCTCTAGATGCTCATCCTAGTAGTGCAGGGAAAAACACAAAGCATGAATGATTCTAAGAACAAACCCAGTGAAAAAAGGTGTCAGTTTAATTAATGTTATTCTCAGACCCACATGTCTGCCCATCAGCACACTTCACATTCATACCTCAGGACAGCACAGCCTTCTATTAGCATGTTTAAAAGAAGCTAAGTGGTGTCCTGGCAAAACCAAAATATAGAGTTTGTATCATTTACAGGAATACATGCATGCACATTTTTTATGTAAATATGTGAAAGAACAAGTAATCTTCAAATGAAATGTTCTTTTTTACTATCAAATGTCTTTAATGTTAGAAAAACATAAAATCAGTTTATAAATAAAACTCCATAAACGCTTTGGTACCAGCAATAAATTGAGAATAATTGACCTTGTCCTATCAAAGGATGAGTGTATCTTTACCTCTTAAGTGCTGTGAATGGTTATGAACAGGCTTAAAGTACTGAGCAGTGGCAAGCTAAGCACAGCATGCACAGTGTATTTCACAGGGTATTAAATAACTGAGGTTGGTAGAACCTGTCCTTTGGTTTAGTCTCAAGGCACTTGATTTCTAAAACTACAGTCCATACAATATCACATGTCAGTCCTTTCTCTCTTTACACTAATTAGGTATTTTATTATCAAAAAGACACTTTGTACTATCCTGGTGCATCTATGTCTCTTTTCTTATGGCTACGAGCCTGATCCCAGCTTTTAAAAGCACTGACACTGTCTTGCCTCATGAGGAAATATTCCCCTTCTGTTCCACTTGATGAGGAGCATCAAGGAGAGAACACTTCCTCCAGTGTGATGAAAATAAGGCAAATAATTTTGTCCTCGTGCTAGAGGGCCTAACCCTCTCACCTGAGAACCAACTGATCACTTCCAGCAGCCTGGAGTGGATCAGCGTGTCCACGTCTGCCAAAGGCCAGTGCCTCATGGCACACTAACATGGCCTCTGGAAGGTCAGAGGTTGCCCATGTAACATCACAGTCAGTCAAATACCAGCACCAGAGTCCAACAACCCCAAGACATAACTGCACTGCCATTCATTAACAGCCTCTACCTTACATGTAAGATTCATTTTCTCACAAATGCTCCTAGGTAACAGTTCCCTATGTCAGTATCACCCTTGAAAGCATCATGTATATATGTTACATATATGAAACCAAATAAAGCAACAGCCAAAACAGCAACTGTAGGCAAAACTGATAAAGAATTTCCAGTTTATATGCTTCTGCTCAGTTGCTAATCATGTTGTGAAGCCTCCACAATATCCTTTGTCATGGTAACCCATGTAGATGGAGGGACTGGAAGTCCATCCAGCTCACCCATCCCTGGACTGTGGAGCCTGCAGCCATGGACCTTATATATCAAAATGGGCAATAAAATACACACACTTAATTCAGAAGCAAATCTTTTTGCAATTATTGTCTTGAAAACTCAATATTCAGTACAATAATAAAAAATTAAGTTTCAGAAGTTATTGGTCTAAGATAACCAAATTGTGTCCATTCTTCATTTCTGCAAACCCAAAAGAACCCAAACCAACCAAAAATAAACTCAAACAAAACAAAACAACAATGAAAAAAACCCCAAACACACACACACAAAAAATATATCAACTTCACCATTTGAAGGCATTTAGTGTTTACAGCAAACACAGTACAATGGTGCTATAGGATATACTGCACCTGGATCTCCCCTTCTTTGAGCAACTGAGAAAGATTTTCCAGTACTTTCACATCCAGTAGCATGGAGGAACACAGGGAAGACTTGTGAAATAATACAAGAAGTAACAGATTACATTCCATGCTAGAATCACCAGGTGTTTAATAGTGCTGCTTTGGCTACCACCAGCACAGAACAACAGTGCCACCAGCACTACTGTGATCAGTAAAAAAAAATTTAAAAAAAAGAAAAAAGAATCTGCAGGTTCTTTTGCTTGTGTTTCTATCATCACAGAATGGCATTTATGTCCTCGTGAAACAAGGAAGAACCAAACTCAAAAATTTTGATGGCTTAACATTTTGCATTGTTTTAGTAGATCTGAGAGAGCAAATACTTATGAAATTATTGAACTAGGAACTGGAAATTTTAAAAGGTTTAAGAAAGGCTAATCTAGACAGAAAATTTTACATATTACTTCAGAGAGGGATTCCTAAATCTCTCTTTCCAAAACATTCACTCTTCAGCACTGCCATACCTTGAAGATGTGAACACACTACATGCACATGCCCATGCAGATGGACAGATGTACACCTGCACATATAACCCACATACATATACAGTGATTACCCAGTCTTCTTTTCCAATTAATATTAACTTTATGGGCCATACTGCAAAGGAGAAGAGAGGTTATTGTATCTCTTGCACTTTATACTATGTGTTGCCATGTTCCCAGCCCTCTGAAAGCCTGATAAGCTCTCATTTCAGACAAATTACTCCTGCTCTCCACAAATGTTTATGAGAACTAAAAATTAAATTAAAATGGCAAGAGATGTCTGCTTTTATTATTCCATAGGAAATGATCATCAAACTGCTGAAGGCTCTGAAAAAATGCCTGTTTCCCATCAACTGCATGCCTATCTTGATGAAAGATCCCAAATTATTCTGGAATTACTTAAATCTTTCTTGCTCTGTACCCCTCCCTCTGCAATAAAGACAGTGTATTTTAGGCTATACAGTAACTTAGCACATCAAGTACAAAGCTTAATGTAAGCTTGAGACAGAGGCCATACTCTGAGCCATCAATTAAAAAGAAAATCGTGGCTTTCAAGATCTCACTATGTCAGCGAGGGATTCATGGCTCTGACAAGTTGCTGGGATTGGTGCACTGTTCCTTTCTCAGAACATTTGGATTACTGTTTGCTCTCAGTTGCAGAAGAAAAATTCACTTTTAAACCAACTAGAGTTACTTTGTCATCTCAGAGAGCACAACTTTCCCTGGATGGGTAAATGTGAAGGAAAATCCATTTGTTTCTATAAATATGCAGGACTTTTTTCTTTAAATATTGACATCCAGACTCTTATAGATTTCTTAACCTTTAGTCTATCAGCACAGTTGCGGTCACCCAAATATGGGCCTGGCCTGTGGTAAAACTGTTCTAGCTTTGTGACAGCTATAGATCTGTCGGATGTCAGAAGCTGTTCCCAAGGAAACATCAGGAAAAGGGGTTATAGGAGGTTTTGAAAATCTGTTCTGAAGGTCTGCTAAGAGGAGCAAGAAAGCTCATGTTTTCCCATGAAAAAATTAAAAATAGATATAGACCACTACAGAAAAGTCCAAGATTATGAGAACAACATAAGACAAAAATTTGAAGTTCAGTGATAAAAACAGAATTGTCATTTTAACACCACTTTTTTTTTTTTTTTTTCTTAAGAGAACTCCTTTTGGAGAGAGAATGTGATCTATATCCAAACTGTATATTTGCCTTGAAAGAAAAACTGTAAAAAACTGTAAGCTTCTTCCTTCTTTTACTAGTAGCTGATGTTTATTCATGTGCGTGGTGCTACCGCACAGGCCTCTCACAGCATGACGAGTGTGCTGGCTGAAAGGTATGATAGATGACGACTATCACCAGAATTTTTAAAGCAGGATGCTCAAGCTTGGCTGCTTAACCTATATTTAGCCTGCTAAATAAGCGGCCTGATTTTTCAAAGTGCAAAGTGAGAATTGCCCTGTCTCTCACTTCAAGAGGGAGACTGGCACACTGGCCACTCCATGGTGCTTGCCATGTGACACCACAGCCTGCCTCTGACCCCAGGACAGCCACAGGTACCCCCCACCACACACTCTGAGGCACAGGTCTCACATGTTGAAGCCCAAGAAAACTGAAATGTCTGTTGGCTTCCCAGGATACTCAGCACTTCAGAAAACCAGGACACTTATTTAGGAGACTAAATATGGATATAAGACCCTAGTGCTAAAAAAAATTGTCCCATTTAAGAAGAAAAGATGTACGCCATCACCTTGGAGCTCCCCAGCAGACAGGACTGAAGAGAAGCTCTGGCTCTGCAGTGCTCACTCTAAAATCAGCTCCTTTCAAGACTGATGCTCTGGCCTACCCTGGGACTTCTGAAGACCTTACAGTGTGAAGAAATATAGGATGAGTTACAATCAGAGTGAGAACTGGATAACCCTTTCCCAGGGGCCTCTCTGAACATCTCACTCAGATGTAACAGAGTTACAGTCCCTGGATAAATCATCTACTACAACTGCCCTCCCTGTGCTCCTGCTGAAGGGAAGCTGATCAAGTCAGCATTTCTGCCGGGGAAGGAGAGGGACATTTGAGCATCCATGCAGAGGTAGCAGGGTACATTGTCTCCTAAGAGATAAGGTTCCACCTTTGTTCATCTTACACTTGTAGGTATGGCACCTACAGCACACCTGATTCCTTCCCTCACTGTGCTGCCACCACTACTGTGTAATGGTGTGACACTCCCTGACCCAAAAAGGAGGCAGAGCCACCTGACTGGAAATTAATTCTTGCCATGGTATGCTTGGTTTGCAGCCAGGTACTAGAGGAAAATTACTTCTATGTTTTCCCAACTCACTCTTCACTCATCTGATACAGCAGAAACAGCACAAACCAGAGAAGCAGGACAGATTTCCAGATCATAAGCTAGCTGCAGGTACCTCCAACACACCAGATCTCTTCCTGCTTTTCCCTCATGGCTTCCAGGTCTTCCATTCCCTCACTCACTTGTGGAGCCCAATCCTTTGGGGCAGTGGTGGTCTCCCATGCTGTGCCTGCACTGTGACCACCTCCTCTCCTTTACCTCCACACACCTGCTTTCACAGCTTTATAGAGAAAAGGGAACATTTGACTTTGATATTCACAACATCCTGATTTTATACTTCATTTTGCCAGTGATGCAGAGAGATAAACAGAAAGGCACCATGACACAAGCCACAAGCAGTATTACACAGCGTATCATCTCCTCTGAAAAGACATTTGTATTTCCTTCTCTAGAACAAAGTTTAAGGAAGGGGACCAAACTAAACCAGCTCTTCTTCTGGGGTAAGGGAGCACACCTTGTAACATTTAGACTGCTGCAGTAACTCTTACCAAGGTGAGACTCTTGCACAGCTTCACCTAATAGGAAAACTCAAGTCACCACTTTTTCTGAATTTGATATGATGACATAACCAAAATATAGTTATAAGTAACAACAACAACAAAAATAATATTTTAAAACTCCTTGTAAGAAGCAGAAAGGGAAAAAAAGAAATCATTTGGTTATACAACTCTTGACTATTGTTGACTGACTAATTACAATGCAATAGAGCAGAAAAAAGTGCACAGACGATGCTTAGGATGTAATGTAAAGAGCAATCACAACCACTCAGTGAGGCTTAGCAGGTCTGAAACAGTATCTAATTCTGCAAACTCCAGAAGGGTACTGCATATTGTAAACCCTATTGCTCAGCACACTTTAATGAAAAATGCCTGCTTTTGGATTGAATTGCATATTGTGAGTCCAGTATGATAAAGAAAACAAGCATTGTGCATTTAAAGATGTTGCCTCATTAAAAGAAGCTGAAAGAAATCCATTGTTACAGTTTCTATAACAGAATTAAGTAACAGGCTGACAGGTGGTCTATTATTATTTTTAAATGGACTAAACTTGCATATATATAGACACAAGGCACATATTTCCTTTGATATTACAGTAGGCATCTGCAACTTGTTATTGCAAGAATCTTTATTAGGCAAGTGTGCATTTAGTGATATCTGCAGATTTATAAAACTATTTACTTGCCCTACAATTTGGAATACATAGCTTTGGAATCTTTCAACTATTCTTTCTAAGAAAATGAGAAGATAATGATAACTGCTCTCATAGGAATATGCTTTCAGGCATTGCTACAAATAAACATACATGTTTCACCCATGCTTAGGTAAGAAAGTTCAGAGATTTTTAGTGCTGAGATTTAATCCGCTTGCAAGCATACATCTTTGTATCACTAACCTGCCAGCTAGCTTCCCGTCGCAGCTCTTTTATCCAGTTTTCTTCTAAGTCCTTATTCTCTCGCGTGGATGTTTCATCCATAGCTGATGGAGCTTGCACAAACTCGATTGGCCACTGGCTGTTACACTCTCTTTGTAAGCCTTTACCGAGGCAGCAGCAAGTGCAGTTCGGTGACAGACTGTCATGAAGAAAATGTCACACCACGGGTGGGGGGGAGGCAAGGGGGGAGAGGGAATGGGAGGGGAGTGAAAGGGTCGACACGAAGGATCCACACGTGAAAAGATCTGGGGGAGTGTGACCGCGGTCTGACACGCTCCCGCTGGTCCGGCAAATGCATCGCTGCAGCCAGGGAGTTCGCGGGCTAATGACAGAGGGCTCTGACATTGTGGAACAGCCCTAATTAGATGTAAAGTATAGCAGAACTGCTAATACTATCCAAAGCCTTTCCCAAAAGTGTCTTTTTCACATATTGCAATAATTGTCTCTTTTGATGTCACTATAATTAAGACTGCATTGGGGATGTGGATTCAAGCAAAGAAAACACAAATAGCTGCTGGGTCTGTTTAAAAGAAAATATTTCACTGTGTCTGTTTGAAAAGTGCTTCCTGAACTGCTCTGCAGCCAATAAACATGAATAATAATACAGGCCATTTTGATAGAAATGGGCTCATTACCATACTGGCTGCTGAGCTCTTTCAGAGCGCAGGTTCAGCAATGCAGAAATGGGTTCAGCAGGACACAAGTATTTCAACCCCAAACCAGAAAAAATTAGTCCCAATGTAAGCTATTTTTAAAAAACTGCTTGCACTTGCTCTCTGTGCATCACATTGAGAGATGCCTGCTACACACTCTGAGCATGGCCAGGCTCTCCTTATGATGTTCTTTATCACTCCTTCACTAAGCACCATCATCTTTCATCAAGAGACAGCTTAGTCTCCCCATCAACTCCTTAAAACGTCCTCTAGGTTTTTTTACCAAACTAAAAATAAATAAGTAAATAAAAAACCCAGAGTTTCTCCTGCTACTTCATTATAGCATTTGTTACAGATTAACTGAAAACATTGTGCTCACTGCACATGGAAATCAAGGTTTCAGTCAGTGACAAGGAACAAACTCTTCTTTGGAAGTACTGCTTCAGTACAAAATCAAATATTAATTTTTAATTATGCTTTTAGCTGAAACAACTCTTTCTTGCACAAAAAAATACACTGTGATAACTTTAAAATTCATAACGTTTATGACTATTAGGATGAGGTTTTCTTTTTAAAGTGTTGACTGTCATTCACATTGTTTATTTACTAAGCAGAAAAAAAGAAACTGATTAATCTTTAGGTTCATATTTTCTTCTGGGGATTTTCATTTGCAGATCCCAGCCATCCTCCCTGGGCTGAGCCAGACCTTTGCACAGGGCTGCTGAAATACAAACAAAGCCCCCACCTTTACACATTTCTTCTAAGATGCTGGAAAACATGTCAAATTTTCTCAGGCTTCACATAAACCAATTGTTAAAAATTTGGGATCTTCCACAGCTTGACAATGTCTTTGCCATAAAACTGAATGTGCCAAGCAGTATTTAGCGTATGTTGCTCCACACTGTGGCAATGTCGTGAGCCTTCTTCCTGCAGCTCCGAATTTCTCCTCTATTGTTTTCTTTTTCCTCTCCTTTCTGCTGTTAGTTAAACAATCAGAGAAGCTTGGGCAGTGTGGGGTTTTGCTGCATTCTGTGTGACTTTTGTAATTGTGTAACATATCGAAAGTGTGCATGGACACCAGCTTCTCTTACACGTACAGATATTTTATTTTAACACTCAGTAGCACAAGGTAAAGCAGTACAAACACCAGAAAGAGCCAGATGCTTGCAAAGACACAGAGGGAGCATCAGGCTGGCAACAAAAGAGATGCAAAGGGACTTTCATTCATACATTATTAGAAATCTGCTGTCTGGGTGAAAAAAAACATTAATTTTACCTAATAAATCAAAGACATCAGGCAAAAATAACCCAAAGCCACTGACCTGGCCCTGGTGTAACCCTGTGTGTAATGCTACCCACCCAGGGTTCCGCAGCAAAAAGTGCTTGATCCACATTAGCAGGGTGACAAAGGGCCCACAGTACTGCCAATGCCAAAACCTTCCTCCCAGATGATAACAAAATGTAACGACACAGATAACAAATCCTTGAGATTTTTAAGAGTGCTGACATTTGCGAAAGGCAGCATCTAGGCAACAGCTGGTCTAATTTTGGAGGGGTACAATAAAAAAATTAAAAACAAAGCAGGAGGAATTCTTGTCTTACTCTGCATATGGCACAGACAGATGCAAACCAACATACCGACATGCTCTTACCGAGCCAGAAGCATAATTCTAAATCTAAGATGGATAGCACACAGAAAGGGTTTGGTGATAATTGTAAATATTAGCAATGTTCCCAATCTAAGCTCCTCTGGATTGCAATGAATTATTTCATGATTTTCCCTTGTCTTTTTTACCACCATGTAATAGCCAAAATTGCACATGAGCTGCAAGAATATGAAGACATTTATTGACGGAAATCAAACTACCTTTTTTACCCACAGTGTCTTTGATATGTTAGAGCCTGAAGCAAAGAAAAGATAATAAAAACAATATATAGATGAGAACTTCAATTTTCCCCTATGTATGAATCTGTCACTTATTTGCTAGGAATCAAATCTAACTCCACGCAGTTAAAGAAGCTCTATATATCATTCTCCATAATCCAGTACTCAGCTCAAATGTACCTTGCTTGAAGTTAATACAACATACTTGATTTTGCACTAAACAAAACACTTCTGGATATTACAGCTTTGAGTCTAAAAGGCTTTTTGCTGCAATTCTATCTCCAATAGTAGGAAACCGTGTGAGAACGGATTTATCAGTACAAGGTAATAGGGATGCTTCAGAAATCCATCCTGAGGATTGGGTTTGACTCTTAACAACAGGCTAATTTTTTTTCAGATATCCCCAATTTATCACTGTGATACCACTATATAGGTGGCAGCAGCATGAAGAAACAAAAGTGAGAAAAACACAAAGGTGTTTTTGAATGCTGAACTGCTACCCAAGCATATCCTGGTTTTTCTAAACACTTGAACTGTGAAATGGGTGCTGCTTCTGGGCAAGGACTGGCTTCTCACACTCACACAGCCCTTCCCTGCCTAGCCAGCAGAGCACAGTAGCACCACCTACATTGGATATAGTCAGGAGGATACATCACCACATGAAGGTTGCCTGGAGATCTCCAATGGCATAATCAGGAATGACAATGAAGCAGGAAAGGATTTGGGTGCCTCCTGGTGACATCAGTGCTACAAAGGATCTTTAGTGGAGAACTGAACTCCATTCCTAATTAGGGGATGCAGCATTGTGCTGGATACCAGTAGACTGACTGATACAGTTATTGGAGGGATGCAAGGACAAACAAAACTGATTTTTGCCATCTCCTTCAAAAGCTATGGTGAGGTCATCTCAGACACAGCACAGAATGGGCTCATAACATCATAATATTTCAGTATATTTCTTTCAAAGTGTTATGTTCCCCTTACAGTCCTAGATACTCCCACCTTTCATTTCCTTCTCCCTAACCAAACATTGTACTCTGATTTCTGTTAGCAGTTCCGCATGAATTAAATCCTGAAGTCTATTACCTGGTATTCATGAAGTTCTTTCTACAGTTTTGTTTCCCTGCCATGTGTACCCATTGCAGCGTCGCAATAACCCTAATTTCTGAGTTTTCTCATCAGAGGATGATGGAGTGAACTAGTGAACTTACTAAGGGAACCCTGGGATCCCTCAGTGCAGAACATCTTTATGCACTTCTACCTCTTGGATCACAAGTTTTCAGCACAGAGCATGTTGTCAGTGCCAGCCTTGTGGCTGGCCCCTTAACTCATGGAAGCATGAGGTTTAAACCAAAGAGACCACTCTAGCACTTTCTACAAAACTGAAGAGGAAGAATTGATAAATATCTTCAAGTATAACTCAGATCAAGAAGCAGTGCATGGTAATATATGAAAGGGGAAAATCCTGAAGTACATCTTAACTTTTAACTATACAGTGGTTTCTGAGGGTAAAATGTAAGTTTTCCCTGAACTAAATCCAAGCCATAGCTACATAACTTCCTACATAGCCTACATTAAAGCTACTCACACAGTGTTCTTACTCATCAGCCAGGCTACCTTTAAGGTGTCTGCATAACAGCCCAGAGACAGCAAAGAGCATTCCACAGGGAACTGCTGTCAAACTTGCAGTACTCAGATTATGTCCCAAACACAGCAAGGACAGCTTCTGATGATGGTATTCATCTCAGCTGCATTGTGGAATGTAAATGCCACCTGTCCATACCTGAATAAGGTCTGTTTACTAAAGGTAAGAGAAGAAAGGGACCTATGGAGAGAAGGTCACCTGACTTTAGCCCAGGCTGACACAAACCATCACTCTCCCTGCCTGCCTTTGCCAACAGCAGGAGGAACTATGGGGGACTCCCAGACCTGGGCACCTAATGCCCAAATGGCCCAGTTGGCGCAGTAGAATCCCCCACTCTCAGCTCCATGCAGAGTCAGTATCTTTCTGGATGGAGTTTACAGTCACCTTGTCTCTCTGAACACCACGCCCACATTCTGCACAGTGCATATGGCCAAGAACAAGCCACGCACAGTGCAGAAGTGTATAACACCTTTCTGGGTACCAACGCAAAGCACAGCATTGTGTGAGGGCTACTATGGGAAAACAAACTCCATCTCAGCCAGACCCAATACAGAACCTCCTAAGTACTCAGAGACCCACAGATCCCACTTTCCTCCCAGCCTCTGCTACAAAGGAGTCTAGCATCTTCTCCCATATATTTGAGATCACACAAAGTTCATATCTCATTCCCAAACTTAAAACTTAGCTTGGAAAGTACCAGTGAAAAAGGAGACCTGATTCATTCCCTTTAAGTGAAACTAGGGCTCATGAAATCCCCTGATCACTTCTAGAAGTACAGATTAGACTATTACCCCCAGTAGAGGTTGCTGAAGGCAGCTCCTGCTCCTGATGCAGGCAGCTCCCTGCACCTTGCTGCAGGTGCAGAACTACAGCACCTGGCAGGCTGATGGTGTGGCAGCTTAGATGTACCTGTTCTCATATGTATTGCTGCATGTGCCACCTAAATTGATTACCTGTTGACAAGCTAAAAATAAAGTTGCCATTAGAGCAGCACACTGTGTGACATTCCACAGGCTGAAGCAGAGGTGCATTTTCCCTACCTTAACCTAAGTGTCATTCGAGTAGAGGAGCTTGCTTTGTCTGATAACCACTCAAGGAGGAGCTTGTTTCTCTGTCTTGCCTATCTTGCAACTTTTAAGCTTCTGCCTGAAAGAATTACTCATTTGTTAGTGCCAGACTGTCATCTCTTTGAAAGCAGAGCCACGAGATCTTAACAGACTGGATGTACACGGCTGTTAAATTTATTAGTTAAGAAAAACAGCAAATGACAAGTGAATAAAGCACTCCTTGGGACATTTGGACTACAGATTTTGTATAAATCAATAGCAAGTGCTATAAAATGTCAGAAAATACCAAATGAGGAGAAAGGAATCAATAGATACCTTCTGGATTAAATGAGTGATGAATATTCTTTACCAACAAAAATAAATTAAACTACAAAACCTCCTATGCTAAAGCATTATCCAGCCTCTAATTTGAAACCCCAAAGGAAGGTAATTCAGGGTTAAGGCTGGAAACTCTATCCTTAAACAGCACTACTGAGGAAGAGGGGGACAAAAAGAAGGAGCATGAAGAGAACAACTAAATTGCTTTGACACAAGTTGAAAATGAAATATTAACTCAAACATGTTCCTCTTCATCCTGAATTCCCTTCATTTTGCTGGACTTGAGCCACAAAGACGGTGGCCATGTGACTGTAATGTGTCTGCACTACTCTCTGACTCCGATTTCAATACCTGATTTCTGATTTCAATATAGTATTATATTCCTGAACAGTTTAATGAGTTTATAGATATTTTGTCTTTGGTATTCTGGATCCCACCTTTTGTAGCAGGATCTGGACCCCAGCTGCTGTAGTATCCTAGGCCAGGCACCCAATGGAAACCTTGCTGAACAGTCAGGATAGTAAAAGAGAAAACAGAAGCATCGGGTTCACACTCAAAGATTTTTTTACAGCTGTGTGTCTCCCCTCAATGCAGGATATCACTTCATCAAGGTACATATTTCTGCTTCTAACAGGCCCCCGTTTACAAAATCCCCCGTGCCACACACTAAGTCACACACAAATCACGACCTGCCGTAAATGAATGCATAAACTTTTTCTTTTAACAGTAAAATGCATGCAAAAAAAATCTGGTATTACATATAATGGAAATACACTTATATATGTCTTCCAGACTCCTGCTGAAGACTGTATATTACTGCATACTCCTCACTCCACTTTGCAGAAGTAGGTCAAAGAAGGTCAATGAAAATAGAACATGGAAAATCCCTCAATGAAAATTGACATAAAAAGAAAAGGTTGCTTTTTTCTTTTTAGTTTCAGGAGGAAAAATTATTAGCACCCGACAAGATACAGTTTTCTAAAGAAGGGAATGGTAAAAAGGAGCAGGTCCATTTTTTCTGATTCTCAAAAGAAGGCAAGGACATACAACAAAAGCCAAAGGTGGCAGATTAAAATAAACAAAATCAAACGTTTTTTCAGAAATATGTAATTAGAAAGTGGAACTCAAGGCTGAAAAGAAGTGCCTGAGGGAAAGAATGTATCAACTTTCTACAAGTGTTAGTGCAACTGTAATAGTAAGCAATTCAAACTTAACACCGACACCACTAACAAAGATATGTTCTTCACAGTATGTGCCAACCTGGAAAGCTGGAGCAATGCAGGACGACATGTCTGATTGCCCTGATGATCACCCAACACTTCTCCATCCTTGGCTGAAAGCAGCTGGTGCTGGCCACTGAGAGCCCAGGCTCCATCTACTCTAGGTGCACTAGAGGGCTGAAGAGGTGTTGCAATTCCCATGGCCTTACAGATCAACACTGAACCCTGTTGCTTTACCTGGGTAGGCAGCTGTTCTTGATCTAGACTATACTGGACATGTCTGGTCAGGGTGTTTTCAAGGTTGACAAACAGTTACAGCTTTATTGCATTTATAATCCTCAGTGCAAAGAGACCACAAGGCAAACATCAGAAATCAATCTTATTTCTCTGTATCCTTCTCACCTAAACACCCATTCACTATCTGCCACTTAAATTTTCCAACCTGAAGACAGGTCCCAAAATCTCAGGTATGGCCAAAAGAAGCTGAACAAGTCACACAATTGCCTTCAAGCTCATGATCCTGCTCTGGCAAGACTCGAAGGACTCCAATGTGATCAACTCTCCCACTCCAGGGAGCGGAAGGCAATGTTTTCAATTTGTGGAGAGGAACCCTTCATCATCTGAGGGGAACAGGAATATGGGCCACCTATCACACTGCAGTGAGTTTTGGGAGATCTGCCTTCCTTTGCCTGGGTGGATGGATCAGGCCAAAGATGCTGCCTCATTTCTCAGTAAACCAGAACCAGTAGAGAGAATACAAAAGAGGATGCTGGCACATATTTCTGCATGGAGAACGCTTATCAGCATTTCTCACAGAACTCTAGCAAAGCAGATTTGTCATCAAGATTTAGGAGAGGCTGACCAAATGCAGGAGCACTCCACTCCCCATTCCTGCCATCCTAGCACAGCCACAGATTCCAGCTAGTGCAGCAAAATTACCTTAATTTCACTGTGCCCTTTCCTGATCTTTCTAAGGAGATCTCTTCTGCCACTGAAAGAATTCCTGGACAATGCTAATCTTTCCCCACTGCATGGGGTTTGCACGGCAAGGTGTTGGTAATGGAGGGGCAACAGGTGTGGCTGCTGTGAAAAGCAGCCAGAAGCTTCCCCCATGTCTGACAGAGCCAATGCCAGCTGGCTCCAGGATGGACCTGCTGCTGGCCAAAGCCAAGCCCATCAGCAATGGTGGTACCACCTTTAGGATAATATGGTTAAGAAGGGGGCAAAAACTGCTCTGCAACTGAGACCTAAACTTTTTATATATGTTTCATATATTTGTAGCTTTGTAGATTTCTAATACATGGCAATAACTGCTAGTACTTTTCCTATCTCTTTTCCCCTACATTTCAGAACAACAAGCTAATCTTCTAACACATATTATTCCTGAAATATTATTTAATCTTGCCTCTTTAGTGAAGGACATCTTATTTTCTTTTACCATGTATCCTAGACATAATAAATATGGGGCTAGAAACTCAGGGGGAGGGCCTCCAAATGGGGCAGAATCAAAAGGGGGGATATTACTTAACTAACTGCTCTTCTGATTGGACACTATTGTCAAATATACTACTTTTTAAACTTTTAAATTTGTATAAGTCTTGTATCATGTGTGCATTTTGCCATACTGGCACCTGGAGACCTCCAATTAAAGACCTGATTTTACATTACTTCCTGTATTAATATTGTGTTGAAAATATCTTGTTTTGTTTCTAGATTTTGAAAGGCATCACAACAACAACCAGAAGAACCCATGGGAGGAACAGCCCTGCAGACACCCAGGTGAGTGAAGGAGGAGGGCAGGGAGGCACTGGAGGGCACCGGAGCAGAGACTCCCCTACTGCCCATGGTCCAGACCATGGTGAGGCAGGATGTGCCCCTGCAGCTCATGGAGTTCCACAGTGGAGCAGAGATCCACCTGCAGCCATGGAGTACCCCATGCCAGAGAAGGTGGATGAACTGTAAAGAGTCTGTGATCCTGTGAAAAGCCCACGATGGAGGAGGCTCCTGGCAGGATCTGTGGAACAGTAGAGAAGTTCACACTGCAACAAGTTTGCTGGTAGGACTTATTACCCCTTGATGATCCATGCAGGAGCAGCCTGTTCCTGAAGGACTGCACCCTGTGGAAGGAAACCACACTGGAGCAGTTAGTGTGAACTTGAAGAAGGTCACAGAGGACTGTTTCTCATGGGAGGGACCCCAGGCTAGAGCAGGGGAAGAGCAAGAAAAGGAAGGAGCAACAGAGATGAAGTGTGATGAACTGACCCTAACCTCCCTCATACCCACCCCATCTCTCTGGGACTCTGAGAGGAGGAGGATTGTATTTCCTCTTCCCAGCCCAGCTGAGGAGGAGAGTGATGGAGGAGCTTGGTAGGCACCTGGCACTCAGTCAACCCCCCCAAGATTACAGCTGGCTTCTCACACTTGCTCTATTAATTCCTTGTGACACTATTCCAGTGCTGGACATATACTAGCCCAAATGCTTTGCTGAAGCCTCCTTATTCCTCCTCAAGACTTTTGGAGATGATCTCTGAGCAGCTCGAATAAGAGACCTATTTTGCTCAAGCCCTACCTGTTGTTTGTTATTGTAATGAGCCTTCTCAGTGGAAGCTGAACTGAAAGCACGCCAGCTCACTGGTGCTGCTTGCTATTTTAGGCGGTGTCATGAGCCATACAGTCTGCTGGTATTTGTGCTTCAGTTTCACTGCGTGAGTCCAGCCACTCAGGATCTTTATGAAAGTAATACATTCCAACCTAATCTACAACTAAATTAATGCCAGAAGTAAGACAGTGCCCAAGTGATCAATAAGTGGATTTTTCCCTATAGAAATATTAGAAGCAACTCACATCAATGAACTTCAAATTTATGGGGCAATTCAGCTCTTCCATTTACAGCTTGAATAACTGGCCTTTGTATAAGATATTACATTACTAAATAACATGTGCTAAAAGGAGCTTCTCTGGTGCAGTCCCTGCACTGCAGCAGATTTCAGGGGCCATCAGCAGATGTAGTTAGGGACCTGAGATGTCCACCTCAACCACGCCCCTTTCAAAATCAGAACAAAATTATTTATAAATGCATTATAGACAACTAAATGCATTATACTCAGACGCACTTCTGTACTTAAACAAAGAGTTGATACTGGGGCCTTTGAAAGACGAATGACACTAACCTTGATCTTACAACCATCTATATAGTCATCTTTAAAATGATGTATCAGAGACAATATCCTCTTGAATATTCTCATTCTTATCAAGAGAGTCATATAAAACTAATCTACAAGAAGAATGATGTCTATGAGAAAAGAACAATCCTTCACTAGAAGGACTAACAGGACTCTATCAGTTTTAATTTTTATGATTGATTTTGTACAAATTAGAAGACCTGATAGAAGACCTGAGTGCAAGGATCTGCTTGGCTAAAAGTAAGAAAGTACAGAAAGTACAGAAAAACCCTTCCGATTTTTTTCCCCATTATATAATTTTAGGTCATACAGCTACTGAAAAGAGAGAAAATAAGCTGAAAATGCTATGGTGAGCCATTAATTACAACCCCTCCACACACTCAAATAAACAATACCCCACACACACCTCTCTAAACACTTTCAATGAAGTCCCTGTTCCCTCTTGCAAATGTAACAAGCATGCAGCTCAGATTTAACAAGTAAATAATTATTGACTGTGGTAAAGAGCAGCACAGGTTGGTGTGCTTGGGGCTCAGTGGAAGCCCACTAGGCTGACACTCCAAGGGCAACAAGCAAACTCACCTCTTCCAATGGAGGACAAACCCTCCTCAACCACCCAGCAACTGCCATGGGATCCATGGGGAAAATGGATGGGAGGTCTCAAAAAATGATCTTCAATCTGTAAGAGTTTTTCCTGGGGGCAAATCCAATTTAGCATCACTAGCCAAGTACTTCAGCTTTATTTTGATCAGATCCACCTATTCAGCTTCATTCTCTGGGGCAGGTTCACCATTTTCTCCTACATCTCTCTCGAGATCATAAAGCTTCATGGGAATCACAGTACAGCTATTTTATCCTCTTTTTTTCCCCAAATTGTTGGCTGAGCTTAAGATTCCTCTTAAATTCTTTGAAAACTATTCTTCAAAATAAAAGTTAATAGTAACTAAGGAAGGCATTTGACTCCAACACAAGTGCTGTCTGCTTAGGAAACTTGAGGAGCTCAGTAAGGTCACCAGTGACTGTTTTGCATTTCCCATTTATAAAAACTGCTGTGCCGTGCTTAAGGCAGAGCCTTGTCTTTCACACATTCTATCCTTCTCTCTCATTTAATATGCTGCTTTTATTTAGGCATTATAATAAAAAGCAGGCAGTCCTGCAAACGAATAATCCTCAGTTTCCCCACCTGATCAATGCCAATGTGGTGGAGAACTTCCAAGTGTCTTCAGATTAATTTCTCACATACCATCACAGACACTTGAGCAACAAATAGCCTGCTCTATTCCTGATAACAGAAGATTAGTAACACTAACAACATACAGAACAGACAAAGGGAGAATGGTAGAAAACTTTCATGTCGTAGATTGCGTCAAATCTTGAGGCAGGTTTCCTTTGTGTATGGCTGCAGGAGACACCCTCACTTTTTGAAAAGGAAAGAGAACAAAAATCAAATTCATTGTCATTTTCCTCTCATGTCCTCTTTAGAGAGGGGCTGGAATGAAATTTGCCTGCTTTTCTTTCCCAAGTAGGCCTCTGTGCAAGCACTGCCAGTACATCTCCATGTGACACCAGCCCTCAGTGCGATGACCATTGTGGAAGAGTCACGGTCTGTCAGGAATTTGGCCGCAATTGAAAATTACTCCTCTTTTACTTATTTGAGGATGCAAATGCTCCAAAAAAATAAATGAAAAATAATCCTGACTTGTTCCTTTTCCCTCCAAAGGGATATTGGGAAATCCAGCTAACGGTGCAAGAACTCTGACTGGCCTCTGTGGTTTCTTTGCCTCCCCTTTGACAGTAAGACATGTAAAAACAAGTGGCCACAACAGTAGCATTCATCTTAATCACATAAAGCATTCCTTGGCTCAACATGAATGTGTCTGGAATCTTCTAATTTTAGCATGCCCTAAACTTAAACTGTAGAGCTATTAAGAACCATTATAAAAGACAAGTTTTAAAATGACAATTTTAATGATAGAAAGGCAGACTAACAATCCCTACATCAAGAAAGTTACCAGGCTCATCCCAAATGACAGAGGATAAAAATTCTGAAGTCAAAATGGTAAGACACATGGATTTGAGTGAGATTGTTTTGATTTCTTAATTTGCTTAAATCAGATATGCTGCTTCCTTACAGTTAGAGGTAACCCCTAAGGTGTTTGCCACCCTGTCTTCCTCCATAGCCACTAGGTCTCCTCTTTCACTTTCCAAGTGAATGACACTAAAACAAACCATCTTCTACTTTGGGCATCAGGAGTGGCTCAGATCTTCTGCCTCACATACAGTTTTGTTCTATAAAGGTTTTTATGGATAGGAACCTCTTATGCTGAAACCTTTTACAGGCCTTTGCCAGGATTTTTTATAAAGCAATATTGTTTATATATACATAGATATATATATATATATCAATCTAGATGGTAAGCCAGGTAAGCAGGCTGGCAAAGGTGAAAACATTAAGTATTATTCATCACCAGTGCAGCACGAAGAATGCGTGCAGAGGGAGAGGGGAAGATGAAACCTTCTCAGTGCTCCCTCTTCACACAGCACAAGGCAGCTGCATTTCAGATGGAAGAAAAGACTCAGATTGTTTATTCCACATGTTCCAGTCACCCTCAAACCAATGACTTTAATCTCTTTAAGGCACCAGTACAACATCATCTGCCAATCTGAGCAGATAGACACTTCTGAAAAAAAGCCAGGGGATACTCATCAATTCCTCACTTTTACCTACTCCTCTAATTTCTTTCTTTATTTGAAATACTCTGTTTTGTTTTGTCTGACTGAAGTCAACTTTTCCTTACTTTCTAGGCCTGTTCCTTTTGTCCTCTTTTTTGGTACCTTTTCCTGCAAAGGCAGCAGACTTACAGCTGAGAGCACACACACATGTGCATACTGACAGCAAAGTGACCTCATTAAGTTGGGCAGCACTTTCTGATGCTGCTCCAGGAAAAGCATGCCAGTTGTACCTGGGCTTTTGGCACAGTGACAGTATCAGACATAACCAGCCACGTCCTATGGCCTTACTGCAAACATCCTTTACTCAGTAGTAACTAACCCACTGAACCATTCACTGAAGTACATTTTGTTTACACATTTTACTTCTGTGTTCCTTTCAGCCTCCTCATCTTTCTTTACCCTCATATCCAGATACCCTCCCTCTCCCATCTTCTCCCCAAAACTTAAAACAGGTAAAAGAAGAAAGCTAACACAAAACGAAGGTAGTTTTGATCTGCTTTCTAAAAATCATCAATTTATTTGTTTTCCCTGCATGCTTTCCTGACATCTCCTCCTAATCTGCCCTGTCTGTTTAAATAGAACACTTTTTAGGAGAGATTACTTATTAATTCCTATCACTGCAGAGAATAATTCAGTAGGGTCATAATTTCAGACATAGTTTGTAGTTGCTGCATTTAGATGATACGATGCCCACTGCAACTCTAGGAAGATAAAAAAGGCACAACTACAGTGACAAAAAGGGATGAGAAAAAGGGATTGGTAGCATCTAGCTCAACTACTAGATTTTTATAAATCCTTTGAAAGTAAGTATTTGGCCCACATAAAATCCCTGGAATTACTCATTCATCACTTGATAAATAACTAGGATTATAATAATTATGTGACTCTATCATAAAGTTATCCCTCAGCATTTAAGGGACTCTAAAGAACCCTCCCATAGCATACTGGGAAAGAAAAATCTACAAAGAGAGCAGATGTGCTGGTTTTGGGATTCACTGAACTGATCCAGCCTTGGTGGTAAGCTACTGTCCATTCCCAGCTTCTAACACAAACCACATAAAGCACATTCAGAAATGCTAAGGTGCCAACAGAGATACCCCACAAGTGGAACGGCTGTACAAAGGAACTGTGAGTAGAAGAATAGATGTTTTATGGTTGAAGAGCCCTACAGGCACTCACATTTGAGACCCTGGCTGAGCACAGGGCCCCTGGAAGCGCCAGCCCCCAGTGCAGCTGTGTGCAGCATTAGCAGAGTAAGAGGGTTTGGTGTGTGGGGTCAATGCAGCAGGGACTGCAGCTGGCAGGGCATCCGGGCATCCCAGCCTAAGGAACTCTGTCAGCTGTGACAGGGACCAGCAGCACGAGGGAGCAGTGAGGAGGGGAACTCACTGCTGGCATCTGCTTTGTGCCAGTGGCTGGGGACAGCACGGAGGGCAGCAGAACAGGCGCATTCTGTTCTGGGGCTGCTCGAGTGCCTGGGACAGAACAACAGCAGCGCCAGCCTGGGGAAGGATACTGCCCACACACAATGACTTTCTACCAAGATTGACAATTCAGGGACTCTCCTTTTTTTCTCATTTACTTGCAAATAATGGTTTCCTTGTATGCCTACCAAACAATATTTACGCAGGACTGGATATATAGCTCTCATTAGAGCAAATGCTACTACCTAAATAGGGCTATTTGTGACTCTGCACCTCGAGTTTCACTCATCCCTGGTTTGAAGTGCACTAAAAGCACATTATTACTGCTTAAGATGCAAACTACTATGCTGAAAAATATCACTTTTTACCTTCAGTGAAGGAAGTTAAAAATTAATGGTTAGTTGAAACTAAGGTGAACAGTAAACAGAAACTCCTTGTGACCATGTGCAAGCTATTCCCAATCTATAACGAGGTTATACTTACTACTTAGATTAATTACTCTTTTTCTTCTATCTTAATTTATTTTATGCTTTAGGAAACCAGCATGTCCACTAACCACTCTGTATGTGATAAAGAAACACAATAAAAGCAATTTCTCTTCTAACCCCCCACCAAAAAACATTCTCAGTAATGCATTTTTGAATCCAGCATACCTTCTCCTAATGAGGTTTCAGTATGCCATAAATAACACTAATGAGACTTTGTCTTGCCCATGTAATATATTTCCTTAATATAGCTTTAGATTTTCTTATGTTGCATGGAAAACTAACAGTCATGGAAAGAAATGTCCTCCAACAGCACATTAAAACTGAAAGTACAATTAAATATATATGCATTCAGTAATTTAATTGCACTATTGTCATTTTTAAAAATTCAGAAGAAAAGTAATGGTTCAATTTTTTCTATTGGTAAATAATAAAAGTGCTGAGGGAATTGGATAATATTTAAGTAAACATTACTGTGACTATACATGAAACAAAGACACCTTTTATTGCCAGGTAAATTCTGCACTAATGAAGATAGAGCTCAAAGTATTTACCTTTGCAAGCTGAGGGACCAGTCCTGCAAGTGTTATGCAAGCAGTCCCAGGTAAGAGATGTAAGATTTGACTCCAGTTTTACAGAGCTCATAGTCTAAGTGCCTATTTCAAACCTCAAAATGCAGATACTTTAAATAACATCTGCGAAATTCAGTCTGCTAAACAGAGGCTTTCACTGAAACAATGTCTTAGGTTGACAAACAGGATGTATTTATGCCATCTGCAGCTCCCATCATTCCACAAGCAGACCAACATTGTCTGGGTGGATTTTTTTTCCTCTAAAAATAAGAGCTCATAGGTTTTTGCCCCTAAAAAAAAGACAAAATGTATTACTGCAGAAAAACTGAATTTTTATTTGGGGCAGTATAAATTTGAAGCTTATTCTGTTTTCAAATAGAAGCACGTCTGGCACCTGTTTTCCCTCAGAAAGAAATACAAGACTTGTGCAAAATTTCAGTGTGAAAGAACTGACACACTAAATTATAGATTGGGCATCTGAACAAATTCTTAAACCAGGATGAAACTATATGGCTAAAGATTAGCCATTACTTACATAGTTTGGGAAGGGAAGGAGATTGATGCAAACATGAACCTATTCACCTCATTTTACTAGCATGTAAGGCTTTAGAACAACTCTTTCATGAAGGAGTAACTAAAAGAGGTATAAACAAATGGCAAATGGCATGAAAATCAAAGTTTTATCAAGAGAAGACTAAATCTAACTAATAGCTTCCTTTGGTGTGATTCATTTTCAAAAGAGCATAATGACCTTATCTCTCTGGACTCCAGCAAAGTGATTTTTATGTATATGGGAAACCTTAGATAAAACGGACAAGATGAATTTAAGACAGTAATTGTAAGGGAAACAAGAAGCAAAAGGGAAGGGCAAGAAGATGCATACATGACTCGGGTAAGACCGTCTCTGGAAGCACGAGCACAGCTTCAACTGCTGGCTCCTGAGAGGAAAACAAACCTCACTGGGTGCAGAAAAGCATTTCTAAGAGAATGCTAATATGCAGAAAATAAATGTTTTCTCAAAGTAAGAGAATTCTCTTAGACTGAGACACACTTAATGTGTGCTGATTCTTCTTTTTATATGTGAGAGTTTTTCCATTTTCTCCTAGCTAAATCTGTTGATTGAACAAAAGAATATTAATTCTCTACACAAATGTTGCCTTGTATTTTTGGCTTTTCCCAGTTTCTTGTAAGTTAAACAGCAAAAACCCAACTGTTTTTGGAACACCTATGTGGTCTTTTTTGATGGGTATGCATAAAAGACCCCTGCAAGATCTTGCTTTTGCATGTCTCCTGATAATTCAGAAAGTTTTATGGAATCACAACAAAAAGTTGGGACTTCAAGCTCTGAAAGCCACACATTTCCTTCTAAACATCTCTAGCACCTCAACTCACATTACACAGTCTTGAACCAATAGCCTTGCCAAATAAGTGTGTTTTTCCCATGTGTTTTTTCTGAAGAAGGAAAATTACTCCTGACAAACCAGATCCTCATGAATGCTTGCTCGAAATCACATTTTATTTCTACCGATATTGGCAAGAATCAGGCTATTAGAAAAATTCCACAAAATTGCAAAACGTGAGCCAAAATAGAGCCATGTTTTTCTCAAAAGAACTTTTTGCCCCTTTAAAATATCAGACCTTCAGCCAACAAAGCTATAAAAGTAGTATTAACTGCTTTTTTTCAAGACTTCACAGCCTGGTGCCAGTGGGTGCTTCCAGCTAAGAAAGGGGGATTTCGTGATCATAAAGTCATAGTAAAATGCTGAATTTACCACATAAGACCAAATTGCAATCCATGAAATCAAGTATGAGAGAGAAGCCAACTCTAAGAGCAGCTAAGAGAAATGACAAAGGGAACAAGACTGATCAATATTAGGATTTTGATTCTAGCTCTAGATAGATAGAGAGATCATTCCCCCATGTCCCTTTCTGACAGGGAATATTAGCAGAAGTTATGTCAAATATTGTCATTTCATATCCAGACAATTGGCATTACTATCTCATCCTCAAAGTATCATCTTGGAGAGGCATGCCTGGACATACATTGGGCCACAAATCTGACAGGACATCTCTGAACTGAGAGATGCAGCTGCACTTTGTCAAACTGTTTTGACTCACTTCCAGTTGGAATCAGACTCTGGATAATGGTCCTTGTATTTCATCGAGGTTATTTATGATGCATCTCTTTTTATTTTCCCCCACAAGATATTGTCTTTGAGTTATTTTTTATTTTTGCATCACTGCTGTCTGTCAAAGAGCGACTTCTGAAAAAAAGATTTATGAGCATTACTCCTCACTTTGCTGGAACTGGGTTGCTACAGTTTACCTATGTGGCCAGACTCAGGGCACTCCAATAACACCAGCAACCTGGAAGAAATTAGCCTCCACATGCATTTAACATGATGTTGATGACAGAAACCAGACAGTTTGATATTCCTGGTAAAAATGCATCTTCTCTTCTGCAAGGACTATGCTGGTATAAATTGCCATAAGGGACCCCCTTAACCTGAGGCTCTACACAGCAGAGAATCTTGTACCAATATACAAGGTCCAGAGGGCAAAGGGGCACTGAAGATCACAGAAATCCAGAATAAGTGCTGTGTTTCATTGGGTTGATGCTTACAATAGTCAAAGTGTTCAGAAGTTAAAGGTCCTCTTGACACTTTCAAGTCTACACGTTTTTCAACTGTGCTCACATCTCTGCCTTGGTAAATTCGAACCAAGTCAGCTCCAAACCATGCTGCTCCAGCAGTCTGCGCTGAGGACCCAACAGCAGAAAAACCCTCACAGCCAGTACCCAATATCCACAGCACCTTGGGATTTCAACCCTGTCTAGGACATGGCTTTCTGCTAAACCTGCACCCCCCAGGTCAAGTGCCTTGGAGTTTGCCTTTGTATATTGACCCTAGACACATCACTTTTGTAAAAATTGGCAAAAATCTCTTTCCCAGTTTAGAGGCAGATACTGCTTCAGCAATCACTGACAAATATGAGGTATGGCAATAACAGAACTCTGCCCCACAAACACACACAGTTTCACGTGGCAGATTAAATGGAAGTGCTGCCAACATAGTATGTTTTCATTGAGCTCTATTTCCTAACATGCCAGGAATACTGCCCCTAATAAAGAAAACAGACACTTGATGTACAAATATCCAAGATGAACAAGAAAGTCATCTTTATCCTACTCTTGGTAGAAGATATCTCTTGTGTAGCAGCAGTGATGGCCTATCAGGAGCAAAGCCTTCTACAGTCAATGTGTGCCTCTATCAGGCACTCTTTTATGAGGAATTTTATTGCATGCTGCTTTAACTTAAATAGATGCATACAGTACATATTTTAATTTAAGTGTCATAAAATCTTTTAGACTGGTTTCAGTTTAATAACAGGATCATTAGATAATACTTTCTTCAGTAAAGATTATGGTAGATTTATTTCTGCAGCAGTATTTTTGGGCATGCCCTCCCTATATTTTTGACCATCAGGCATTCCTTTTCCTGAAAGAAAAGACCTGTTACAAAATGTTTTCAGAACCTGAGAAGTTCAGCACACCCCTTAGCTCATCACTGTAATACCTCCAATAAAAATAAGACATTATCTATGACACTGAACGTAATACATATACAAATGTGATAACATACAAACTTTCTTGTGCCAGACTCTGGGTAAATTGAGGAGGAGTCCTTCAGATTCACTGAAAAAAGAACAGACAGTGCTGCACTTCCAGAATTTTAACAACAGGTTTATTCTTCGGCTTTTACACTCAACAGTCTGTTATTTCAGACAAATATGAGGATGTAAAATTACTTACACCCTTAAAACAAAATGCTTTAGGAAGTTGAAGAGAAACAACCATATAGAGAAGATAAATAACCATATTGAGAGTAGCAAGTGCGGAGAAGAGCAGCTCCAGAGTGCAGAACTGAGCTTTGGTTTGGTCACCAGTCACCCCAGAATGCAAACACCATCTGAGAGAAGGAAACCCTTTGAATCCATGTAAACTTAATGGAAATCTTGTGAGAATGTTCTTGTGCTACTGCTTACATTACTCTGCTTCCATTTTTCTAGAAATATTGTGAATAAAGTATTTTTCAAGGTCCTGAGTAATCCAAGACAACAGAAATCCTGACAAAAATATAAGGGTAAAAAGGGAACAAAAACAGGTTTTTCAGAATTTTGCAGGAAAGTTTCAAAAAGTCCTAGCATCAAATTTTACATATTCTTCTTTTTTTTCCACTAATACAATTTCTTCCTTTCCACTAATGGTTCCAGATAAGGCATTATACAGTGAAGATATCAATATAGTCTTCAGTTTTTCATCAGATCTCTCACAGCATTATTTTTGAGACAATAAAAATTTTACAGTGTCCATCTCTCATTTAAATAGTTTCATATAAGTATAATATATACATAATCCACCAAATTGGTGGCAGGATTTTTAAGGTCCAGGTTTTGAGCCACATCTGGTATTCACATCTTTAAGAAAATTTAAATCAGTGCATCTCTAGTATTTCTGCTAGGTGTGCTTGTGACACATCGCAAACATGCCCTTATCTGACTGTGAAATGCCTGTTATCCTGTAGACAACATGTATTTTATCATGTTGGATCAGAGCCTGCTTTGTGAAGTAGAACCTCCATTTTGTAAGAGCACATTTCTGCTTCCTACAGATAAGAAGAAAGAAATCACAAATTATGTCTTTTCCTGTGCTCTGGCAAGTAGCTCCATTGCCTCTTAATGGTTCTCCACACAGAAACCAACAGGCAGGACTAATGCTTGGTATTTTTATTACCAAAGGGCAAAAGAAGATGGAAAAATTGTAGAAGAGAATCAGGTTGTGGAGACAAGAAAGACTTATAACCAGAGGCCATTAACCTTCCAAAGGAGAGAAAAGGAATGTCACGGACCCAAGCCAAGGGCTGACTCATTACTTTCTAGGATCCTGTACTACTTGTATGTGTGGTAAGAAATTACTGGGCCCTTTTTCATTTCCTTTTTGCTCGTGTTGTCCTTGAAGGAGACCACTGCTCTGCAGCTGAAGCAGGCAGAGCTTGGGAGATGGGGCACTGGACACCCAGATTACAAGAGCTCTTTTGCTTAGGAAGGGCACCAGTATCCTTAGTCTAGGATACACCCAAGAGACCTTCTGCTGGACAAAATGACAAAACAATGCACTGGGAATGCCAAGTTTACTAAAACTTTCTTCCTGAAATTACTTTATTATATGAAATTCTTTATATTCCTATCCTGAAAGTAAGAAATCCATCCTCTGGTTTTACTGATTCATTAAATTTTCCTTCGTCCTTGATACCAAAATTCTTTAGTCCTTCAGGACAATAGTTGTTAGTTATCCTAACAGGGAAGTACTTCCAGATCTCAAAATAGTTGTCTGTTTAGTGCCAATCAATCAGCTACATATCCACAGGGCTCTACAGCTAACATTTTACAAATTCTAGTTATTAGTACTTGCATTTAGCTTCAATGTACTTAGAAATAATTAATCTTTTCAACAACACTTTGATTTAAGCATGTTGTATTATTCACCCTATTTTGCAGGCTGGAAATGAAAATGCTATAGTCTCCAAGGATGCCACAGGCAAAGCTGGGAATGAAGCTTGAGTAGCTACTCCTCACCCACTCACCCACCATCTCACTTTTCAAAAAGCAGAGAAACCTGACTGCCCACTCACTTGAATCTTAAGTTTTGCACCCATCCTGCAAGCAACCATACATTATGCAAAGCAGGCAAGAACTCAGCTCAGGACTTTTAATTTTCCTCCATCTGGGGACCAGTCCTGCTTTTCTGCAATCTCAATGCAAATCAGAAGTGTATCCATTGGAGTCATTAGCATTGCATCACTCAAATCACCGCCAGCAATATCAAAACTGCAATGCTTTATTTTAATAATGAGGAAATACAAGCATTTTAGAATAGGCTATCATATGTGAACAATCAGAGGAAGACTTTCAAGTATTTTTAGTGGAGAAATGGGATCATCACTCATCAGTGCTAGAGTCAGCCTTTTCCTTCAAAAAAATAAAAAAATTAAGGGTGCAGAAATATAATCAATTCAAATTAGTATTGATTTCTAAATAATGTGGAATTAAGTTAGACATTTACAAACTGTAAATCACTGTTATTTAGTAAGAATCAGCAACATATGTTACATAGCAATAGACAGAACCACTGATAGATTTGAGACAGGAAATATGCTTCCATAAAGCTGGCTATGGCACTGACATTGTAACCAAGTTCATGTCCTACATTTGAAGTAAAAGGATAGAAGAAAGTGAGGTCTAAGCCAAAACTGACTGCTTCTCATAGTCTTCTCTAAGCAAAATAAGAACTATATCAAAAAAACAAACAGAAAATCCAGACAAACTCCCAAGAGGTCAGGCAAAGTACTGTGGATTTATTTCAGCTTGAGACCAGAATTTTGCATCATGCCTGTGATGTACTCATACAGGAGTCTCAAGGGAGATGCAGGGAATAATATTCAATCAGGAAATGGTGGTATAGAGGTGTAAATTGGTGACCTCTATAGGGATACACGGCTTGACTGTTACTAAGCCAAAAGTAGAACACAAATCGTTGGGACTTTTATTTTCAAGACAATGATGTCTCACGTATTCAGAGATGGCCTCTTACCACGACTAAATCAAGAGGATTGCAATTATTTTCATTTTACACTTTTTATGTGCCTCTGTGACATGTGCTTTCCAAAGGTGATTTCACTTCCTTTTAAAAATTTATGTTGAGAAATACCACTTACAGGCAGCTCCTATGAAATCGTATCATGCAGTACTACAAAGCTTTGTCCAATTACTGGGGGTGATTTAAGGTTCCTCTTGGTTCCTCTTGGAACCATCCAAACAGCATGTAAAATCCAAGTCACTTCCTAAGTGTCTACTTTTGTAGAAGAGGAATAAGGAAATCAGTCTTTTCGTTGAAATATGCAACCAAGAATCATGAAAAAGCTCTGAGTGTGTCACCAGCAATTTGACAATACAGTGCTAGGTGCTAAACTTTCACAGAAAAAATACTCAGCGTTTCTATGGAAAACTCATTCAAGGCAAGGTTTTTAGGAGCCACTGAAGAACGTGCCTCCAGTTTCCAAAACATATGCAATTTTTAGAAAGTTTTTGTTTATCTTTGGGCTAAAACATGGAGAAAAGCATTTGCAATCACCTGCACAACAGCTTCTTCTGCCCTGGTTTTCCTATCCCTGAACAAAAGCAGGATACCACTACATGGCCATCAATATGTTTCACTAATTCCTGCCTAAAAAGGACCTTGGATTTAGGATGCTGGAGAACTACACAGAACCTGCATAAAGCAAGGGGTAAGTGAAGAAACAGAGCTGCTTATGCATTCATTTCACTGCTTGAAAACTACTGTTAAGGGACAACAGTCATGTCAAACACACATCAAGAGTTGTTATGAAACATCGGGAGGCAAAACTCAGCACTCACTGTGGGGATTTACGTATGTCCCAAATTCCAGCTCAATGACAGGATCTGCAATCCCAGACTGTGTCGCAGATTCTTCCCACTTCATAAACTCCTGTGCTACATATGCATACAAACGTGTGCCTGCATATGAATTACGTATACAGTCCTGTACTCAGTTTATGTAAGTAAAAAGTGAGCTGAGAGCAATTTACAGGGGAAAAGCCACCCTTCCCGTGCTGCCTCTTACAGAGATTCTCACAGAGCAAGTAAGCACTAGGGAATCTAGTGCAAAATACATTCTGCCTCTGAGCATTTGGCTACTCTCATCTCTTTCTGGAATTAGAGTTATGACCATCTCAAATATCCAGATGAGAGGCCACAGAAAATGTTTTAAAGAAACATAGAGTTATCACTACTTACACATTCCAGACTTCTGTTCAGCTGCAAATACATTAATGCAAGCAAGAAAAGAAGAGTGTGATGTGGGAAAGGAGGCTGTCTACAATTTATCACTGCTGTGCAGACATGCCCTGAGAAGAGAGCTGTGCTGAAAACCCAAATATAGGAACATCTATATTAGCAGCAGTTATTTCTGATTTGGTCTGAGGGACTTTCCAAACTCAAGGGGCTCACAATGAAGGACTGGCCAGCCATGAAGAGCCTGCAGTAAAGCTGAAAGGACATGTAAATTGCTCTGATATCCCAACAGACTTCTGCTGTTTCAGGGATGCTATTCTAATCCCAAGAAGCAAGGAGTCCCATTTTCTGCTTTGCTCACTAATGCAGCAGGTTCCTATTTGGGCTTTATCAGGGGATTTTTATCTGCCAAATTACAGCTGATAATTCAATTTGATGCAATTTCCTAAAAATGCTGAGTCTGAACTGGATCAGATCCTCAGCTGGGAAAGTCACTGCTTCTGTGTAAAATCCAAGCATGAAATGGGTTAAAATTCATTAAAAAATAGAAGTATATTCTGTATTTTATTAGGGCATTAATAAAGAAAGGCATACAAAAATTATAGTTTTCTAAAAGGTCAAAAGACAGCTCTCTGCTCCTTAGAACATATTTTGCACGATATTGAAAAATGATGAATAACTCGGGGAAATAACTCAACCGTATCTTCTTTGATGCCTAAAAGGACTGCCTTTGAGCTGTTTGGGAATTAAACATTTAACAGTAAAAAATGAAAAAGCCTGTCAATACTTTGTGAACCAGCCACATGAGCAAAAGCTGTCGAAACTGGCCCTCTGAAATTGCTCCCACTAAGTGTTTCACAATTCTCCTTCAAAGTTCTCTTGCGTGCAAGTAATTCAAAGCAGTTTTTCTAAAATCAGGTTGTCTTGCAATTCTCTAATTCTAAGTTTTTACTCTTAAGTATCTGTATTGTATTACATATATATAAAATTGAGGAGTTTTTCAAACTATGTCTTTTCCTCTGTGTTCAACTTTCCTCTGTGTTCCTCTGTCTCTCCTCTCTGCCTTACAGGACTTTTCTCCAGCTCTAAAACCAATGTATTTTTCCCCCATCTAGTCTCAGAATCCTTTTCCAAACTCAGAGTGTCTATTCCCAAGTGATCATAGGAGCAACTCCAGCCTAGTGCTCCAAGGGCCAACGTTCAGCCTTAGAAGTGGAAAAAAGAAAGACATACACTTACCACAAGTGAAAAAAAAAAATCCAAAAGCAAGCTCTAATCTCGCTATCTCCAGTTGTTCCCAGTCTGTGGTTTAATTTACTGCTGGGTTAGCAGGGTGTTCCACAATGCCTCTCATAATTACTTTCTCGAGGCTCTAATTCAACTGCAATTACCCACTGCGGAAGTTAACAGAATTGGATCACAGCTCTGCTAAGATCCAACTAAACCACCTGAGCGAGCAGCTGGCCAGCTCCCAGAACTTCTTCCCTCACTAAGGTGAATCCAGACCTTACTGATCCATGTGGGGAGACGATCTCCTAAGGGACTCTTCCGCTTACCCATCCCAAACATCTTCCCTCTGAGTCCAAAGAATAATTTTTGCAAGAAGAGAAATATTTATGCATCATTTTTAAAGTGGACTAAAGAGCTACACTAACAAAGCAATCCGGCAGAGCTTCCTTTCACACCCACAGCTGACCAGCTGGATTCATGGCTCACAGCTGGCCAAATGATCTAGATAATTAAAGAAGAAAAAAACCTCTCTTTGTTGTTCAGGGATTTCAAGTCTGTTTCATCAAGAACATTATGTCCTTGATCTATCTCTGCTCTTTTTTGACTTTCTTTTTTTAAACTGCCAGATTTAAAGGCCACTATGACTCTATGGAAACTGCCTATCAGCCATCACAGGCCATACCTACATAAAAGAAATGTCAGGACAGGAGGCTCTCTAACAAATGCTCAGTAGAGTTCCCTTTACTTACAAAAGGCCATATACTGTATAGGGCAAACGTTTATGGGCAGCTCCAAAATGCCCACTATGGGACAGGGGGTTAGCAAAGCAGCAAGTTCACTCTGCATTCAAATAGCCCATTGCTCTGCCCTGCTCCCCATTAAGCATATGGATCATTGTGTCCACACTACACCCTCTAATGTGCTTTCTGCACCCCATGTGGGGGTCTGGCCATGCAGTCAGAGCCATCACAGTCTCCATGGATCCTACGGAATTCAGCAGTGTCAACACCAGTATCTGCTGAAGCAGCTACTTGTCGGGGAAGGACTGAAAAAGGCAATGGTACGGATTAATTTATCTCTGCAATCTGCTTTGACTGTCACTTTGCTTAATACCCAGCACCCCACACAACTTTCAGCGCCGGCCCAGGCTTACTGCATTTCAGGAGGACACAAGCTTATGGCACAAAAATATACTTACTTGATGATTTAGCAAAACCCTCTTCACACATTTTGACTGCAGAAGCAATGTCCAAAAATGTACGCTCTGCTGGCAAAACAGAAGAAACCTGCGCACATTAAAAAAATTTCAATTATAGAGCAATTGCAGGGGGAGAGGAGGAAGAAACTGTCTTACGAATTTCAGTGTGAAAAATGGCTTGTAGCAGGATGACTTTGCCAGGACAACATACCCTGTAGCATATCACCATAGTTAAGTGGTGCAGAATTATCAAGTAACACAGCACTGCTAACAACGCTGTCATACAGACACTGTTTAGTCAGCAACTGCACCTCTATGACACTCCACACTTGGTGAATGCTTAGGTTCCCAAATGAAATGTGATACCTTGCTAATGCAAAAGACAGCCTAAACCACATTACCCCCCACGCACACCCTACTGACCTTAAATTTGGTGCCTTTCACAATTAACCTTCTTGCAACGGAAAGATTTACCATAATCCCACTTAGCTATTTTCAAAGTCTAAAAACTCTCTATGTCGGCACTGTTACTGCAGCTGACTGCACAATTTCTTCCAGTTTTCAGAAGGCAAACAATACGGTTTCAGACACACTTGGCTTCTATCTCCACCACTTGACCTGCCTAATTTAGAGCACAAGCCCCCAGCGTGGCAGTGGTGGTGTCTCTGTTGAGCTGTTGCTCTGTGATAGCTAATACATGCATACATTACTGCTGACATTTAAAAACATTCCTAACAGTTTGTGTGAGTACATGGTAAACAGATGCTATGGGACTTTTTACCCATTATCAGTCATCTCTGAAGACTGCAGTAAAGTGACAGGTTGTTTGAGACTCTTCGGTCTAACAGTGAGAGATTTATTTTTAATAGAATATTGATATTATGGCATAAAATGCCATTTGGTGTTTACTTTTTTTTCCTCCTAGAGCTGCAGTTTATGGGTTTTTTTAAGCTTTTGCAAGCCTCTGTTATATCTACCACTCTATTTTTTATGAAAAAAAAGTTAGAGACTTTTATGAACTCTCTGATTAAAGTATCTCCATCTGAATGTAGATTAAAAGTTCCAACACCTGAGAGCATTAAAACCAATGAATATTTATATAGAAAAACAGCAGATGAATGCACTTTAAATCTTCAATGCAAGTCTAGTCATGGGGTTTATCTTATTTTAGGGCTTACTTTTTATTAAAATGAACTCTTGCATATTTACACTACAGAAATAAATTTTATTTGCAAGCACAATACAGTAAGAATCTTACAAATTGATGGCCTTGGTGAAAAATAAATGTACTCCTAAAACTAATTTATTTCTTTATCAAGTATACATTTAGGAGGATTTTCACTGTATACTGCTAACACAGTTTGGTGCAGAGTAGGTGCGTTCATCAGAGCTGGTTCTGATTTCACACTCGTGTAAGTCCATGGAGCTATGTTAACCATATCAGTGTAAGACAGTGCTCCACTGCAAGGACCACTGCATATTGTTAACCCTGGATTTCAGTATTTGTGTTATGCCACAGGCACTTGGTTTCTACAACTACAACCAACTCACACTGTACCTTGAAGTTGCTGTCTTTCCTGACAGAAGACAAACAAAGTGAGCATGAACCAGACACCAAACCAGTTTTTCCCAGAAATGGTATGGGACTGCAAGGTCAGCCTAAACCCTACAACCTTTTTGAGCGCTGACTCCAAACCTGCCTCACTCAGCACATGTAGGAAAAGTCAACATTATCACTGACCCAAATCCCATGGCAAGTGAACCATCAACAGAAAGGGTGCAGTAGTGCAAGTGAAGGTGAACACAGACCTATGCTCTGCACAGAAAGGAGCTCCTAGGGTCTCTGCATCCTCCTAGTGGCAAAAATCCCACTCACCTACTCAAAAAATTTGTTCTTCATTTGAATGGGAAGAAATACATGGTTTCAGGGAGCTGCAGCACAACTGAAAATGAAATCTTGATGCAGCCCAAGTACCTTTTAGCAAAGCCCTTTTCTCTTCAGATCTTGTGCTTTGTAAGAAGATTTGTTGCACAGTCTCCAAGCCTATGTTGTTCTCTTTTGGTTTTAAACATAACCTTAGAAATAAATGTTTACATATCAGCTCATTGTGTCTTTGTTTTGAAGCTTAAAGTTTCACTTTGATTGCTGCCTTTTTGACATTTTGCATAGGAAATATGTTTGCATGTTCACAACACTATTGAAATAACAGTTAGATCACCATATTCCAGCTGTTACAAGGTTTTGTAATGCATTTTCCAATAAACATTTTGAAGAAAACAGAACTATTTTAGTATGTCAAGCAGATACGTTGAGATTTTTTTGTTTAGCTTTTTTCTATCTCATTCTTTTCTGCGTGTTACCATACTTTTTTACATTCTTCTATTTCACTTCTTTTAATTCACCCAAATAAAAAGGCTCAGGTTTTCAAAAGGAGTACATGGGTGGAGGAGTTCTGATTTTGGGGACCTGGGAAGCTGAGCCAAGACAATTTTCAGAAAATCTACCTTTTTGTCTTATGCTACCAAGCACTACAACTGGGGCAGCTTTTAAAACACTTGCTATTATTTCTCTGATCTTCTTTAAACAGTAAAACTTCTATCATTTCCAAGAACTATCTACCTACTCAGTTTCCTTCCATCCTTCCTCAAAAATTTTTTTCACTTAAAAAAAATGCACTTTTCTTCTCCTGCCTGTTAAAATGAAATGTCCAACTCCCTTGACGCTGAAATGATTTTTAGTTGTGCAAGAGAACATGTGCTTTACACACCAAGGCAAACAGCATCCAGGCACAAGGGGCAAAGGCAACAGGACCAGAGCCTTGGTGGCCAAATAGATCAGACAGAGCCTTGGTTGTGAAAACCTTGGTCGTGAAAACCTTGGTCACCTTTTCTAACTCAGTTCATGCCACTCAATAACCAAACTCATGATGTACACCAGGCAGCAGCAGTTACCTTGGTGAAAGGCAAACAAGATCTGCAACCTCTTGCTTTATGCTTAGGATCAGATAACAATTAAGGAATTTTTTTCTTCTTCCTACCTGGTGTTTAATACTTCCTGGTACAGATTATTAAAATCAAGAAATCCTCCTCTGCATTTATTTTATTCTTTTCTGACTCCTGACCTCGTGTGTCACAAGTTCTGCCTTCTCATTTTTTATGCAAGAATTGCTGTGAAAATTTTCCTACTTGTTGCTTCATGCAATAAAAAGAAAGTCTTGTTCTGTCTAAATTTAGTCAACTAATTGCAACTGAGATGGCTGATTTATCTTCTGTGGTTTTCAATTGATCACTTTGAATTTGGTATATTGTAAGGAGATCAATACATTGATTAAATTTTTTGGGTGTTGTATATAATTTTCAGTAACTGGATTCCTTTTCCTGATGGTAAAAATTCTGATAAATACTGAGAGGAGAAAAGAAGTTTACAAAAAAGTCTGCACAGCTATGGTGGGAAACAATCCTCCTCAATCAATTCTAGTATTTCAGAGCTAGTTGTCAACTATTTTTTTTTTTTAATGGAAGTTGTTACAAATGCAATAGTGGTAGTGGGACAATGAAGACTTGCAAACCTCTTGGGAGGTTTCCTCTTACCTCCAGATAACTTCCACACCTGCACAGATGCTCACATACAAGAGGCTGGTACATACAACCCAAAGAAGAGCAAAGCCTAGATCTGCACAGGCCAGAGTTTACACCTGCCCACTGCTTTGAAGGGATTCCCATTGCTCCATCCAATTCAAAGTCTCTCAATTAGAAGTGGAAACATATGAGAGCTGCAGCAGAAGAGTTTATTTTAAGTTTCCCTCTCATTTTGAGGAAAATGAGCCATTATAAATTCTGCAGCTGCCTGTCTATCACTGGTGGGACAGCAATGAGTTGGGGCCATTTCAACCTCCCTTGGGTTTCAAAATAATTATGCATGATTTTGTCACATCAAGATGAGTTTATTTGCAATTCCCAAGTGTCATGCATGTCCAACACAATCTTGCAGAGCGCTCCAGTGCTGATAACCTAAAAATACTCCTTGTAAAAAGGGTTTGCTCTTCAAACATTTCACCCAGTTTTAAACTAGTACCTTAGTTGCCAGTTAAACAAAAATATTAATTTTAAAATTGTACAAGGCACTACATGGCCTCTGTTCAGTGTTTCTCAACATTATGTTCTTGGATGTACACTTGAATCTGCTGAGGGAAATCTGTTACTTGTCTTAAGTTTCACTGGCAAGTGTTAGGAAGTAACAGCTTTTCCTTAGGAATTCTTTCCTGGAAATGCAACAGGTAACAGTACAAAAAGTTAAAGCAGGCTAACTTGTATGTTTTACACTAGATTACAAGGCTCTTTTTATTGCTCTTACTGTCTAATGAACTCTGTGACAACTTCTATATTCCAATATTGTTTTATTACCAATTAGTTAAGTAAAATAGTCAAAGACACACCAAACAAGTGACAATATAACCTAGCAAATGTGTAGTAGGAAGGAGACTTTAACTCTTGCATCCTAATTATCTGTATGACGAAAGGAACCAAAATGGTTTCTGCAGCTGGCAGATACTCCAGGTTGTCTTTTCGATAGCCTGATTATCAGAGTAAAGTGGGAAAAAGTCTGGAGGAAAAAAAGCAAATCTGGAAGGTAACCCATATGTCATTTTAACCTCATAGGCACCAGCATCTTTGAGTCAATTAACACAAAAGAGTAGTTAATAAATAATTTAGGCCATCTTCTGGTCTGAAGGATTACTCTAGATCTACTGAGACAATTCTTTTTGTCATCTCAACAACAGTCCCTGAATGCTGGGAGCAGAACACAGAGTACTCTTGGTTAAAAAGGGATGAGAAACCTGAACTTGCTTATGAAATCCAGAAAAGAGGATCCACATAATATAATCAGTTAAATTCCTTCTCTTCCCATGTCCTGCATCTGTACAAACTCTTGCAATTTTACTTTTCTGAGTCTTAATATATAATTAAAAAGAATTTGAGACAGACATCAATCAGGAAGATATCTGAAGAGATGCTTAACAATCCCAGAAAAGGACTTCAACTCTGAGAGAAATTGTCAGGGCCAGGCTCTAGCAAAAAGCTGCATCATTAGCCAGGACAGTCTATATAAACTGGATGATCAATAATATATTTAGCTCTTTTACTTTCTGAAATTATTCAGAATGAAAACATGACCCATGGAATTTGCACATCCCTAGTCACTGATGCACTGATTGTTGGAACAACTGTGATAAGGAAGCAGCACCTGGTGACTAACTCATTCATCTGGAAAGAAAGCAAGCTGCTGCTATTTAACACTCAGAGCAAGACAAGCTTTTGGTGTTTGTTTGGATGTGCCATTACAGGAACTAGAAAATGCTGAGTCAGAAAACTGTGAGACAGTTCAAGAGAGAAAAGACATTAGAGGAGCAGAGGAATTTGACAGAAAATGTGTCCCTTGTTCTTGTGTGCTACTACATTAACATTACATCAGCAGGGCAGCCTCTAAAAGGTATTTCTGATCCAAATATTTAAGATTAATACAAGTCTTATGTAGAGGGATAAGTTGTATAAATGCTATTCAGGCACCTCCAAGGAAAGAACTGATGGATAAAAAGGTACGAGAAAGGAGCTGATGGACCAACAGATGTGAAACAAAGTCAATTACAAGCAAATACAAAACTGAAGTATGTGAACATTTCTGAAGCCTTCAGAACGGGGAGGTGAATCACATAGAACTTATAGCTGTCATAAAAAATTGGTCTGTCTCAAAATTGAGGAAATCATTTGATAGCCAATTACCTGAAATAATGAAAAAGGGATAAGAAGTTAAGTCACCTATGGGAACAAAACAAAATCCATTTCTAATATCCTTTACACTCCTCTCTTACTGAAATATCCTTTCTACATCAAGTTCAAGCAATTTATCTTCACTTCAGAAGCTGTGCAGATTTGACCCTGCCTGCATGTGATGTCCTGATTGCTGGTACGTCTTCTTGCTGCCTTGGCTAGCCCTGATCTCTATCGAAGTCCCTTCATGTCTCTCTTTCTTCCCCTCCTTCAGGAGCAGCCCGCCTTCCCTTCTTTTGTGCCACACTCCTCCTCAAAGTCATTCCACAAAATACAGTAGGAAGCTTTTTCATAAAACACCAGAATAAGACAAAAACCCAAAAAAACTCTGCACCACCTTTGGACCAAATCTTTGTCTAATCAACTAACACCTTCTCAAGATACAGGACAACCTCCTGCTGTGGGGTATCGAGCTCAGCACCTGCCAGGATTAGGTCCTTTAATTGAAACTTGTCATGTGCTCAGGGATGGGGAAAAGGAAGTTTTGAGTTCTGAGGGGCTTAGGAATCCATATGTCTCACTATTAATCTGTCAGTACTATCTTTTAAACAACAAAAAAGCAAATGCTCCAGCCAGATCTGAAACACTCCAAAGAAGAAATGAATGGTTTAATTTAGTACTTTCCATTGCACAAAATGAAAAATTCCAATAGAATGCTGTTACAAGAAAGCATTTGCTAATAATACTTCTTACTCACTTGTTTAGAGAAAAAATTGGTTGTTATTAGAAGAGCTTCAGAGACATGTGAAACTGCAGTCATATGAATGCAGAGGCTGGAACCTCGCATTAATTTCAGTTTGCTGGTTTACTGCATCTTGTAAGTATCTACAAGAGAGCTGTACGTCTGCACTCACTATTAGAAAACCTATTACAGAAAAGTCATTTAGGATGAACACCCTGCACTCGTAGCCATAGGTGTCTTCTTCAGCTAAATTAAAAACCATAGTCTTTTCAGGTCATAAAAATCATCAAAATTTTAGTTACAAATTACACCATAGTAAGTGTCAGCATCTTTTCCACAGATTTAGCATTGTTTGAAGATAAACTGAAACAGATCAGTGCAATACTTAATTGAGCTCTCAACAGCATCATTGATAAAAGAGTATTAGTAGTCTTCGGGAGAGACTTTATTGATAGCTACTAAGATGCCATACAGCAGTGCTTCTAAACAGAGTGGATCAAATTTTCTCTGGTTCCCTAAGGCCTTTTCTATTGCTCTTGTGGCATAAAGAGGCTTAAAGACAGCAGACCTCAACCTCAGGGATATTTCCTGCGTAACAAGATTTCTCAGGTAATAAATAGCTGCAACTACCTCTGTTCCTCAGCATATTAAGTACATGAAATAAGAATGATGCTCTACTCTGTGTCTCTCCTGCCAACACCTCCAAAGGTAAGGGTTCAAGCAAAATACAGATAGTCTGAAGATCTCAGCCTCTGGCCAAGCAGAGAAACTACCCCAATCAAAAGAAAATCAGAAACAACATACATAGGGGCATATTTGTTGCTGCTTCTTTTTGCATACAAAGCAATGGACAAACCAAGCCGTGAGGCTGCAGTCACATCCTAAAGCTCTGCCATGTCAAAACTCTGTTGTCTGGACAGATCAGGTTGCCAGATACTTTGATCCTAAGCCCTCTTGAACACAGCAGGGCCATCAAGAACTGTTCAAGCTCCTAACAGACAATGAAAATTACCCCAGTGATGCTACTGCTCTCAACAGAATAAGGGCTAAACAGGATGAAGAATACCTCATTTTTCCCCATAAGATCTGGTATTTTGATTTTTGCAGTAAATATATTAAAGCCATACAATAGGTGTAAAAGATGTTGATGTATTCAATAGAAACATACCTGCATCTGAATCTATTCCTGCATGTTTTACAGAAAATCTGATGGTACAATACTAGTATTCAGTTGTAATTCACTAATTCCCAGCAGAATGAATATCTTTCAAGAAAGCCCTTGGAAATTCTGATGACTAGCAACTATCAGTACAAACCAGTTTTACAGATCATAGAAAATCTGTTACTCATAGAAAGCATGACAGATACAGAATATTCTTACTGTAGATGGGAAAAAAATTGTGCGCTATGATCCGTAAATCGATAAATATCCAACAAATCAGCAACACAAACAAGATGAGAGAACTTTATTTCATCTTCAATCAGAGAGTAAAATATATATACACTAGGTGAGATAGCAGTGAAATAGCAACCGTGCTAATTTTCCACTCATCTAGTAATACAGATCCTTTACATTTCAATATATTTTTTCTCTCTTTTGTGATCATATTTTTATCTGCAGAGCTTTCAAGCCCAGGATACAAGCTGTGAAATATGTTAAGCTGGTGTTGTTGGTTTTTCTTTAATAAAACAGAAAAATAACAATATAATGCTTTAAAAATCAATAGGCTCTTCTACATTTAAAGTGCCTTAGGATAATATTTTAAAACCAAAATAACAGCAAAAATGGGCTGGATTCAGGAGATAGAAAGCAAATGCAGAGGTGTACTAAAGAAGCCTACACATACATACAGCCCTCTACATACAAAAAGGACGTGAATTGGGTTTTATGCAGTAGGGATTTAAGCAGCACTTCTGCAAGTATTGAGATTATTTTTTCAAATCCACAATTTAACCTTCATCTAAGAGCTGTCATATGTCCCAGCTTCCCCAGGTATGACCTCTTTTTCCACCTGAAAGTCTATTTCCAAGTGAGGAAAGAGGAATTTGGCCAGATGCCTTGGACATACAAATCTCTACAGCCAGGGATGCGGATGTCAGAAGTCCCAAGCAAATGGTTTCAGAGCATGTTCAGACCACCTGTATAGGCCCCTGTGCCCATAACTCTATCCAAGAAATGACACACAAAACTAGGGTAAACTGTGCTTCCTTACTCCATTGGAAAAAATACACAAAAGCAAAACCTATTCATAGCTGGACCCACAGCAGCAAAATTCAAAACTTTTGTTGTGTACTATCCATATGAAAATGCAAGTTTGAGGGGAAGAGACAGAAATGCATGTGCAATTTGCAGATCATAAGGGGCAGTATAGGAATTTTCAGGAGGCAGATACAGGACATCATTTATAGCCCTCCCTATGACAGCAGACAGTACTGCTTTACTGTAAGTGAGAATCTCTGGTGCCTTCTGCTTCAATGCTTCAATTGTCCTTCTAGAGTATGCAATACACACATCTGGAGACTTAGAAACCCCCCTACCCAGGCAGCAAACATCTTCCAGCACTGGGATGCCTACAGATCAGCTATTCCAGTGGCAGAAACAACGACAGCATTTTTATCTTTAGTACTTATTTTTAAATTACATTATTATCTTGTCTAGACATTATTACATTATTATGTGTTCCTTTGCCAAGACAGGTTGGACTAGAAGATCTTTGAGGACCCTTGCAAAATGGTGTTCTACAGGCTACAGTTCTGTAATCTGTACAGCCTCCTAAAAGTAGCGAAAAATCTCAAACTCTTTACAATTTGGAGCAACACAAAATGATTGACATGCTTATCAAAACAACCAGCTCAAGATTTTGCATTTGTTTTCTAGTTGCTCAAGTATTTCGACAGATGCTACTTAGGAACTAGCATATGTTTTGAGAAAGTAATTTTTCCACTGTATGCTAGTTTGCATGCATTACAGTTTGTACTTTTCTTTAAAAAGAAGTGGGAGACTACTGAGATATTATTGTACTCCACATTTATCCAGTTACCCTTTTTTAACCAGACACATTTGTCATTCTGTTGGAAAAATAAGTGTTTGATACTTATCATTAACGCTCACAGACTTCAGCCATGGTTACTATTTTAAAATGCAGGGTAGCTGAAGAGTCCTTTTATTATTTATGTTTGCTGTGTCTCCACTCACACTACTTCATGCCAAGGGAATAAGACCAGTGGCAATAAGGGCCAAACTCTTAGACTGATAAACACAGTATTTTCCAAATCTCTTGCTGACTACTGGGCCTGCCTGTGTAACCACAGTGGCTGTGAACTCTTCATTTGTGAGCTGCTGAGGAAGCAGGGAATTCCTGCTGGGACACCCAGAGAACCTCTCCCTCTGACATTCTGGCTCTATGCACGGCTGGGACCTACCCAGATGATGGTGGTGGTACCTGTTCATGTGGAAAGAGCCTGACACTGGTGCAACAGCCTGCAAGGAGCGTTGCTTCACCTGACACAGCAAACAAGCAGCCTGTGCAGGCACGGTGGTGACTGCCTACAGCCATGCTGAAACAGATCTTGATACCCTCCCTCCTAATGAATCATGCAGTGGGCTGGGGGGTGAGCACAGGGCTACATGTGGGATAAGGCATTTTTCAGTAGAAGGTTCTGATTTGGTCTATTCTTTAGTGTTTTACAGAACAACAGACAAACAGAAAAGAAAGTTTATCTGTTTCTTTATTTGATGCACTGGACTTCTGTTTCTGACGCAGTTGACTAAGTTCTTGGTTTCAAATTTGTATTAGAGGAAAGAAAACTGCCAAGAGGCTATGTAGAAAGATTTAAAAAATATTAAATATCTCACAAAATAGGTCTATTTCAGAAGAAAGATATATCCATCTTGTGTCTGCATATGGTGCTCAACAGAAGAGCTTAGATTGCAAGGCTCAACCAGAGCTGCCTGGTTCATGACAGATCCCCTCAACTCTTCCAGCCTGATTCAGAAAGATCACCATAGAAGTCCAGAGTGACACACATAATCTAAAATTGCTTCAATATTTTTGAGATAAAAAGAGGAATGCTGGAGGGATCTAGATCTTCTGCCTTCAGCTAGCTGTAGCATGGGCTGACAGCAGTAAGCAGAAGATGAAGATTTTCTTTTGGATGGTTGCCCAGCTGCAAACACTCAGGGGCAGAGATGAAAGGCCCCTGACTCACATGTTTCCAGTTCTTCAAAATACCCATTTGTCAAAAAGTGGGGTGTTAATTACCATGCTCCTTGTTCAAGGCAAACACTGTGTTCCTTGTCCTCCAAAGCCCCCTCCCAATCCCCACTTTCAGAGCATCTCCCAGTGATTAAATTGGGAAGTAGGGAAAGCACTCATGGTGCTACCAAACTTTCATTTGTGGCTGATAGAGTGAAGGGCAGATAAAACTTTCCTGCTGAAACAGGAAATCCCCTACAGAATCCACCCTCCCCTCTGTCTCCACTCCAGACTGCTCCAGCTATCCTAAACACACAGCTCCATTTCCTGCTCCAGAGGAGGCAGCACATCTGCCCCCATCCTCTGCACTCTGCCTGCATCTCCTCCCCTCAACAAGGGCAGCCCAGCCAACATATATGTGCTGCTTCCCACTGGGAGGAAAGGAGGTATTCCTCAGAAGTCCCTTGTGGCACCAGCATGTGCCATGTGCACTGGGGAGCTGGGTTATCTCCCTCTCTTCTATGTCTCTACCTGGAGCACACCACAACTTCCTTACGCTTCACAAGAAAATATCACTGCTCTTTGTGACTCCCTACAGCTCTTCAGCTACATGCCAGTGACAGCCTTATCCCTCCTTGCTCTGCTGTACTGCCCAGGGGCCTGCTAATCTTCTGTGGCTAACTCCATCTAGCTGAGAGCAAGGGAGGATCCCAAAAACACTGCTTACCTCAACCTGCAAGCTCCTGAATGAACAACTTTTGCAGGGGGCACTGCTAATGACCAGAACCAGCTCCATTGCAGCTGGCCTTGAATCGGCTCAGGAGAAAGGACTCATGAAAAACAGTATCCATCACTCCTGAAAACTGCCTGGCACCATGTGATAAGTTCAACTGTGGACCACATGCATTTTCTGGCTTTGAACAAATAGCACAAGTCAATTCTCTATAAATTCAAAATGCATATTAGAACGGGGAAACATATTTTAAGTGGGTTTCACATCCTTCCTCTCTTTTTCACCCTAACTGCTGGGGATTAAGCCTGCCACTTCATTATTTCATTCTTTTGCCAAATAACGAGACATGAAAAGAGTTCATTGCCTTTTGTCACCCCCGAATCACCTGGATGAGACAAGAGGAAACAACCTGTGCCTGAGCTGGGATTTTGAGGAGTAAGGGATGGCAGCAGGGGGAGGGCATATTGGGAAAGAGCTTTTTAATTGTGCTTCCTGAAAAATGCTGCTGTAGAGAAAATGACTGATGGAGAAAGCTAGACAGTCTGAAAGCAGCCACCATAGTGCAACACACTCAGGGAACTGAAGAAATAAGTGGCATTTTTGTACTCTGAGTGGCCTAAACAAATAAATTACAGTCTTGATAACCTTTTATTTCAGAGCTGTGCCATTTGTGCTACTCCAGTTGGATTGTGTCATTCCCAGGATAAATCCTCAATTGCAAGGGCTTTAAAATTGAGCTATAAAAATTTCCTCTGGGCAGAAATCTGGCGAAATGTAGCACAATGGAAAAAAGAAGCAAAGGGAATCAGTCTAAAAATAGAAATAAGTAAAAGAATTTGGGAACCTTAAGGTGGACAACAATTTGTCAAACTTTTCTCCCTTACACTCTGGTAAGCAAAAGAGGGTGGGGGCCACATTGGATAGACATGACAGCTTGCCTGCAGCTCCTGAGAGAAGCACCTTCACTGCCAAGGTTTGGGAAAACAGGACAGTGGCCAAAATGTCCCTGTGAGTGAGGACGTCTCAAATTGGGAAGGATGAGGTAGGTTGAAATACATGACAAGCTGCTCAGCCCTAGGTGATTACCCTATCCAAAAGCCACCCTAGAAGCTGAGTCACCCTCCTAAACTCAGCTTCCCTAAATCTCACCTACATTCCTACTCCTGTTGTTTCCCACTTGCTGCCTCCACATTTAAACCTTGCTGTGGTTCTCTCTATCCCTGCTGAGATGCCTTCAGAGACACCCTGCTTGGAAGCACTAGGCATGAGGCTGACTCTGTGCTTTATTACCTCATAAAAGCTTAGTTTCTCTCCATAGCTTAGTTTTTATGTGCAAATTAAAATAACTTTTGTTTAAGTTTGCTGCTACCAGAACAACACAGGCATGGCTGGGAGAGCAGATTCACAACCAGTGGGAAGTTAGCCCACTGAGAATTCACCCCATGACAGCACCCAGGCCAACGCCTAAATTAACTGTATTTACAAGAATAAGAAAAAATGCCTCAAATATACCCGAATAGGTGGCAGCAATGAAGAAGGATGGGAATTACAGCAGAAAGTGAAAACAAAAGAAAAGCCAATCCTGCAAAAGTCTGTTCCTCCTGCAAAGTTGGGCAGACTGTCCTTGAGATGGAAGGGCTGCTTGGAAAACGCAACACAAGCCCATAGCATCTCACGTACCACTGTACCACACAGCCATGAAGGGGCTGAAGGTGACACTGTCAAGCCTTGCTGATATCCATCCTATTTTTAAAACTGCCAACAGAGCTCAAGTTGGCTTATGACCTTCAGTCCTCCCATGCTCCCGAGGAACCATCCACACAGGAGGGACAGACACTCTGGCAGCAGCTCTGTCTGTATGACAAGGCAGCAAGGCACAGGCCAAACGTGGTGCTGTGTCCATCCCAATGTGCTGCCACAGTGTTAGATTCTGACTAGTTTTCACAATATCTTCTTAGTGTGCTCAGAACCTGATGGTAGTGCAGTTTCTGGGCAGTAAGAAGAGCTGCAGTAGCAGGAGCTTGCTTGACCATGCACACCACCTCTGAGCAGTGTTTCAGCTTGTTTTGGGGTATTACATGAAAAAAAGTAAGGAGCTGAGCTACAATCAGTGTTTAAAAATAAACAAATTGCCAATGTCAAAGCCTCTGTATGTTTTTTATAAATGGTATATGTTTTTTATAAAGGGGAAAACAACATTCAGATTTAAACCACGTTTTAGTTCTAATAACTTAAGGTGCCATTATTAGCATATGCAAAGAATATGAAACAAACAAACATATTTTCTTATCTTTGAAGCATTCCTCTAATAATATAATGTTTCATACACATGAGGAATAACACATTTAGGTGTTGGCCGCCAGACTTAATGACATCAGGCACTGATGAAACGTCTTGGCATGCCCCAAAGTTACGCAAAATAAAGAACTACTGATTTGAATTGCATCCAACTCTGCAACTCTATCTTCAGGGCAATCCAAGAGTAGATTTTCTTGAATGTTTTCATTAAAAGCCATCGTGCCATACTAGATAAGAGATTCTATTTGGACTAGCAGCTACTTCCAATTTTCGCCCCAAAATAAAAGAGGGTTTATCAATTCCAATCAGTTTTATCCAGAATTAGTTGTCAAGTTTCAATAGCTGGCATGCATCTGAAAACATAAATTCAGCACCAGTGTCAAATGACTAATACAACCTTATAGAAGAGACCTGAATGTATAGTCCTGCTTGGATTGACCAACTGCATTTAAAATATCAGCACTTTTATGTTATAATAGCTCCTATTAACAACAGTTGGCTGACATTAGATATATTCAAGCTAAGCATCAATTAAAAAATTGCTTATCTGTTTGAAAATCTGGAAAGTGGGTATGGGTTCTCACATGGGCAGAAAGTAATACAAACGAAATAATTGCTGTGGTGTCCTGGGACTGATCACTTTGACTAACAGACACTGCTATTTTTCTGCCTTCTTTAAGACAAGTTATTACAATATATGTGTGTCCCTGTCATGCTATGCTGCATTTCTTAACCATCATCTTTCATTTTTAAAATAGCATCATTTAGAGGCCCTACAGAAAGCCAGGGACAGAGGGTATTACACAAACAAAATGTACTGAAATTATTGTCCCATATAGTTCACAGTGCAAACAGACATGAAAGGTATCCTGCAATCGCCATCTTTATGGGAAACTGAGGCACCACTATATTCAGGGTATTGCCCAAGGTCACAAAACCAGTCATTCACCTCTCCTGAACCCAGGACCATAAAGCTACACTAGCAGTAAATGCTGATATCCAAGAGAACTCCTTAGGGACTCATAAACGAGTTCAAATAAGTGCCAACCAGTTTAAATGTTAAATAGGCCATTGCTAACTCCGATCAAAATGCTTTATTCTTCATTGTATCTGAGAGTGATCTAAATTAGAAATACAGACATATTCCTGGGAGCAAGAACACACAGTTCCCTACCCAGCTGCCCTAATCACTGCCCATCTTTACACCCTGATGGATGTCTGCCCAGCTCTGGCAAAGTTTTGGGCAGCTTAGAGAGGTGAGAGGTGTGAAAGATATCCTGGTCTGTCCCCACCTGCCCCCCAAAGCCAACCTTCAGCCCACCACTGCAGCCACACTCCTGAGGGTGGGCATGCTGGTGGAAAACCACACAAGACAAAGATAATCCAAACCCTCAAACATTTCCAGGGTCAAATGTTCTGATCAGTCAGCTACATTGTAGAAGTGGAGATGGATTTTTTCAGCTGTCCTCTCAAGTTAAAAAAAGCCAGTCCTGGCTAATTTACCCAAGGATAGTGAAGAGGTTTTGAGGAGAGTGCAAAAGGCTCTCTCAAGAGGATTAAGACACTTTCCTGCAATTATTCAGTAGTCTGGAATGAAAAATTAAGGAAATAATTATTCTTCTCTACATCTCATATTGGTTTGACTGGTTCTGACATCAGCTTCCTACAGGCAATACCAAGGCAGTTCATATGCCTGAGAGACATCTCTAGGTTCAGATGTAGGGCCTCAGAGTTGGCCACACTGTCTTCTTCACCATCATCAGCACCACTGTAGTCAACAGGAGCTAAGAGTAACAAGGACCTGACACCCCCATCACTTTACCAGCAGTCTCTGGCAATTCTTCAGGACAGTTAATGTAGAGCAAAATACTCTCTGTGTCAGCCAGGAGAGGTGTCCAAAAATAGTAGCCAACCACTAACCTCAGATGCACCACTGTCTGTATGAGGAGCATAGCTTCTCGTTGTCTGGTCAAATCTCCCATTGTTCACTTCATTGTACACATTTTTCATTCATTAATGTAACAACAACAAGCTCACAGTAATAGGATTTTTCCACTAGAAGATGATTTCTTGCTTTCAAAAATAAATATCTCAGTTTCACCTTCACATTGTTTTTATAATACACTAGGAGATCTTCATCCTGTCAAGTTTTATTTTCATCCTACTGACATTATTTCTTAATTAAAAGAAAAGATAAGTAGATGAATTCAACCAGGTGCTATGGCTGATATGAAGCACAGTTCCTCAGGAAAATAAAAATAATCAAGTCAGAGAAGAAGGGAGTGTGCCTGGCAATCATTTCATATAGCCAGCCATGAGCAGAGGTAGGTGGCCTTAACTGCCTCTCATGGTTGTTTGTTCTGGAGTTTTGCAGTGTCTTCTAGCTGTCTTTTCATTCTCTTTATTATTTCATTTATTTTTTAATGATTCTTCACTGAGGAGTTTCAGCTGAGAGAACAGAGATCCAGTAGCAGCAAAGCATCATTTCCCTCTTCCCCCTGCATGGGGCAAGTGAGGATTTTGCATTTAATACATCATTTACAAGTTATGGATGTGAGACTGCCACCAAGCCCATTGTGGCTCAGACAGCATTACAGCACCAAAAACCTCAATTGCCAGCCAGAATTCTACTGAAAAACACTGGGGAGAAGTACACTATAAAGAACTACTGCTTTTGTAAAGTCTCAGTTACTGCAGAAATAAAACACTTTAGTTTGTATGAATATTCTCTTTCAAAACAAATCAGTGTATGCCAAAATGCCCTATGTATTAAAGGAGATGTAAAATGCATAATGCTTTTCTCCCCCAGAAATAACTTATATTTTGAATGTGTTTGAACTGTACCTCTTCCCCCTGGAGACCAATATAAGCACTGAATAGTACAGTATCGTTTCAAGACAACTGAAGAAGTATTAGAAAGATGCTGCCTAGTTGGAGAGACAGAGGCCAGCAACACAATCAACCAAAGAGGAATAAACTACAAAAGTGTAAAAGTTCTACATTTACAGAGCTTCCTCTAATGGAGAGACATTAACGAGCAGCTGAAGACTACAAATAACACAGGGCAAAATTAACAGGATTTTTAATCAACTAAAAGAAAAAGCTACTCTGGGAGCCAGAGTTTGGGGCACAGACTCCTGGGTGCTCACAACAATAGGCAGCAGAACAGTCTATTGAAACTCTCATTGTGTTAGCATCACTAGGAAACCACATTGAAGATGCACTCCAGGAAGAATAAAACGTGTCAAATAAGAGGGTTTAGGGGGAAAAGTCTACTCAGGGACAAGAAGATAAGTGAAGAAAAAAGCCTGTACAGGAAACCACAAACTTTAATGGAGCTGGCAATAATTTTACTTTAATTCAGGCCACAGAAATGTTTGATCCTCTATATAAACATAAAGCCTTGAAACAATCTGTCCTGCAAGGCAAATCTACTAAATAATGCAGAGTTCCCAATGGAAAAGAAACCTTCTTCCATCTACAAAGGGATTTTTAAAGGGCAACATCAGAGATCTGAGCTTTTAATTCTATCTTGCATTTAAATTTAACAATAGATCTATTGTTTTCTTTCAACAGATTAAGAAAAGGCACAACTTAACAGCATTCAAAGTGAAGGCAGGGTAACAAGGAAGACAAAACTAGAGGCAAAAGCACTTACAAATTGCAATCCTCAACTCTTCTTACTGTGCAGGCAGGACCTCACCCTTAGATGCTGGGTCACTGATGGTCTTAGAAAGAGCAATACTGCTTAGGTTTATAGCTGAAAATGGAGCAGATTGGTGACTGTGGGAAACCCAAGCAAGTACAGCACGAAGATACAACCCATCCTGTTTCTTGGGGATAACTGGAAACAAGCTACCATCATTCAACCAACAACAACCATTCAGTAACAGCACCACTCAGTACAGAGAGCAAGGATGGTCAGATGCCAAGTGGCATTTCTAGGATGCGGGCAGACACCCATGGGGCACCCCTGAGCAGAGAGGCAGGAAACAGAGCTGCCCCACTGTCACCACTCTGCCCCCTTGGACAATCGAAGCAGGCAGGCTGACCCCCAAGTCTGCCCTGCCTGTTAGGGACCCCCAGAGCATGCACAAGCAAGGGTGGCATTTGTGGAAGCCCAGTGGTGCCCACCACTGCTATTAATCAGATGCTGTATCCTATCAGGTGATGCACAAGCAATCCCAGAAACTGGCAGCAGCACAGACCTCTCCAGGTCCAGTAATTCACCACTGTCTCCTCTAACATCTGCTCAGTGAAAGGAGAAAGGGAAGAAGCAGGAAAATATTATTTCACTTTTTCTTTCTTCTTTTTCCTTCTATGATATAAATAGCAAGGCCATGGTTAACCTATACAGTTAACCTACACACCAGTTAACCTATAACCAGTAAGTATGGGAAATCCATTATGGAATTAAGAATTAAGGAATTTAAAGAAATAAAATAAGAAATCTAAAACCAGTGTTGAAATATGTTTCCCCAAACAGAGTTTGTGTTAGTATCTAATAAAATTTAATATATACTTAAATTTAAGCACAGAAAACTTTGCAGGATGAAAGGAACATACCATTCAAATAATTCATTTCATCTGATACTCATAGCTCTTTGATTAACATCACTTCAACTGAAAGCAAGAAATCCCATCTTCCTTTTTTCTTCTCTCTTTTTATAGTATCTTGCACTTCTTTTTCATGCAACAAAGTCAGCTACCCTTTTATTTACAATCAAATCCACTTCCATGTTCAAAATCCTTTCTGTCTGAAACTGTGTGTCTTTTAAGAATATAGGAGAAGCAGGGAGGAGGGACAGCTCTGTTGATGCTTCTGAAAAACATCCATAAAAGGATGTATCTGGCAGTCAGAAAAAGAGTTGTGGGGAAATCTGTGCTGGGACATGAGGAGCAAAAGGGGACACAAAGGCACTGGAGGCATTGCTGGGCTAGGGAAGACGGAGCAGACAGAGCTGGTGCCTGGTACATACTGATGGTGGGAGGACCTCTGACAGCTATTGCTGGGGAGCCCCACAATATGGGGCCATATTTTCTGTAAGGCTGTACAGAGAGTCACTGTCCTGGTGCTTGACTGATTTTATATGGGAGCTCAGCAATTAATTAGGAGAAACAAAATTAAGTGAGAAAATAATTTGTCAAGGTTTCAGTTTGCTAGGTGCAGCATACAGGACACAACAGGCTTCTCAATATTGTTTCTTTCACATGGTTTTCTTCCGGCTGATATTGCTGGACTCAGGCTCCCCATCAGAGCCAGGCCAGTTCAGTCCTTCCTGTCCCAGAAAGTTTGGGAAGAGCTGTGTCCCAGCCTCTGCCCAGAGAGGAAGGTGCCCACCACTCTGGCCACTGAACCTGGCAGATCCATCTGACACTGCACTGGGATGGCTGCCAGGATTCCTGCGAGTACCTTAGGACTGTGAGTTACTTCAGGGTGGTTTTGACTCCCAGAATCCAGAGGATTTAAGAGGTGACCCAGTGCCACCCATCCAAATCATGTACAGAGATAGGACAGAAGGAATGTTTTGCAATGAGCCAGTAATAAACTGGTCACATCAAAAAGCAGCTTTGTTTGAGTTTGTATATATATACACACACACATACATACAGACATGCATACATCTATCTGCCGAGGAACCTTAAAAAGATCAATACTCTTATTGAACATATTTACCTCAGGATGTGCTTAGCCTTTCCAATAAAATTATTCATATAAAACACATTGAGTTAAACTGTGCACTCAAAACACTATTTTGGATAGTCAGCCCCCCTTCAGACATCCTCCTCATACCTGAAAGGTCAGGCTACAGCATTATTTCTTTGTTTTCACATCTGAGTCACCAAACGAGAATCACCTCCTGTATGAGGAGATGTACATTTAAGTCTTGTCATCCTCCAGCTTACAGAAAATGGCTCTGTAAATGTAGCTGGTCCAATGCAATGTCACGAAATTCTCATGATATTTCCTTGCTCCTTTTTATCTGCGGAAGTGATGAAATGCAAACTAAACTTTTTCTGGTACATCTTATCCTTCCTAGGAATGGAACTCCTTTTCATTGGTTCTTTTTAGATTTGACTTAGGAAAATATCTGGGGTTTGTTTATATAATCTTGCTCTTGTCAGGAGAGGCCAGCCTGCCTGTGATACCAGAGCTCTCGTCTGCCTGTCAGTCTCGCTTCTCTTTCACAGACACTTCATCCCATTGGAATCAATAGGTAAGAATCAATAAAATGCAAATGCTGCACTTTATCCTGGCTGCTTCAGACTGCCTTCCTTCAGCTCTGGAAATACTGTGGCTCTCCCTTCAGCCTACACAAGGCAGTGTAGGGGAAGAGGAAAGAAAGGTCCCAGGTAGCCGATGGGCAAGAAAAGCACCAAGGCTTGCTCAGTTCCCAGCCAGTGTCAATGGACACCCAGGTATCTTTTTTTTTGCTGGTACTCTACTGCTTCAGGAAACAGCTGTGCACTGCAGTACCCTCCCAGGGAGTGAGTTTGCCAAACATCAGCAAGAGCAAGGGCACTGGTGTACTTTTAGAAAAGCAAAATCTGGAAACTGCTTCTCTAAGCTCAGCAGACTTCAACCACTGCCCAGGCCAGATGGTTTAAACCAGTCATTGTTTCACCACTGCCATGAGGCCAAAAGCTGTACTCATCCATCTCCACATCCTTAACCCCAGCTCCCTCCTCAGTCTCTTTTTGACAGACTGCTGCCTCTTCACCTTCTGCAATTTTCAGACCCCACAAATCACTACTGGCAGAGGAGGAGCTCACTAAAACAATCCAGTTGTACAATTCCCTCTCTAAACTGGCCACCAACTGTATAGACACTTAAATAAGCCAGTCTTTCAGCCTAGGATTTGCAGAGAAATCATCACCCACAAATCATGCAGGGGATGATGGACTGTGGCAGGGGGCTGTGGCAAGGCTGTGGGCAGCATTTCTTGACACAAGGCAAATCAATTTGAATACCCCTATTATTCCAGTACTTGTTTACCATTAACTTATCCTAGTTTATTTTAAACAATAATATCATTTGTATGGGCATGGTGCATTTTACTTCACTGAGAAGTTAAGGTCTCCAGAGACTCACACTAAAATCATATTGATATTGTCAGCAATGTAATTGCCATATGGTCTCCACAGACTTCTATTGAAATTGCTTTCCTCTCCTAATCTCAAGCACTAGGAACAACATCCCAACAGAGACTCCAAAGACTTGCAATGGAGTCATGTTCCATCATAAATGGTCTCATAATGATCCTCTTTAGACATCCTTTGAAACTACCAAGAGATTGGTGCTGCACAGGATTTATTTTCCACGACGTTCTGTAAAGGACATTAATGTTCTCTCCCTTGAATCCTGGAACTCACGTCCTATTAAAAAACTTTATGAGCAGTAACTACTGCTTCACTGCAGTCCTCCACAGAGCCTTCAGTATATATATATAATTATTTCACAAACTGCACTACTGAGTTGCAACTGAATTGTAAAACATACCCTTTACCCAACAGACTGAAGCAGATCCCAAGGATTTGTTTTGCTCTATGAGGCAATGACAAGAGGAGGGGAGAAGGAAAATATATTCTTTCACCCAGAAAACACACTATCTCCTTGGGAGACACATTGGCCCATGCCCTACAGCCCCAACAAAAGGGTTAGCAGCACACTCAGTGATAAAAGTTGCAGGATTTGTGCAGTGGAGGCTGCAAAGGTTATTTTCCCCCTTGTTTCCCTTGGTTATATAATACAGACAGCTGGCCAAGTTCACCTGAAGCAGTCTCATGCTGAGAAAGGGGATTTAAGCCCCCCTGGGTGCAGGAGGAGGCTTAAACTGCACAATGGAAAACAGATCCTAAATCTGGTCCACCTCTCTTTATCTTTGACACCTCTTCAACTCAGAGAACAAGTAATCCAAGTTTCTGAGCTTCTGGATAAAGTTCTTTCTCAATAGGAAAGCTGAATATATGCTCAGGTTGCAGCACACAGCAAATTCTGCAATTGGTTTTTGAAGTTCTTCGTCTCAACAGGTTTGAAGTGTGAGTAACAGCAAGGTTTCCAATACTCTACTGGGGCATTTCATATTTTAGAGAAAGGGACACACAGAATTATTAAGTTGTCATAGAATCATTAAGTTGGAGAAGACCTTTAAGACCAACAGGTCCAACCATTAACCCAGCACTTCCAAGTCTACTAAATCGTCTCCTTAAATGCTACATCTATACATCTTTTAAATTACCTCAAGGGATGGCAATTCAACCGCTTCCTTGGACAACCTGTTCCAATGCTTGATGACCCTTTCATTGAACATTTTTTCCTAGTATTCAAACTAAATCTCCCCTGGCACAACTTGAGGCTGTTACTCTCATCCTATCACTTGTTACCTGACACTAAGGTGAGAGCAACCCTTACCTCATTACAACCTCCTTAGTTCATGGAGACAGAAGGAGCAGAGATGAGCAGAGGCTTAAGGGACAGAACACTTAGATTCCTTTCTTGTCTCTGCTTCTTCTGGATTCATGTGGTGCTAGTACTTGATGGCTTTCAGAAAGCCATCTCAGGTGCCTCTGACTCCCCATTTACAAAAGGATTCAAGGATAATCACCAGCCATGTATGACACAGGAGATGACGCTTTAATAACATAAAGGAAACGAAGAACATTGAACAAATTATTCTTCCTTCTGGGATATCAAACTACTCCTGTGTAGCAGAAAATGGAAGAAAAATCCTTTTGTCAGTTTATACTCACCCCAGCTATTTTACTCCAGCAGTCATGTGCTGGAAATCTCATATAAATGTCATCTCTAGCCTTTGGCTGCATTTGCCATGATATTAGATGGTACAGAGGCATTTGATACTGAAAAAAAGATTTTTTTCTGAGTTAAAAATAAAGGCTGATCAGCTCCTTGTAAAAAATCCACCATTATAAAAGTCTATTGCATCCATGTCACAGACATGAGATACCCTCTGAGTCAAAGGATCTACTGGGAGAGTAGCAAGGACAGGATTATTTCTTTGGCTTTGTATGTAGAATAAGAAACTTATTAATATATAGCTGAATGCAAATGTAAGATATAATTACTACTAATAACAATTATTCAAGCTCTGGGGAGAAATGGACCAATGGTCTTATCCTGGTCTTGTCAGCATCTGATCTTTACCATGAAAACTTATGAGCCAATCTATGTTGTGAATTAACTGAGTCTCAGCTTATATTCACCAGAGAAAGAGCCCTGATCTGCTGCCATTTCACAGTGCAGATCTTAAAATCAGCAAGCATTTTAGTTTTATGGCTGAGTAAGATCTACTGCTCAGCACTATATGCTTGTATAATACTGAATATTGTAAACTATACTCTGGCTTACACTGGTCCACCGTAGAGTAAAAAAAAATAGTGGCTACATCTAAAATTTAACAGTCTTAAGGCTTTGGTATAAGCCATTTTGAAGTATTAGATTATTTTTGTCACAAAATAGTTCATTGTTTTATTTTCCATTCCTAGTCAAAATTGCATCTTTTCTAGCTGTTAATGAACCCTGCCTAAAGTAGACATTTACATTCAACCTGTTTACCTGATGCATAATGCTTTATGAAAAAATCAGCTCTAAATGATACAGCTAGAATTTTATTACAGACTTTTGGTGCAAATAATAAAATCTTTCTACAGCTAATGAAGTGCCCAACAAAGCAAGTTTGTTAGTTAGTAAAAATAAATGCTTTTAAAAACAATCAAGATATTAGAAAAATATGGGTTTCAATAAAGACTTGTTTGTATGTTTTATATTAATTGACATTTATTACTTTGAGATTTTCTGCAATTCTAATAGTATGGAAATAAGCAGCAGGAATGGTGACTTTCAGGATAACTAATTTATATTAAAAAAACCAAGGGCTCAAACAAAGGCAATGTTTGCCTTCCTGGATTAAGGGTTTCCACCAGTCATTCATATTTATTAATATAGCACAGTTTCTTCTATAATCTCCTGCACTCACTTGAGAAGCTTTCCTGGCTTTTCCACTTCCTACTCTGCTAGCAAAGATCATGCCAAGGCAGTGTGCTTACATGCATGTGTATGTCTATCTATGTATGATACACAAGATTTTAGTGGGTCATGGCCTCTCTGTAAGTACTTTAAGAGATGCATGCTTATAGACCAGTTGATAATAATGTGAAGAACATGAAGATTTAACTTTCATTCAAATTATCTGTAAGAGAATAGTTTTCAGTGTTTCTAGACAGAACAGACCACAAGATTACACAATTTCTGTTAAGCCACAGGCTATCACACTTTACACAGATGCTCTACATTCAACCCAAAATTTCAGGTAAATTACACCAGTTCAACTCTCAGATGACCAGAGTTAAACATTTGATAAACAGAAACTGAAGCTCAGTCAAATACCAAAGACCTTGCAAATAGGAGGAAATCAGGTTAGAATCTGGCAGCTGGAAAAGAACTCAAGAAAGGTGACCACACACTCACATCTATCTGATCTACTACCCCATGTTTCAGAGCCTCATCTGCAAGTGGAATACATCAGGCTTTAGAGATGAAAAGTTATTAAAACATTAACAAATCCAATTAATTGTGTGACGGGGAAAAAAATGTCCAGCTTCTTGCAGGTGACTGGTTGGAGTCCTGACATACAAGACTTTATTATAACCACTTTCCTGAGGTGGGACTTCAAGGGTGATGGATGTGCTGAAAGCAGTGAAGGTGACCCAGTTCTGCCCACAGCATCCAAAAGAAAGAGTAAGAAGTGCTCTGAGCACAGGGCTTAAGGAAAATACACTCATACCTCACCGTGGCTCCAAAGGACCGTAGGTACTCTACTACAGGAGAAAGTAACTTCTTCCAAAAGAACATTCCAACTTCATCTCAAAACACACAAGTCATGGAATGCCCTGCAGCTCACAGCAAACTGCCCTCATCCCTCACAATAAATGTGTATTATTCAAGGCTGAATTAGTAAAATTTCAGCCCTTGGATTTCTTCATGTATTTTCAGGCAGACCAAAAAGTTTCCACCCCTGAATTCCAGCTAGCATTACTTTCCAATGCATGCTTCCCTATTCTTTTTCCAGTTATATGCAAGCTGAATCCTTATCCTTACTTGGAGATCAATTACACGCACACACCTCAAAGCTATACACAGCTCACTCTGAAGAGACCAGGAGCTTTGCAGTCAAGGACTGCAAGTCCAGATGTGACTTAAGGCAATTTGCAGGGCAAAATTCAGAGGACAACTACCATTGACTTCTGGAGGGCCAGAATTTACCTGGGCTAGTAGTTTTAATAGAAAATTCTCAAGAATGGGTATTTCAACCAGTATCTTTGCAAATTTTCAGTTCAGGTAATTATGTTCTGCCCTCTTAAAACTCCTTTGAAGTTTCACTTGCCAAAGTTAAACCTCCATGTCCTTTCCTGGACCTACAAAGACAAACTATGAGGGCCTATCCCAGAAGCAGCAGCACCTCAGGGATGCACTAATGACTTCTCCCTGGCCGATTTTGAGGCACCTGGATATCAGAGGGAGGAAATGTTAGCTCAGAGACAGAGGAAACTGCAGTGATGCTCTTAAAAAGGAAACTGCAATAAGCTTAACAAGAGATTTGTGAACATTACAACAAAATACAGACAAGCAAAATCTAAGTTGTTTCCCTGGAAAGACAAGTGTTAGCAGGTTTCCCTTCGTATTAACAAAGCAGAAGTCTACAGGTTGTATTTGCACAGTAACCTTCAGAAATCTTCACAAAGAGCAGGAGATTAGCACCACTCACACACACATTGCTCAGCTGTAAGATGGCAGCACCTTATGTACTCGACTACAAAATTACAGCACTGTATGTACACAATTGATGCCTAAGTGCAGTTCTTTTTCAAGGGCAGTAAAACCTGAGAGTTGCAAGTTGAGCAAAATGAGAGACGCAGCAATGTAAAAACATCCAAAGGCTTTGCATTGCTTTTTCAGAATTAGTGTGTACAGTATAAATTTATTGATGCTTACTGCTGTTTTGAACTGATAAAACATTTCTTTAAGAGCTGTATATTTTCATTTTAAATATATTTTCTCAGAGTAATTAAAAGTATTCTGTAAGAAAATATGCTCTTCAGTGCAAAATCAATCACCTCAATTAATGTAATCATCAAGGAATGTCTCAATTATTATTAATAATACAGAGCAGATTATATTGCAATATTCATAAATGCTACACTTTTTGCTGGACCACCACTAAAAAGTTCAAGCAGAAAATGAGACCATTTAAATAAAAATAGTGTATACTGTTATTTTATTCCTGGCGTTAAATTTATCTTTAACAAAAGAAAGAAGTCATTTTAACTATCCTGTGTTCAGACCATCCTGAAACTGCATCTGCAGAGAAAACTGTTCTTGCAGCACAACAAAATCTCCTGAACACTTCTAGTGATTTTTTTTCATGTATATCAGTTGTCACAGCCTCAGTTTGGCATCAAAGACTAGGGACAGCTATGTCCTGAAGACACCCCTCTCGCCTTCCTCAATGACATAGTGCCTAAACAGTTGGCTTATCTTGAACAGCTGTCTCATAGATAGTTAAAGGCATGTGAAGTTAATGCTGTCCTAAAAAGTAAACTCTCTTCCCATGCTATGATTCAGAAAGAATAAATGCTTTTTACTATTTAATGTTTATTATCTAGGGAAGCTCACCATAGTTTGTTTAAATTTAAAAAACCAAAATCTACACACAGACCATGTAATTTGCAAATGAAGACTCCCTCAATTTCAACAACTTTGGTCTGCATAGTTCCCTAAAGGTGTTTTTTTTTTAGAGCAGTAAAATGTGCCCTTACACCAGTAAATGGTCCACTGCCTATCTGGGGAGAGAGATTTGAGGTAGGTTTGGGGCTGCAGCAAAATCAAATCCAAATGAAATGCTAACTTGGGCAGAACCCCCATATGCACTTCTGAGCTGCATTTTCATCCTCTGTAGCTGCTTGAGTGTTCTGGGCTGAGATGAGAGTAGGAACCCCAAATTCAGAGGGAGAGACAGGAATCACTTTTGGCATTCTATCCCTTTCCTCACTCTTTCTGCTGGGAAGGACAAAAAAGATAAAAGCAAGTTGATATGAGAGTGAATTCTACTTTTGTAGCCAGGATTCAGAATTCATATTAGTCTCTGGAGCTTGATTTAAGAGGAAGTATCTTGAAGCAAGAAGCCTCCAGTGAACAAGTGTTTTAAAAGATGTGCTCAGTAGTTTTGTATATGTATTTTTTTACTGCTGCCTTAGAAGAAACTACTGCCAAGATAGCATACTTTTCAAGAAAATGCAATAGCTTCCCTTAGTAACTCTCACTCCAGTGACGTCTTCTGCTCTCACACCCAACTTCATCCTCCCAAAACAGCAAAAAAAAGCACACAAGACATACAGTCCTTAAATAACAAAGATCATAAGCAACTCACAGTGCAAGTCCCATAGGGCAAATCCAGGTGGCACAAACATGGACTGAAGTCATACATTTTGGGCCTCAATGCATACATTGCAGGGCCAGGAAGAAAAGTAAGTCACTTGAGGGACTGCCAAGTGCTCAGGAATCCACCACATCCATGATATGAATTTGCACAGTCTGCTCCTTGCTGCACCTCCAGGCATTGTCTGAAGCACAACATTAAGCCTTGCTCTCAGGAGATGAGCAAGAGAAAGGTCAGCAGCACTTCTGAGCACACCTGTGGCCTGACCCATAACAGCCCAATGCTTCCCACATCTCCACTGCTGTTCACCTTCACCTGCCACTGTCACAGCCCATGGGAGCTGGGGCAAGGAGCAGGATCCTATTCTCTTAGCCTGCAGTAAGGGCCCCATTCCTCCTTACCACCATGTAAGGAATGGTCAATACTAATAAATCTTCCCCCAGAAATGAGACTGCCATTACCAATGAGCCATACCTCTAACCAGATCCTCAAAAAATAAACTTATAATCTCTTCAGTTCTTTATATGTGACTGAGCCATCTTCTGGTTAGCAAATAAAGATTAAAAGCAGTCAGTTCTGCAGGGGTACACACCAGGAGAAATAAATACATTGCCACTAGAAAAACTCTGACCCTTTTTGGAATACTGGAGCAGTATTAGGCTCATTGCTAGCATCCATAATAAATACAGTACTCCTAAATTTAAAAGGCCCATTTAAAATATTCCTAGACACAGTGACCATTTAACAAGTTTATACTGAATAACGTAAAAGAAAACAGAACAATTTGGTTTTCAAACACCCAGCACTGATACTATTGACATTTAGCTCCCCCCCAGCCTTAACCTTATCTTCTTTGTCCTTGTCTCTCCCATTATTCTTCCTTTCTTTGTTTACTTGATCTTACTTTTCTCATCCTGTCATTTACACAGTAACATTATTTTAACGAGTACATTTGAACAGGAACTACACCAATTACTACATCATCCATTTTTGCTTAGCCTTTATAAAGAAAGAGAGAGGAAGGAAAGTAAAAAGATTAAACTGAATGTAATAGTTTCGGGTTCCTTGCAAAGTGCCACTGCATCTCAAGTTAAGCCTGCTCTGCAGTGAAATGTATAAAATATATTCAGTGCTGTATAAGTAATGACATATCAATTAACTGTGTCACAAGGTCTAAAAATATGCAAATTACTGTACTTCAATTAGAAAAATCTACATCCTTGGAGAATATTGTAAATCAGGAAATTTGGGAGACATTAAGAGTAATCAGTGAAGGAAAGCATGCACTTTCCCTCGTATCCTATTTTTATACATACATAATGAAATAATTATAGCTACACTGTATTTATGCCTCTGCAAAAATATTAAAATCTTAAGATCTTTACAATGATAAATTTAATCCACACTACGTTTGCAGACAACATTAATTATATGAAAAAGAAATCTATTATCATTCAATATAACTAAGTTGAAACTAATTTGGACATGTAAATTAGACATATGACTTTTCCATAGTAGCAGTGTATTAGAAAACAGACTTTTAAAAGAAATAGATTAATTGAAGAGGTCACATGTGTGAAAAAGGCAAGTATGTTCCATTTGATTCTATGACAGAAATATATATTGAGAAAAAAATGTATATACTCATTTTGAGAAAATGTTTTTATGTTTTAACAGCAGCTCTTCAATGATTATTTTTCTGTAAGGAATGCTACATCATACCCAGAGCCTATCAGTCCAGGGTGTGCACCTGCAAATGTGTATGGCAGTGTCAGTTTTCAAAGAATGGGTCATTCACCACTGTAGCAGCTGTGATGATATCTTTTGTTTGAAATTCAATTTGCATCTGTTTCAGAGATGCCATAAGAATGCATATAAGGAGCAAGCACATGGCTTGGATATGCAGTGTCTCCATTCCCCATAAACCACTGTAGCCTTCAAGGGATTGTACAGACCAGCAGGAGACAATTCCCAGGTCTGCTCCAGCAGAAGGAAAGGGACCTTTCCAAGGAACCTTGCCTACATGTTGGAGAGCCTGTTGAGAAGGAAGTTTGTTCTTGTTCACCAGGGAGTTTCTCCATCTCCCAATAGTGCTGATGGTGACCACCACATGATGAGGACCCTCTGAGGCATTCAGTGTCTTTTGGGACAATGTTGAAGTCCACCATGCCTGGGTTACCTTCCACGGAAGCTCCCATGGCTTGTTCCCCAGATGGCAATCATTAGGAGAGAGGAAGGTGGGAGAGCTGGAGATGGCTGGGACAAGTGGAAGGTGCAGCTACCCAAGCACATGGGTTCCTTTGCAGACACAATCATACAGGGAGCAGGCACACAAAGGCAGCCAAATTCATGCATGTATCAATTGCAAAGATGAAGCAGTCCAACATTCCAACATTAAAAGTTTTTGATACCATAGTTATGGTCTTGCATTTATCTGAGGAATATAGGTACCCAGTGGCCAGTGCAATCAATCAGATAAACAGGCAAGATCAGGAAAGACCCAAGAACAGAACTGAGTCCTCTAACAACCTCTGACTTGGGAGCTGAGGCCACTCAACCCTGACAAAAGGTGCTCAGAGCACCGCAGTTTGTAAATATCAGAGGACTACGGAGCTCCAGAAGGGTCAGGGCTATGTGAGATTATTCCTGGGGCTCTCCACAAGTCACTCAGGACTCAGTTCTGCTCTTAATGAAGGCGACATTTTTTCTCATTGACTTTGAGGAAAACAGAGACCAGCCCTTCAAGAAACCCATCTTAAACAGCTGCCACTGACCTGTGCGCACCACCACTAATAAAGTAGTATCACACACATCTGTCTCTCATCAAAATCAGAGCTATAAATGGATTTTTAAAATGTATATAGGCCAGTTTTACTTAAGCAAAGGAGATTTCCGATAAACATGCAAATAGGAATTTAAACAGCAATTTAAAGACCACGAATTCAATTCTCATTACTTATGCAAACTATCATGGTCTTGTCATGCCTTATTTCTCTGCCTTATCATTTTATCCATGGTATTTCCCCTCTCTTGCTGTATTTTCTTTTTTTCCTGTCATCTACATTTTCTGGATGCATTTTTAATGTCCTTACCTCTGTATTTTAACCTTTCAGGTAATATAGAATTTACAGCAGCAGACAGGGTACAGGCATTCATATGTAAGGGAAGGCACCTCCTGTAATTCCTGATACATAATTGCAGGAAACAGAAAACTTAATTATATTATCGGACAAGTAGTTTATCATTTGAACCTAAGGGCATTTATAGGCTGCAAGCAGAAAACAGATAAGACAGATTTACAATTGCATTTCTACATCTTAAAACTTTAAAAAACTGTAAGCGGTTATTTATAGGGAATAGCTGTATCTCCTTTAAAAAAAATATTTTGTTTAGTTCAATCTCTGTTAGATTTATTTTCCATATTTCTGTTTGTCATTATAGTTGAGGAAAATACCAGAATATCCATCCTTCCTGAACTGTAGGACAGCTATCAGATAAGGATCAGAACAAATTCTAAAAAAAACCCTCACGAGTTATGATTAACTCTATGTAAAAAGAGGACAGGCAAGGGGAAAAAATACAAGGAATAGAAAACCATAATCACCAACTACCATTCCTATGGGAAGGGTAGGGGAGGAAAAAACCAAAGAAAAAAAACAGAACGAACAAGAGACAGAAGTATATGCTGTAAATATAGCATACATTTTATTACCGCCTATGTGCTGCTACACCCCAAGACCTTGCAATTTAGTTGCCTATTATTTGCCTTTAAACATTAGCAAAAGAGATCTACCATTTTTGAAAGGTAATTATGCTGTAATGCAGATGGCAGTAAAACAATTACACAAGATAAGCCCTTGCAATGATCTTTACAAAGCAAACCCAAAGTAGTACTGAATCATAAAAGACCCAATGTGGAGAAGGCTGCATTGCAGCACAACCGCTCTGCTGCGAGCTCCCCTGCAAAAGTGGCAGTGCAATATTGCAAACAGCATATGAAGCAGACACAGTGAAGGTTAAGCACTTCGTAAGTTTAAAGGATTTTAATCCCAGACTAATCCTTTACAGTCTCTATTTGGTGTAGATCCTAAAATACTCCAAGCACTACAGAAACGCTTGTTTGGGTGGGTTTTTTTCTCCAGTATAGAGTTTAACTTTTACACCCTCCTGCTATCTACAAGCTCGATTGGCACACTGTCTTTTTGACAGGATTTTTCCTGCCTTCTGAAAGTTGTTGAGACACAGTGAATGCAACTGCTGAAGAATCATTAATTACTATTAATAGATGTCTCTGAAGATTAAATGAACTATAACAAGTAGTTTGTTCGACTGTCACATCAATGCACCTGGTATTTTTACAACTTGTTAGTGACTCAGTGGAGATTTCAGATGGCAAAAGAAGCTTCATCAACCCATGTTGATTGAGATTGCCCACGAGTTCCAAATAGATCCTTCTTTTAAACTTTGACCAGCTACTCAACATATCAGGGCACTCTCCAGTGATACATTACAGATAGAAGCTAGCATCAGACATGCACAGAAAAGAGGACACAGAGGAGATAGGATCCGATCTTTGCTATTTTCCAGCACATAAAATAACAGCCTGTCATCTACCTTTTGCAGGTCATTTTTATCAAGTTGCAGGCCAAAATGAAATTTGACCTCCATTTTCCAGCTAGCCCGGAGATGATAAATTTAATGCAGACAGTGTAAATGAATGAGTCTCTACTAGGGAAAGGTTGGATTGGTAAAAATTATTAGTGGTAAAGTTTCTGCCCCTGTACTTTTCATTTCATTTTTCTCCTACAGATTTGTCATCCTTTTCCTGTACTTTCCTTCCTCTTTCACCACGGTCTGGCCCCTTTTCCACCAGGAAGGATAACATTTACTGCAGCCATGCTCTGGTCGCTGCAAGCATTCTTCTCCTGGGTAATTAAGAGTGCAGGGCAGCAGGGGGCCAAGTCTGCAACCTCACCCAAACCAGTCAAAGCGACTACTTGTATGCTTCAAGAGAGGTTAAGCCAGGCTAAAACCAGCAGATACTTAGGTAGAGCTTTATAGCAGCATACTTGTATTATTTTTGTATTTCTCAAGGAAAAACACCTAAACAAAATGTATGCAATGTTATGCCTGCTGAGGACAATCTCCTAAACCCACATGTATCTTTACTCACACACAGCATCAGGGCTTGACTGTAACATCTTCAGAGCAATCTACTTTCCATTACAGGTTAGTAGAGAAAAAAGGTCCCTGGCCAGAATTGTTGGCTGCAACCATGGCTGGAAAAAAAACCCGACTTCATCAGTTTGTAACGAATTGTTTTAAACCCTGACCTGCCTTCCAACAAAGGCTGTTCCACTCTGTCAGCTGAGTGTGAGTCTTTAGGCTGACAGTCCTCTCCCATTAATTGCTTTGATGAAGGAAAGAAATGAAGACTAATGGCAGACCTGGTGGACCCCTCCACATAGCTGCAGTTTTCATGCACAGTCAGCTGTCTTACAAAATCTCACGATTATCTTGCATATCTCTCTCCGTGCAATTTGAAAATAGTGACTTACTGCCAATATAAATCTGATATTCCCTTGCTTAAGAAAATGTGGTTTTATTATTAAAGCAAGATGCCTCACTGGAGAAAATTTAGCACCACAGAGAACAGCAATGGATATATTTCATTATTATTATTGTATACAGGGTGCACTGGTTGTAAGAGGAACATCTGTGCTCTTAATTTTACTATAACTTCTAGTATTTACGATATCCAGTGAGGCAAGCAGCACACACCATGTGTGCATCTAAAAGACAGGGACAAGAATGGATACATGACAAACTCCTGAAACTCTGCACAGCTCCACCTTTTTCTCTATGACAGACAAGGAGCCACTACACACAATGGGGCCATAAAACCTGATGGAAACCACAGCTGAATTCACTGGGCGAAAGACCTTGCATTTCCAATGGTATCCCCCTCTGGAATTCACCCTCAGTGAGGAGATGAGATTGAGCACAAATACTAAAACTATCAAGACTGCAATTCAAAGCTGGCGGTGGATCTTCTACATCACTAAGTGCTGAACAGTAGAATGGCCCCAGGAGTGTAATCCTGAATTAAACTACACAAATTCAAGTACCCATGAGCAAAAGATGTATAACTGAAGCAGAGGGAATTAGAACTAGTTCCTTCTCTTGAAGGGACCAGATGCTTTACAGGCATATTGTAGTGCCTCTCTAACATGGTGACAGATGCCTTTGTGATTCCTGTAACTGGTGGCAATGATCGTGATAAAGGTATGCTACTTTTATCCCACTGGACCGAAAAACATTATCTTTGAATCTCAAAGTCTGAAAAAGGGGAGAAAGTTGGATAGTAGTTCTGTGACAAGCAAACATATAAAGTAAAATGCCATGGAAAAAGAACAACATATTGAAAAAAAATCCTTTCCCACTACTGCAGGAAAATGAGGAGTTATTGTGGGAGGGAGGGAAGAAATCCTGTAAATACAGTTTTAACAAGTCCTTGAGGGTGGCCTGTTCCTCCATGTCCTGTCCCAGCAATGTATCCTACAGCTGTTTGCACACCCACTGATCTGAAGCAATTCCTCACCTCTCACATCTCAAAGGAGGCAAGGCAGGTCAGAAAAGTTTACATTTAAAACAGCAGTTGGAAAATCTTTCCCACAAGTACACACTCCATTTATCTGCCACTGAGTCCCACAGCCTGTGTGCTTGCCAGGCACATCCCTAGCTCCCTAATACTCATCCAAAGGATGCCCAGGAGCTGGGGTGGATAGAGAGGAGAAAAATGGTAGGGGCAGGCTCCTATCCAAATCCTTGCACTGTCTCCTTTAGCCACTGTCAGAGGCAGTCTATTGTGTTAGGCAGCCCACATATCTGACCTGTAGAGCATTTCTCGTGCTCTTATGCAGTACACCAACCTCCCCAGGGAAATTCCCACTGGGTCTCGTAACACAAACACTACACTCACAGGAATATCCTGCAGTCATATATTCAAGCCTGCAACCTGATTTTCAAGTGTAATTGTTTGCCTGAGAGCTCCTGTACTGCAATTATTCAGATAAAACAGTAGCCAAAGAGAAAGTAGAGCCATATAAAAATATAACATTAACAGAGCAAGTTGATTTAAACTCCATCTAGGTAAAGGCATCAGGACTGCTGAAAATGGGGAGGAAGGCATCCAGGCAAGGACTAAGGCCAAGCCCTTGTCTGCCTCTGCACTGACACCTCTGTGGTGAGATCCATGGGGTTACCCCCACTGCAGCAAGAGGGCGACTCTGACAGCAACTGCTCATTCCTTTGGAAATAAAAAGGGAAAGAACACTGTACACTGAAAAAGAAAAATCAAGAAAAATCAAGAAATTAAGAGGCAATGTATATGAAGGAGACAAGTCTGTAATAAAGTTGGGTGGCTCAAACTGTGCTCTGACCATGCCTTTGCTGCCAGGGAAGGTCTCACGGTGCTGAGGATGAAGTGGGAACAAGGCTCCCCCGAGGCACACGGCGTCTCTATGAGGTGAATGAGCCCTGACCAGCACGGCTCTGCAGGTAAGGGCAGCAGCACAGAGCACCCGTGCTGCCGGAGCTGTGCTTCTGCTGCTGCTGCTCCTTCTGCAGGGACAGGCAAGCACTGCTGTAATAAGCTATCTTGTCAAAAAGTGCTGTTTTGCCAGGACAAGCTATTTCCAGCAGTCCACCCAGGACTGCTTTGCTGTTGCAGTGTGTGGGTATAGCTGTATCAGCAGCCTGCTCCTAATGGAGACAGAGCTTCAAGGCTGCTTTCCACACGGAAAAGGGCAGAACGCAGGGCAGACGTCTTGCCACTTCACCTCCTCCTAGTCCCAGAGCCTGTAATGCAAAGGAACCAATTTCCCAGTCATTTTCTGATGTTTCTGGCAGAAACAGGTCATACTAGGCATATGGCTGTGCAGACATATGGATCAGGATTTCAGGCGTTCTCTGACACAGAAAGAGAGAGCAGAAAGTGTCAGTACAACATTTAATACATCCGTGGAGCTGCATGGTGCAGGACGTCACTCAGGGAAAAAACCAGAAAGATGGAAAGCTGATGTCTTTCAATACAGACTGATTTGAGGAGAATCACAGAGGGCACATCAAAACTGCAGAGTTGTTCTGCAGCTGCAAAGAAGAAAGACCAGAGAATTACAAAGCTGCTGGCCTTGACCGTTGCTGGTTAAAATCCACCATTGCAGAGAAGGCAAGTGACTGCTCCTCTGTTTCCATTTGTGTATTTTGATTCTTTTAAAAAACACATTCTAGGTATATGTTACACTGCAAGCTTTACTCACAGCAGCTCAATAGATCTAAAAAAGCTGCATTCAACACGTGCAAGTACAGTATGTCCAACAGCTTTTCTCATGCAGACTTGCCCCGTCATCTGCCTGATATAGCCCTACAATCCAACTGCAACAAACAATATGAAGATAAAATTAGCCATAACCTCTGTATTGTATGATCCATCAGAAGTCTGCTATCATCACAGAACAGCTGGAATAATTTGAGGCTAAGAACTTCAGCAACAGCCTACAGCCTTGCTTATATCAGGATTTTCCAATGCAGACTAGATCAAAACCTTCCAATCTGGGTATTTTTAAAATATTTCTGAACAGAGAAGTTGCAAAGTTAGCTTCCTGAACACATGAAGAAAAGAAAATAAATACATTATTCCATGTCCTTTACCTTCTATGGTCTTTATGGAGAAATTTCCTCAACAAGTTGAGACACGTTCATCTACAGAAGGAGAAGTATTTTGAGATAGAAACGGAAAGAAAAGCAGGTTAACATGCCCCTTCGAGTTTTTACAGACCATGCAGATGCTAATGCTACCCTTACAAATTCCAAGCATTTCTAGTATTAAAAAATACCATGTTTTCCCCTGGAAGTATTTTGCAGGTAAGAAAGGACATCAGCTGAATCACTGCAAAACACTGCCCAAGTGACACTGAGCAGACTGAGCTGCTCCCTTTCAGGCTCAGATTGGCATTGCCCAGAGCAGCTGTAGTGCAGGGGCTTCTGCTGGTCTCCCAGACATCCCCCACAAATGTTTGCTGTCCAGAACTAGTGAGCGTCAAAAAAGATTCATCAAGTCAGGCAAAATCCCCAGGAAATTTTGAGGTTGGCTCCTAAAAAGGCAATAAGACAACTTTGCAGGTGTATAATCGAGTAAGATCAAGACTTGGAGAGAAACAGCAGGAAACAAGTGACTGATCCTGCTGGGGGCTAAAGTGCCCTCTAAACTTAACAACTTCCAAAGGATCAGCACGTTGTGAGAAGGGCATCACTCCACAAGATCAACCTCCTCGGCAGATTTGTGGGTGCTACTATTCTTGGCACTCTCATGGCTTCATGTATAATTTTGTATAAGTACATTAACCTTGTTGTGGCTGAATTCACCCTCTGTACTTTTCCCTCCCTCTCTCTCAAAGAGCTTTCTGATCTTTAGAAAAGTCAATATAGGTTGTAAGATATCTCATTATCACTGGATGAAAAATGGAGGGCATGATTCTGCCATCCTTCCTCGTTCAAGCACCCCCAGTTCTTTCAGCTGTGTTAGTAAATGCTACTGGCCATGAATAAAATGCTACAAGGTAGGACCTTTAACAGAGGGAAAAAAGGATACCAAATGTCAATGCTAGAAACTTCCCACATCTTAAAGAAGCGAGAAATATTTAAAAATGGAATTATGCATTGAGTACACAATTCTTAAAAATATCTAGAAGTCACATTCCCATTAAAATACTGCAACACACACACACAGACAAAAAAATTGCTCTCTGTTAGAAAGAATGCTCTTCAGGCAATAAAATCGAGGCTCCAACATTAAGCAATGAAAGAATTATGGTAGCTGATGCAAACTTAATTTGGTATCCTTTGCATATACATTATCATACACTCTAATTTTGTTAACATTTTTTTAAGTGCACTTCTCCTTCACAGCACAGGATGGATGGTGTTGAATTAATAAAGCAAGTATTCAATATTTTGTCTTATCATTGTACAGGGTACGGCCTTATGGCTTGTTTCCTGCTAACTATTCAAATAGTGCTCTGAAGACAAAATTATTAATTTCCTTATGGGCTTTTCTATAGCACTCATCACTAAAATAAGCGAGGGTTTCACAGCCACTTCACTAATCTTCACCAAATCCCTGAGAGTTGAGGGGGCTATTATTCTGCTTTATACATTGGGAGCTTAGGCGCAGATAAATTAAAACCAGACATACCCACTAATTTAGGAAAGTCTGCCTTAAGATGTCCAGGCCATGATTTTTCAGAATCTTTAACATTATGCAGTGCTTTGTATCTTCAAAGTGTGAGTCTCACTGCTTTCAGTCACAGCTATGCTTTTCTGCAAAACAGGCCCTAGGGCTGAGGTTGGGCTTCTAGAAAAATGTGAAACACGCAATTAGTGATCATCTTTAAAAGTCTGATTTAAAGGGCTTAGCATGTCTGAGAAAGCTGTGACAGAAGGAGAGACAGAACCCAGTTCCAGAGGCCCAGTAGCTAAAGAGTAGGATAGCCAGCTCCCTGCTATCACTGCCATTCAGCAGCAACCTCTTCAACCTATTTCAAGGGACAACACTCTTGATCACAGCAATCCTGGCTTGTCCACCTACCTTTATCTGCCCCACACTATTAGTGATGCTTAAACTGTGGGGAAACAAAGTGTCATTATGGGCACAAGACTATTACAATGTGTAAGGGGATAATGAGAATAGCATTAATAACTTTGATTGCTGTATTTCTTAATAGTTCTAAATCTTATTATTTTATTACAGATTGTAAATGCATTTTTCTTTATTTGTCCCCCCAAAAAAAGAAAACACCAGAACTGTAACATCACATGGCTATCCTCTCACTTATTCAATTTGGGTTTTAAGTGTTAAGTTGTGCAGCTTCTAGAGTAACTGACAGCAATAATATATTATCCTCACTGATGTGGACAAACACTTGAAAATGGATGACAAATACTCTTACAAGGAGAATTTAGAGGTATTTGGGAACAGCAAAAGACAGATGAGTATGACCTTCCCAGTCTCCATTCCTTACGATTCTCAAAGGGATCCCAGTCTCCTTGCTAGGACTAACAACTCTCTTTGTCCTCACTCTCCAACCCATAATCTTTTTACATCCAGTTAACTGTCTCTTCCCTTCCCCCCTTACTCATCCTCACCAGACCCTGTCACCAAGGCCATCCTCACCAAGCCACTGTCTCTCCTCTCTCTCTTTTTAACACTTATCCCAGTCACAGAATCTCCCAGCCTCTCACACATTCCCATGCTTTTTAACATATTAACAGAATCTCCTTCCTCACATCAGGCCCTAGGCCAAATAATCTCTTTACGTTCTCTAGTCTCCTGTTCCAGTCCTGCACAATCCTTCCAGAGAAAAGGTAGTTCCCCATTTATCCACTCAGCCCTACTGGACTATCAATTCAAGTTTCAGGTGTAACTTTTTCTTTAGATACATGATTTCCCGTTCTTGCCCAACATCCCCAACTATTAGACTCCCTCCTCCAGCTGTTTTTGAGGTTCTTCATCAAGTCAGTCCCAGCACCCTCCTCCAACTCCATATTACATTTCTCTCTTTTTCTTCCAGACCCACTCTGCCCAATTCCCTGGTTACCCTACCTTCCCATCTCTTCCTCCACCCATTTACTGAGGTCTAGCTTTCCCTTCTTTTGCAGTTCCAGTTTTATTTTCTGCATTACCTCACACAGCCAACTTGTCTTTTTCAGCTTTGAAACCTGGGGGTCAGCCAGGATTGGTGCACCCCTAGCAGGTAAGGTCCACCTGAGACCCACTTGTCCTCCACCAGTTCCACATTCTCAACACCTCATGCAGACACAATGGCTTTTACCAAGTCCAAGCACAGGCAGAAAGATTAAACTGTAACATAAAGAAAACCCTAACAGAATCTTCAAAGAATGTATTCCAGTCTTTTTCTCCTTTAGGAGTTGAAAACTGATTAAAAATGGACTTGATTTCATGAGCACTAAAGGAATATCCCTGATAAAGGAGACTACTTCCCTGCCTGTTATCAAACCACTGCTCTGAAGCACAAGCTGTTCAGAAAGTCCAAAGTGTTTCTGTAAAAGAGTAGAATAGCATGGTTTTCAGTACTTCAAAAAGTTGTTCACTTTATATATAGCATTTGCAAGGAAATTTTGCCAGAAAGTGTTTTGGCAAAATGGGTGAAGTTCTAAGCAGTGGAAAAAGGAAACCTTTAGGACATACTACACAGCCATAAAAACCACCTGTCCTGTCACACTCCTGCCCTCCTTAGAATAAATCCAATAACTTCTCATTTCAACCAAGAGAAGCAAAGCTGGGAAAGAAGCCAGAGGCATACTTTGATGCAAATAGGGTCAGGAGACCTTATTGGACAAAATCCTCTTTCTTCCATTTTCCTGAAGATGACCTGAAAGTCACCAATGCTAATTCTGCTCATTCTACCTACAGATGCAAGATGAAAGGCATCAGCATTTGTTGTTTTGACTAAAGCAATTAACTAATATTCATGATTCGGCTGCAGCTTCCATTCAAAAATATATTGCTTAGGGAATTGTGTTTGGCTTGAAGGCAATTCTGTTTCATCAAGGGTACTGTACAAGATACTCCTTAGTAACAACAAACAAGAATTAAATGTTTTCCTACCTCTGTAGCCCAGCACCTTCCTTTGGGCCTTCAATCATGCTAACAAGTGTTTTATTTCTGTGGGCTGGAGTTTTTTAAAGCTTTCTATCATAATTACATTCTAAATGCTACTCCTGTTGTCCTGCCTTGTCACCACTGCCTTGTTATGCCTCAGCTGCTTTTGCTCATGTCAGCTCATGCGCTTGTGAACACACACATACACATGGCCACTTCTGCCACACCAGGCCAGCAAAACAACAGAGCCAATTTCATTTGCACTTGCCTACAAACACGGTATTTTTAAGAAGGTTCGGACTCAGACTATGATAAGAACCTTCTGAAAACTTTCTTTTCCTTGGCTGAAGAAAGGGTCACCACATCCACCAGCTCCCTCCCTCCAGGTTTTATCACAAGCCTGGCACAAAATAACATCAGACGGGGCCCTGTTTAGCCATACAGAACACAGGTAATTCTAAACAGGCAGTAGGCAATGTGACTTAACCAAAATGGCACAAGTTGCTCATATGATCCTCTACCCCAAAGATGCCCATGTTGTACTTACAGACATTTATATCACAGATATGCTGCCATGTGCTTCTTTTTGACACAGTAACACCAAAGACATGCACTCAAAGGAAAACGAATCTGTTTAGTAACTACTTCCAGTGTTTTTAAAGTCCTTAAAAAAAAAAAACCAAAAACAAAAACAAAAGAAAATAATAAAAGCTTTTCGTTCTATTTAAACATGCAGATGACAAATATGTTAAATAAAGAAATAAGGCCATGCTCTGAACAGACTCCCAGCCATTTGGCTGCAGTGATCTGTCTTTGGGTGCCAGCAGCACTCTGCCAGCCCCGGGCAGGAACCTCAACTTCACTGCAACCTCCAGCCTGGTGTGTCTTGCGTGACTCCAGCCTGCTTAAAACCAAAGCTACCAAGGATCAGAGGCGCAGGAGAAACTGCCATGACATCCTGGCCTTTATTGTGACTGCCAGAAGCACAAAAAGGGTCACATTTTGTCAGGCTGTGGTATGAAGTTGGGAGGTTACCAAGAGAAGCAGGGGAGAGGGAGAGTGCAGGCACAGGTGGGCGTGTGGACAGCACTGGTTGCTTTGGATGTTCCTTAACTTAGCACCTCACAGCAAATTTTCATTTGAACAGTTTAGTAAATTAGAAATATGTTTTTCTTCAGAGTCAGTCTACTTCAGAGCATCAAGTAGCAGGGTGGAGAAAACACTGACACACAGCCTAGAAACTTCCTTTTAGTGGGTTTGATACCAAGAAAATACAAAATACAGATCTGCAGAGCTATGTGACTGAACATAAAAAGGAGCAGCTCACTGAGCACTGTAGCTATCTAGAAAACACACATAAAAATTCAGAGAAGAACCGAATGAGAAGCAATAGCACAATTTACTTACAATCTGGAATATCAGCAGGATTTTAGTTTGTTGTTTGTGGGTTGCTGGGGTATATGGTACATTACAGTAGAGCATCAGCACTAATTCTACATGGCAGCTCCTCAGAATACCATCTGCTTCCCCGGTAACTGTTAATATAGTTGTAATTATCTACTTCTAAGCACTTTATTGGGAATATCATTTGCAAATTAATCAACTACAGACCGGTAAAACAAATGACATGCTTGTCTGAAAACAACAGCATTATTTCAAATTATTTTTCTGAGGGCTGGGAAATACCAGTCATAGCCAAAGCTAGAAACAGGGCAAGGAAAGGTCTGTGTTCAGCTTAAAAATACACATTCTAGCTACATTCACCATGAATTTGTGGGTATATGAACAGATGACTGGTCATCAAGAGCACCCCACTTTTGAGTCTCTTTCTCATTGCTCCATACAACCCAAGCTCTTCCAGGACTTTGCTTTCTCTGCCTTGGCATCTTTCCTTCATTCAGGCTACTCCAGCCTCTTTGCCTTTGATCACTTCCCTCCTGCCACTTTGCACAGCTCATACATCTTACTGCTGGCTTCTATGTCGTTGCTTGCTTTCTTCAGCAAGGAATTTTTAGGTCTGAGTGCCCCATCACAGATCTGTGGTACAAAGTCAGTGTGGGATTTGCTCTTCAAAATCCCAGTTACATGCTCACCATGTTCCAAAACGAAGGCTGCCAAATGCCAGTAAATACCAGGTTGAGCTGCATCTTCCCATAGAATGAAGTAACCTTAATTATTTCAAAGATGTTTGTATGAGGAGTTATGAGAACCACACAAAAGCACTGTCCCCACCGAAGTTTCCAATAAGCTATTAGGAAAAGGAATTTAGAGGAGCACAATAAGCAACCATGCTGCTATCACTTTACTCATGCAGATACCATAAATAGCCCTTTCATGATAATGCTGTCAAACAAGAGATTTTTAAAATCACTTAACTTGTAATTCTTGAAATATTAGAAGCCTTGCAAAGTTAATGCAATATTCTAGTTCAATGAACAAGCAATATGTAAAGCATGTTTTTTGTGGCATCTGTTTGCAGTGTCCTTTGTTTGACAGTAGGTCTAAGTGAAGCACTGTCAAACGGCAGACAGTGGGGTAAGCTGATCGATAATTGTGGAGTGCCATTTCTACATTCATGGTTGAAAGCTCACAAATAAAAGCAAACAGGTTATCTGCTCTGTGATATAAGTGTCCTCAGATCACTGTATTCCAGCATCTCAGCACTTTTCTTATGCTTTTCCCATCCGTGCCTCTATCATCTATTAAGGCAATGATCAAGGTTAAAAGCAAAAAGAAAGTACATTGTTTGGGAAGAAAAATTAAATTAATTTCTTTGGAGCGATAACTTCTGTGTATTGCTTCAGTATGTGTAGAACCAGCTCCCCAAGCAAAAATCCTAGTTTTTTACTTTAGAAATATGGATCTATTTTATGTTTCTTCAGCTGTACACTATTCAAGGACCCAAATGTAACTTTATTAAATAACAGTTCAAAGTAATAAGAGTTTATGTTCTTTAAAAAATTGAAGTCCTTGAACAGAAACCCACTCAAGAATTGAAGCGGCAGACAAACAACTCAGCTGGTAAACCTCTGCAACTAAAAGGGTTTCTCTTCCTTCTCATCGCTGTTCAAGTGAGCAAGAGAGTTGTCACCAATGATCAAGGCTGAACAGCTACTACTAACTGCTACTTTTGTGCATGATGAACCTTTTCTTAAGGGTTACAGATACTTGACTCCAACAGTAGGCATTTCATAGTAACTGTAATAAAATGGTATTCTACCTGTGGCAGTCCATTCATAATGAACTGGAACTTTGTGTATGATTCATCACCTCAGCTTTTACTATTTCATTTAACTTCATAAAATAGTCTGGAAAATTGGTGTGAAACTCCATCCAAATCTTTCAAATTTCTACATTGTTTTACAGACATACTTATAAAGTACATGCATTTGATTTTATTCATAGTAGGCTACATTCTGTAATAATATGATGAACACCTTGAGAAAATGTAATTGTTTTTTAACAAATCATGCAGCTTCTCTTGTAGATAGAAGGTTTCTGTGAAGATTTCTGTCAGCTAAAGGAAAATTTTTGCCAGATCCATGAATAAATGGCTCAAAAGTTACCATCTGCAAAGAGTGCACAAGAAAGACTTTTTTTTTTTTTTTT